>CM071931.1:74714341-75104920 GCA_016081115.2 Rehmannia glutinosa | reverse complement strand
TACTCGATACATGACACAAAGGATCAATAATTCAAAGAGTTAGTTTTTTCAAAGCTTTGTTTGAACTCGATTTAATTAGTAAACAAATTATAAAAATATATTTAGAAATACCAAGTTAGTCGAGCGATTCATTTTTGCTCGGTGAAATTCGTACAAGCTCGATTCGATTAATAATAAGGAATATACTTGCACGAAGGCTATGGAGATCAGATCCTGGCCGTACATTACTGAGAAGGCTTAAAATTCGTTGGATAATGTTGGGAGCTTTATACTTGGAATTTGATTCCTCACATTCCAGTGACAACGGTCTGCAGTTATTACAGCTTTCGAACCAAAGTCGGTTTCTATTACCTGCGACATATGAAATTCATTTAATGTACACTAAACCTACACTATTTAACAGTGTTATGAAAAGCGCTAGACACTATATGCCAATTCCAAAACATTGAATCTTAGGTTTTCTCAAAAAAAAAAGCAAAAAAAAACATTGAATCTTAGGTTGAGAAAATAATCTTTTAGTGTTGAATGAGATGTGTAAATAAGTTTTTTTATAATGTCGTTGTACCTAACCTAATAATAATTATTCAATTTTCTTATATGTAGGGATGCAAATATGTCATAGCACAAAGAGTGAAAGAACAAAAGGAAAAAAACCAAAATTTGAAGTTGTCATTCAAACAACAAACATTTTTTTAAATTCCATAAAGCGTTTTGTTGGTTTAAAAATAGTGGGACCACTTACATAATTAATCACAGGGTTAATTACAAAATCTACCCTTGAATTTCAGTCTAACTCAACAACAACAACAAAAAAACTACCTTTCAAAATTACAAATACCCCATTGATGACAAGTTTTTTACGAATTACACCTTTTAGAGGTTATTCGTTAATAAATACAAGCCTCGACACATGATGTTTGTAATACAATAATGGGGTATTGTAATTTTAAAGGTAGTTGGACTTTATTGTAATTAAAATAATCTCAACGGCAGTTTTTGTAATTAAGTAATGTAGCCTTAATCATATAATGAGGCAAGGAACAAAATTCTAGTGTGGTCCAAATATGCGAACTTCTCAGGCATATTATTATAATAATCATTAATAAAACAGAACAGAGGCAACTAAACTTCATTGTTTCTACCGTAGACAAAAAATCTTCCAAACCAATCGTGTCATTATTTGTTCAATAATTTAGAAGCGAACAGATCGTTTTCTTATTTGTTTACTCAACTTTGTTTTGAGCACAAAAAGCTTTGATATTTTGCTATAGAGTAAGTCTCGGTTAGACAAAAGAATGGATCCAAATTTAACGGATCTACCTAACCCGTGAATCCATCGACCCAGCCCAAACAACAAAATATCTAATATTTTTTGACCTACTAATAATTTTCAAGTGGGATTACTAATATTTTTTATCGGTAAAACTAAATTTTAGGGGAATTACTAAAATCTTTAGAAAAATATAATATTTTCAGAAAACTACTAATATCTTTCAGAGTGAAAGACTAATATTTCTTTTTTAAAAAACTACTACTTTTTATAGGGACTATAAAATATTTTCTAGTGAACTATGAACCCGTACTTTTTAGATGGACTACTAATACTTTTTAGCGTTCGTGATACTATATCACCGCCCAATATTACAAAACTAATACTTTGAAAGTAAACTATGTACTAATACTCTTCGGATGGACTATTAATACTTTTCGCAGAGAACCGCTTAATATTGTCTATGGATATTTCAAAAAACACCATTGTTAATATTAAAAAATACCACCAAGATGATTTTAGGACCCTAGCTTAACGGATTTTGGGCTAGACAAATTGATATGAATTTTTGTCTTTGTTATAATATTTTATTTTAATATATAAAATGTGACAAATGAATAACATAGAAAAATAATAATTTACAAAAAACAAATTAATTAGAACAATATTGGGCTTGTTTTATGCTAATCCACTACAATAATTACAATCCAAATGGCATTTTTTTGTTAGACACTCTTCTCTCCATGAATTTATTGTTCACATTTCCTTTTCGAAATAAGATTTATTTCTTAAAATTAAATCTTCTTCTAAAAACTATATTAACAATCAAAATAATACTTTGGCATCACTAAATATCAAAAAACCTCAATATTTAATTTTAAAACCGCAATTATATGTAAGTATACAAATTTTCCTTTCCTTCCATCTAATTTTTTTATATGGGGTCAAACTATTCCTAAAATTTTGAATTGTTATATCGATGTATAGACTAAAATTTTAAAAAGGCAAAAACTCGCGTGAGACCTGCCTGCTGATTAGATTTCGTGGGGACAGGGCCCTTACACAAAGTTTTAAGGTTTTTTCATTTTATTTTTCTTAGGGTTTATATTTGTTTTTAGGTTTATTTTGTTTCTGGGTTTATTTTTAATTGATTTGGGTTTTAGGATTTTTAGTTTTTTTAGGTTTATTTTTTATTTTTTGGGTTTATTTTTGTTTTTCGGGTTTATTTTTTTCATTGCTCATGTTTTTGCAGCTGGTTTTTTTTTTTTCATGGTTCATTATTATTTTTAAATTTATTTTTATGGTTCATGTTTCAAGACAGAAGCTTTTAGAAGGTTCGTCTCTAGATTTAGATCCGCGAGACTGGCCTCACAAGAGATTACTTTCTTTTAAAAATGGGCAAAAAGCATATTTTGGTGATGCTATAAATGTGAACAATAAAGATTGGAGCGTGTAGAAAACACACACAAACACGTAACACGTTTTCCCACTGAGCCGAAAGCAGCAACGACATTATTTGCACCAAAACTATTTGGACACTTCTATAAAGTATTTTATATTGGATTAATTGCAACCTACCCCTATAAAAATTTTAAAATGCTGTAACACCCATCTGAAAAACAAATCAGAAAATTCTTCAAAAGAAAATATCAGAAAATTATTCCCTGTTAAATTTATTTTATTCAATCATTTACACTAAAAGAAAAATAATTTTACCTACGTAGGAAAAAAATTTGAAAGTGACACTTAAGATAACTGTAGAAATGAGATAATCATTCTAGTAAAATATTTACCTAGAATCTAAAATAGTTGGTAAATATCAATGCAATTATTTAAGCCAGAAATTTAAAAACTAGGTGATATGTTGATAATTTGTAGGTATATTTTAGAGAAAATATAATATTTTTTATTCTATGATATTTGAAAATTTAACGACAAAATTGTTTATGTAGAATTGGAATTTTCTTGTAATATTATCGGGTGAGATTTTTTATTTGTTCTTTTTGCCGTTTCAACAACTACTTAATGACTTTATAGTAATATTTAAAACTCAAATATATATATATAATAAATTAGACCTCATATTATCTTTAAACAATCATGTAATCCTTGCCCTAAAATGAAACTTCGCGAAAAAATTAAAAATAACAATTAACAACATTACTAAAAATTGCAAAATTCACACAATAGTCCCTAAGAAATGACATATTGCGCCTTTTTACTCCCACAATGGCTGCAAAATTTCAAACTTTTCTGCTTTCTTTACAGTAAAGGCAAAAACTTGGTTACATTTGCAGTTACGTTAAAAATGAGAAGAAGCAATCAGCAACTGGCCAATTGCCATTTTCTTGTAACTTCTTCTGATTTATATCTTAACTTAATTAAGTGGCAATAGACTAAGTAATTAAAACGAATATAAATATTCATCAAATTGAAATATTCCTACTTTTTGCATTATTCTCTAAAGACGTGACAGGGAATATAAAATAAATAAAAACTTGTTAAATATCTTTTATCATACATAAAATTTAATAATCCTTATCTATGTGCTGACCAACCTATATACACACCACCGTCTAACGTCGCCGAAACCTACCTTAATTTGCAGGAAACATTATCTCTATTCTCTATAGACATACATACATATATAAACCAGAGAGAGAGAGAGAGAGAGAGAGAGAGAGTGAGTACCATATTTTAGGAAACCGCACTGGCACAGAAGCAAACTTGAGAGAGAGAGAGAGAGAGAGAGAGAGAGAGAGAGAGAGAGAGAGAGATTTTAGTATTGTTGTGTATCGATCGTATCGGAACAATTTGAGAAGGCCTATTTAAGTATTTTGGCTGCAGCCTGCTTTCCTTGCTTTCATCTTCTTTTTCGCCAAAAAAGTAAGGAAAATAAAGGAATAGGGGAAAAAGAGGGAAAAGGAAAAAGCCAAAAACAAAAAGGGTTATGATTATTTTCGTATAATGAACCGGGATGCGAGAACCGACTCACATTGCCTTCCGTGAGATTTGACTCGAATTAGATCTTATCATTCACAAGTCAAACTTAACCCAATATGATTCCCAAATTTGGGAATTATGTAATACTATATGGTTAATTTATTTATTTTATACCGAGGTTTTCATGCTCCCACACGACACTCAAAAACGCCATATATAAACCGCGATAACGCACAATGAAATATCCTGCGTCCCTAATATTTAACTACCGCCATGTGGACTCACCTCTATCCACACTGGCAAGTGCTCACTCTCACCGGGAGCCTATCACACTGCAACTTGAAGCTTCAATAATTATTGTTCCACCATCATGCCCCTCGAGCTCAAACCCTCGACCTCTCCAAAAAGAGACCAAGATTCTCCCACTGACCGTTGGGCAAGGATCATCTGATCTTTATATGGTTAATTAGATGCCACCAATGAGGTTTCACGGTCAAGTAGATGCCTCCAGAGTAATACACTAGTTATAGTATCTACCGTAAATCAGCACACAATACACACGCATTGTGTGATTTTGTGGAATCTTTACACATTTGTAATAAATCTCTGATTATTATCCTCCCGGAGTACTCATAAGCAGAAGATGGAATAAAACGAGTTTCACCAATTCCGATTTTAACATGTGTTTAATTATGACATGTTCATGTGTTTTTTTTTTCAAAACAAGAAAATAAAAATGGGACACATTTCAAAATCACAATGGAGTTTGGTGATATCCAATTGTGTAGAATCTAACCAAATTAGTAATATGTAACTTTAATACAAGTGGTAATGGTAGTGATGTTATAAAATCCACAGATCACTCCAATTAAATGATGGTCTAACTTCTTCTTCTGAGTTGGTAGAATCTTGATTGGAACTACTTGTAATACACATAACAAGGTTTGTTCGGGGTCCTTAGGATGATCGCAGGAAGCCCCTCCGATTGTCAAGTCAACGATAGAAAATCCGGAGTGCGAGAATGCGAGTTCGCAGTATTAATTGAACTTACTTACGAGATGGGGATAATGTAGAGCTTTTTTTATACCAGGTTGATGGGCCATAAGTCATATAAGATTGCATGTGTGGCCCAATAATTAATAATATTAGGTAATTAATGAAATTAAATAAATACATTAAATATATAAAGGCAGAATAATACCGCAACATGTAGTAATAGTTTTATATTCTTAAAATGATATCGATAATAATTTATATTGTGAATAGTTCTATTATATATTAAAACAAACTAACAAGCTACAAAGATAATTCTATTTTGATGTTAATATACCAAAAAAGAATATTAATGACGATGAGTAATAAAATTATATTTGAATAATTAGAATACTAGTACTATTTATATCAATTTTTTTTTTTTTTGAGAAGAGTAGTATTTATATCAATTGAAGTAGCATAAATCAAAATTTTCGTATGGGTGAGTTCGAGATCAATAAGTGGGACTATATATAAATTAGAACATCGCAAACAAAGGCAATGGACAAAATATATTCCAAAAAATTAATTTCGTTGTTGTCAAGTATCATCAAGAATGGCTATCTAATCTTTTGAACAAAAATCCTACATATGTGACAAACTTTTTAATCAGGGAAAAAAACTACATTGGATATTGTTGGAATTGGTCTTTGAGAAATGGGTGTTGACCCAATTTTGACCAATTAATTAAGTGGTTTCCATTTGTGAAAAATGGAATTAAATTATTTGTAAAAATTCTACTAAGAGAGTAGATGAGAATAGCATTTGGAATTTCTCAAAACCGATTCTTGAATGAGAAATTAATCTTAAAGTTACCACTTAACACAAATAAATGGTATGGAAAATGGAAAAATGTGGGGGAGGAAAGATGCTCCATCCCACATAGGAAAAGGATGAAAAGTTTACACTTTATTTATCCCAAGTTGACAAATGGGTTTGGCCCTTGGGGGCACCCAAGTTTTAAAGGGGAGAGGACCTATCTTTGTGGGTTTGGTTCAAGCACACACGCGGCAGCGCCACGCAAATAAATTGGCCGGGTCGTGGGGCTTGGCTTGGGCTTCAAGGCCCTTATTTTTTGGACAAAAACCTTTAAAATTAAATGTTTAATTAATTTTTTTGTAATTAATTAAATAGATTTAATTAATTTTCGTAATTAATTAAATAAGTTCGAGATCTTGAATAAGTGCTGGTCGTGCTCCCCTGAAAAAGGCAGTGCTCAAAGGCAAATGTGTCTTTTCGAGCCTCAGACGCGATTTTCCATACAGGCACTTCATGCCTATAATATTGAAGCCACCGGATGATTTGACATACGAATTAATCGGATCTTAATCACGAGCATTCTGATATTGCCTTTAACCTCCTTCAAAAAGCTTGAAAGTCAAGAACAACTTGCTTCGTTGTTGTTCCGATTTTGTTGTGTCGCTAACAAGGATTTGTATAGTCGTTGTATCTTAGAGGCGAGCGGAATCGTAAGCACTAGTATGCGGGCGTTTGTCTTGCAGTGAGACAGACCGGTCTGGCCTCGACTTAAGTCTATACACTATCCCATCCATTTTCCAAAACAGAAACCTTACACTTAAAAATTTTACCCAACAATCGCAAGACGAAATTTTTTTTATCTTGTTTCTTTGAAGACGATGGCTTGAGGATCTTCGCTCGATTTGAAGGTTGTCTGCTCCCGCTCATGGCGAAACCGTGAAGTTCTCTCAAGTGCCGACTTCAAGAGATGGCAAGAAGATCTTGCTCTACGTGACAACCTTGGAGTCATTTGTCGTTTCATGAAGGAGGAACCCTACCGTTGGTGATGAAGAATCCGGCAATGAACGGAAAATTGTGGATGCTTGGCATAACAATGATTTCTTGTTGAAATTAAATTTTGAACGGACTAGACGATACCTTGTACAACGCCTATAGTTGGTTGAAAACATCCAAAGAGTTGTGGACTCTTTGGAGAAAAAAAGTATAAAAGTAAGATGGGGTCAGACAAAGAAATTTGTAGTCAGAAATTTCTCGGATTATAAGATGGTTGACACCGAGGCGGTGATTAGCCAAGATAAGAAATACAGATCATACTTCACGACTTAAGGTATGCGGAAGGGATGATTCTCGAGTGAGTCGTTCAGTATTCGCGATTATCGAAAAATTGCCGCGCCGTGGAAAGATTTTAAGAATCCTCAAGCACAAACGTAAAAATGGGGCTGAGGATTTGATAGTTCGACGGATTGAGGAAGACATCAGGGATTCCGAATGGAAATCAGCGAATGTGGGGTATGATCATACTTTGTGGAACACGGTGGAGTTTCTTTTGCATTTATAAATATAAGGAAGGTGTTGCTTAAAAGTGTTGTAAACACCGAAATCACATTTGCATGAGGTGTAGTCGAAAGTGTTGTAACACTAAAGGCAGTACTCGTAACAAGTTAAATAACGAGTCTTACTAAAGATGTGATAACATCAAAGGTTACACACCTTGTAAAAAGATGGAGTTGTTGGAACTAAGGTTTGAAATCAGGTAACGAGATTCTAACTGGATTGTCGGAACAATGTTCTAACAATATAACATAAAAATGGCCGAGAGCCATAAGAACTCTAGATGATCTTGTGTTAAACAAGATACCTGGGAAGTTGAAAGGGGAGCTTGACTTTTAAGCAACCCACATAAAGAGATTGCATTGAAATGTGGGGGTGCTTTGGAAAAAGTAGAAGCATCGAGGAAATAAATTCGGCATTTATGATATAAATGATGAAAAACGATCATTAGATCATGAAATGTTGTATTTATTAAAAGTGTCCTTTCGAGTAAAGGAAGAGGTAAGTCTAGACATTTTTGTCGTAGACACAATACCAATAAACGGTTGATTTCGAATGGGGTTATTTAGGTTGACTACGTGAAAGTCGAAGGAAAATCTTGATCCGCTTACAAAAGGCATAATCGAGATCGATTGTATAAACTATTAAGGAATGGGTTTAAAATCCACAACTTAAAGAATGTTCATAGCGGTAACCCAACCTTGTGAATTGGAGATCCCAAGACTCGGGTTCAATGAGACAACTAAGTTATGAATGTTCACCAACACTTGGAAAATGTGTTAGCTCATTCGATACATCCAAGTGTATTTAAACTCTTTCGAATGTGGTGAGGTTAAGTTTAAGACTTTTAATGATTCCTATATACCGAAGGTGGAGTATTGCAGATACTCTTCAATAGGAGATCACCATATAAGTGAGTAAATGAATGACCCCAAATGAAACACTTATGAATCTAAGATATGGTCGGGGTATTTAAATGGACACAACGTGAGAACAACAAGTGTTAGAGTTGTTATTGTGTGGGGCACCGTTGTCTTGGTTTACAAACGGTGAGTAGTTCAAGACATCGCGTCCACTAGCGGCCTAGTAGAACTGATAGTACTTTACTAAGGAAGGTTCAAAGCCACAAGCTACCTATCTCGATGCAATAACGATTCGCCGAGACTTTTGGCGAATCGCATACACGCATGCATTAATTTCATTCATGTGGGGGATTGTTGGAATTGGTCTTTGAGAAATGGGTGTTGACCCGATTTTGACCAATTAATTAAGTGGTTTCCATTTGTGAAAAATGGAATTAAATTATTTGTAAAAATTCTACTAAGAGTAGATGAGAATAGCATTTGGAATTTCTCAAACCGATTCGGGTGAATGAGAAATTAATGCTTTAAGTTAGCCACTTAACACAAATAAATGGTATGGAAAATGGAAAAATGTGGGGGAGGAGAGATGCTCCATCCCACATAGGAAAAGGATGAAAAGTTTGCACACTTTATTTATCCCAAGTTGACAATGAGTTTGGGCCCAAAAGCACCCAAGTTTTTTTTTAAGGGGGAAGGACTGCATCTTGTGGGTTTGGTTCAGCACACGCTTGTGTATGCCGCTGGCCGGCTTGACTCGGCCGGGTCGTGGCCGAGGGCTTGGGCTTGGGCTTCAAGGCCCTTATTCTTTTTGGACCAAAAACCTTTAAAATTAAATGTTTAATTAATTTTTGTAATCGGAGAAGGTTCGACTCACAAGACGGGCAGGCGCACGACCCGTGCGTCTGGTTTTTCAAAATGAGTTTGATTCTGAGCATTAATTTTCGAAAATTTTAATCTTAATATACACATAACATAAGATGAGCACTATATTTGAAGAAAAAAATTCCAAATTATATTTGAAACCAAATTCGAAATATACAAGCGGCTTATTTCTTGCAACTTACTTGGATTATTTAAATGAAAATTTTAAATTATTATATTATACATAATTTAGTATATATATTCAATGATTTGTAATATAATTCAAATAGGTGATATGAAATATACAGGTAGCCATAAAACAATTGATTTCTTGTTTGGTGTAGTAGTAACTCATGACAAGAAAATAATTGAATAGTCATAAAGAGGAGTGCGTATGTGTGTTCTTTTGCTGACACATAAGTTCCTAAAATAGACCACTTTCAGCCACTAAACTGAGTTCGGTGCAGTCTGCTTCACCTTTATTGGCAATTAGAGCTGACAAAATTAGCCCACCTGGCTCGATCGGTTTGGTGATAGGGTTGAACCGAGTTGTGATATTGTAAACACGAAAAGACCGGTCTTATTTGGTCCAACCCATTAGACTCGAAATCCCGGACTGAGATGACTTTTATGTGTATTTCACAGGTTAGTAGGACTTGGGCCTCCAAAACAAAGAACCCGATAGAATTTCAACCCGAACCGATTTCTCTTTATCCCAATGGACTAGCACTGGCCCGATCCATTTAACAACTCTACTAAAGCAACCAATGCTTTAAATAAATGGGATCCGAGCAAACCGCTCGTCACACTAAGTTAGTGGTCCAATTGATGGGACCGGATCAATTGTTGGTCCAGCCAACCTAATATAAGTTAACCACATCTTTTTATGTAAAATGCATATATTAACCAAATCTCAACCAAAATAAACACATCCAACAAAAATTTAATCTTCTTTAAACAAGACAAAAAGAAGGCAAAGATTAGAAAAAAATTCAGGAAAATTAAATACAAAGTTTAGGATAGACTAGAGTTCAAAATAGAAGATAGACTGGGTAATTGAATATGAATGGGAGATAGGAAACAAAAAATAAGGAACATTAGACAAGTGTTAGGAAATTAAAGAAGAATGGAGCAAAATTAGACAAATGTTAGGTAAATTAAAGAAGAATGGAAGATTTAGAAAAACCAAAGATTAGGGAATTTAAAGTAGTATAATAATCATACCATAATCAATTGAAACCAATTATCACCATCTATTGTTGGCAACTAAATTAGAGGAAGGAGATAAAGCCATAAAGGAAACACGCATAAATAGAGAAAGATCATGCCAAACTGAGAGTTTAATTAGAATTTTTGTCTTTCCCATTTCTTTCATTTTGTTTTTGCAATCTTATAACCGTGTCGGTTCATCCCGGCCGCGGTTTTTCGACCGATTTTCAATCGGTTCTTGGCGTTTAACCAAAAATCCAGTTTTTAGGGGGTGCTCGGTCGGACGAGCGGTTCCCTATTGAACTCTTGAAACGACTAGTTTGGTCCGGTTTTTAAAACCTCAATCTCTAAACACTTATCGGAGTGTAATTGGATATTCTTTCATTTTGAATTTTTTTGGCTTTAGAATATTGTCATTTTTTTTCTTTTGAAAAATAAAGATAAATTTTGAGAGTGTGGTAGATATGTAATAAAAATATAATAATGAAAATTGAGGTGACATAAATATTATAATAATGACTAGATATCATTGCTAAGCGGAAATGTGTGGTTGAGCGAATAGTGAAATTTGAGAAATAGTAGAATAATGATAGTTGATTTGATAATCTTTGTGAAAAATATGTAGATGTGATTGGTAATTGAAAAAGTAAAAATAGGTGACTAATATATTTTGAAAATTTTTCATAAGCGATTGCATGTTGGGGTAACAATATCTCTTTAACAATCAAAATGGAATTTTTTGGTAGGCTACCGCCTATGGGTGTAAAGAAGCGAATCTTTTTATTCGATTCCGGTATTGAATCGTATATGGATATTGAATTTAAAATTTGAATACGAATCCAAATAAGAATATTTATCCATATTCATATATTATGCGAATACGAATATGAATATCATTATATTCGATTAGTATTCGAAAGAATATTCGAATAATATTATATATATTTTTATATTTATATTTATTCAAAATAGTTATATATAACCGTTATAGTTTATACATATAATATATTTTTTATGTAAATTGCTAATATACAATTAATCATATATTGACTTATAAAAGGGCTAAACTAGTCGTATAAATATAATTAAAGCCCATCATGCATTTTTGTTTAAGTTGACTCATGATATTTTAGTTAATTCTATTAACACAGTGACATCAGAGGCAATATTCGAATGTATTTGCATGTTTAAAAAAATACATTAATCTCTAATTGGCTTATTTTTGCATAGGATGAAAAAGAACGAGTTGATATCCAATTGTAAGTACGGCGTGGATGCTAGCCAACATTATTATAGTATATTCTTAATGGACTCAACAGTAATTTTTTTTTGTTTTGTTGATATATTTGTAATTAATATGTTGTTTATGTATTTAACAAATAGATGGCCCAAGGTTATTACTTAGATTTTAATTATTGTTGCAATCTAATCCAGGACATTGACGGGGAAAAAATGATAAACATAGGTAGGATTTCAAAACGAATATTCGAATTGATTCATAGATATTCGAATATATTTTCAAATAAGAATAAAAAATTATTTTTGTATTGAACATTAAAAGAATATGAATAAGAATATTCTCTAATCAAGTAGAATAAGAATAGAATATATTGATATTCGACTCGATTCGATTCATTTACACCCTTACTAGTACCGCCCTTTTAGTCTCGTATTAGGCTTTTTTTGCCGATGAGATGTTTTTATAGAGTTATTGTTACAAATCTATTTTTAATACTAACATATTATTTTTGTAAAAAAAATTCAAAAATACACTACTCATGCCTTCTAATTTTTCAATCATAAAAATCACGTCTAATTATAATTTCACAAACAAGTATCATATTAACTATCACCATTGCAATTTCACATCACAAATATACTGTTTACTATTTCTTACCTTTTCAATCACCAATCACATCCAACCATTTATCACTATTTTACTAAAAAGATCATCACACTAACTTTCATTGTTACAATTTCATTTTATATCCAATCACATTTTCAAATTTTCATTTTTTAAGATAATTTTTTCACATTATTCTCTTCGAAATTAGAAATGAGTGGAACAAAAATCCAAGCAACACTCTTGCCTTTTCATTTCAAAACTTGTATTTGCTAGAGAATAATGATAGAAAAAGAAATGAAAGAAAAATGATGATTTTTTTAAAGTATAATTATATGAGATGAGAGTGTAACGATGGTACTTGATGCGATATAGAAATAATAAAATGATGGAAGGTGTGATTGATGATTGGAAAAATAAGAGAGAGTAAGTAGTGTAATTTGAGGATGAATGATGATCGTTAATTTGATTTTTTCTTACAATAATAATTAATGTGATCTGTGATTGAAAAAATAAAAATGGGTGAATAATGTATTCTCTTGAGATTTTCTTAAGGAATTGTATGTTGGACACAAAAAAATCTCCATAAAAAAAAAGTGAAGAATCTTTTTTCATAAGCAATCACAATTGCTTTTTTCAGTTGAAATTTAATTGGATGCTTGTTTATGTATTCAAGTTGACTTAAAATCAAGTCATCAATTTCATTTTCTTGAAAGAAAAAATTATGGACACCTTAAAACGTACGCATATATAGTAGATCTCCTGTGAATATGGATGGCAATGGGGCAAATTCAAATCTTGGAGTGAGACTAAAAACTTGGGTTAAGCGGGTCCTAAATTTTGCTAAACCCAATCAAGCGGGTCCTATATGTGAGACGGTGCGCCAAAAAAAGATTTATATAAAAAGTAATATTTTTTAGGATAAAACTAATACATTGTCCGAACAACTTTTGGATAAGAAGTATACTTTGTCTAAATAAGATTTATATAAAAAGTAATATTTTTTAGGATAAAACTAATACATTGTCCGAACAACTTTTGGATAAGAAGTATACTTTGTCTAAATATAATTTTTCTTTTAGTTCAATTAGGAAACAATTTTTACACGCATCCGTATTGGGAACCTTATGGGAAAATTATTCATTTTTTCAACACACATCTGGAATAATGAGTTGATTGATCCCATCTAAATATAATTTTAGTTTCGTACAACGTAGACCTAATTATTTTTGACATCCCGCACATGTGTGAGTTGTGATGACAGATAACTCAAGTACTACTCGAAGCAAACAAATCAGCCGCAAACAATACACTTTTTTTTTTTTTTTTTTTTTAAAGGAGCAAACAAAAACTTGTACGACAATTTTGTCCGAACCAATATGAATGAGTTAGCAGAAACTAATCTTTTTAATTATTAATACGTCCTTTCACTGTATAAATATGTTGCGCATTTTACAGTGCCTTGCCTTTACTATATCAATTGTATCAAAATCTACACATATCGAGATAATTAAAAAAAAAAAAAACTAAAGTTTGAGCTAAGTACAAGGTTGATCCATATATATTTTTACTAACTAGAACTGCATTGGACCGGTGTCGCGAGTAGCATCAGCAGCACAAAGGAGAATAATGGCGATGGGAAACACGCACTCATTTGAAACCGAACTCGGATAACTTGTTTTAACAACACAAATCTCTATCACTAAAACACAATGATGATCACATATGTCGCAAATTAATCTTTCATAATCAATTCAAGTTTCTTCCAGAGAATTAAGGCTTTCAGGAATTTACGGAAACATACCCCATATAATGTTATTCTCACCATCATCATAAATCAAATTTATGGTGGATTTGTACAATTCAACCACCAAAATCACCAATATCACATCATCGAACCGAGGATGTAAAGGTTTAAAACTGCCCACGCTTCCACTGCCATTGCAATTTGAAGTTTGCATTTCATGTTTGAAGGATACTCATTTTCCTTCATTGAAAAATTATTAAAGCCTCTTTCAAATAATTTTTATATCCAACGGGTCCATGAAAACGAACAAATCCAGTTCTAGAAGCCTCATGAACCCAACAATTAATTTTTCAACCAAAATCATTCGGGTCCAATCACAAAATTTCTAAATTCAAATTCTAACCTAAATTCCTGCTACCAGACAACAATTTTTCAAGATAAACAGTGTTAAGAGACAAATAGCGAGTGGACTATACTGATCGATACCCTCGGGATTAGCTTTAATCCGTTTTCAACATCCTGAATTGTCTATTATCCAGATGGTTCTCATCGTTATATTTCATATTTGAGTTAAATTTTATTCAATATATTACACGGGATAAGAAGGTAACAAACACAAACTTGCAAATAGATATTGACTATTGAGGCAGTTCTACCTGTTCCCCCTTGTGGGGAACCAATGGCTAAAAGGCACATTCGTTTTCAAAATATGCCAGACATTTTGCAACCATCAACAAATGTATTTATGCATTCATTCTCGGAGAGATAATCGTTACTACTGACCTCAGTCAGATGATCGAATCCCATAGCGCTTGAAAAATTCTCTGAATCCATAAGGACTAACGTCGTGAGTGAACTGACAAGTGGAACCACAGGAATGACTTCAGAAAGGTATCTTATTAAAAGTTACATTCCTAAGTTCTTTTGGTAGGAGAAGATATATTTCTAATCAATATAATTCCAAGCATAAACAAAATCTTGCCGACCTCTTTTCGAACATGCAGATAGCACCAAATTAGTCAATACAAGAAAAGCGGATTGAATGGCAAGCGTGTCATAGAACAGAAAGATTTCTGAAAAACGACACTAATTTCGTATAATTTGAAAGAGATGAAGGGGTACTGTGAAATCCACATATTCAAATCTCTCACTATATTTAGGCAGCAAATAAACTGTGAATATATGCAAGATAATTTGAGATGGTCGCAAGGAACGACTTCAAATACTTACAGGTAAAACTTTGACAGAGTATTTTGTGATGGTTGGATCAACAGCTTTTCCTTCTGCCTGTGTAACATTACCAGTAGCTTAGTATATTCTTAAATTCAAAGACGTAAACAAGGATGGCATTACACATATAGCTAGAACAGTCAAGATCAAACTTTTTTGCCCGTAGGGGAAGAAGAAAACATTCCTTGACATTCCTCGAGCATGGTAAAATCTCACATGGTAAAAATTGAATTTCACAGTCAAGGAAACCCTGGTAGCTTTGGAAAACAGTCCTTCCTTCAAAAAAAAAGAAACCCAGGTAGTTTGGAAAACTCAATTGTGTGAGGTGGGAACTTGAACCTAACGTCTTATCCTGATTTCGTACCATAAATAAGAAACTTATCCAAATTGTCTGTTCCAGTTCATGCCTGAAATTGGTTCTAAACACAATTCATGTAGGACTAGAAACCAAAAAATTAAAATTCTGGTCTTAATTAAATATATATATATATTTACTTCTTAAGCATTTTTACGATAGCATATGATCAATGACAGTTTCCCTTCTTTAGGGGCAGCAAAGTCTTTCATTGATTAGAGGAATTTTAAATTAGTTTAATACTACAATATAAGCCAACTTAGACAAAATTTTGTTACAAGAGGATGTTGTTGAATCAGATCTAGTAAGATCCAATTCTCAAAACTTCCTAACAAATTCTCAACTAATACTTAAAGGGCATTTTTATAGGTTATCCAACTTTCCCCAAAGATTTTACATCATAATATTACGATCCAATTAAATCAATTAGCTTGAACAAAATTCATGGAAGTTTTGTCCACATAAAGATAAATAAAAGCAGAAAGAAAACAATGTGAAAATTTTCATGTGCATACTGACAATAAGTGGAATATATTTCCATAATCTAATAGAGGAACTGGGACAAGCATGTTTTCTAATTTTCCTATCCTTCAGCCAGGGTTAATGAAAGAGAAAATGCGGATTTTCTGCGAAATAACCTGCTGGTTCCACACTGGAATCACAAGCATCAATTTCTACTCCCATGCCATTGTTATAGCAACCAAAAACTTCCATGTCATCAAGAACCATAAAAGGTTATTTCTCATTTTATCTGACCACCACCATTATATACTTGTAAAATATCTCAAAAAAACATAGTTGCCTTTGCAGGCAAGTTTGAGAATAGTCAGACGAGATCAGCCCAGTGGTAGGGGAGTCATAAAAAGATGTCCAGCACTTGGAAAACTTAATGTGAAACAGCTCAGCATTATGATGGCCATGGAAGGCAGAGAATAGCTCTTATCAAGGAAGTTTAAGGGGAGCTTTCAGAAGTGATTCAAATCTTGCAGTAACATTATTATATAAACTGACAACTTTTCCAAATGGTTCCACTCGGAATTGTACTGTTTCTCCTTTTACGTAGTTATCAAACTTGTTAAGGATTGGAATGGAGGATGGAGGAATTCCTCTCTGAGAATTCACATCAAAATGAAGAATTCAACTCACCCTAAACCGGAAATAAGCAAATACAAATCTGAATGGCGGGTCAATCATCTCAGCAACTGATTATGTCAACGTAATGGTTCCAATATGCTTTGAGTAAAAAATTAAAACAATAATCTTCTGATTGAAGAAGCATTCACATATTTATAATGAAGTATGGTAACGACAAACCAAATTTACCTGTTCTGGGCTGTGAAACATTTCTATAAATGGATATTCCTTCTTCTGGCGTGTCAAGCAGAATCCAGGATACTTCGGGCACTCAACCTAAGTAGCCAGCACAAAAGAATGGATAACCGTGAAGTTTTCAGGTAATGTCAAGACATTATATTATTATCAAACAGAGATACTCTGTGACCTTATTTCACATAGAATGTTCATGTGCATACCTGGGCATTTAACACAAAAACACAGAAAGTTTGCCGAGAGACAACTCTCTCACAATCACGTGAAGAAGAAAAGTGAGGAGAGAGTGATACAAAAAGATAAGAACAATATGGTTAAAAGGGATGAGATACAGCAGCACTAATTCAAAGATTATATAGTTTTCTCATAACGGATTTCTTCTATATAAGCTGAACCTTCAACTACTTTTAATTTTTAAATCAGGGTTCCAAAAAGTAGCATATGCCAATGCTAACTTACACGCAAAAAAATTTAACATGTGGATCAAACTCTACCGCAGCTTCCTCCAGTACATTGTCAAGACGTTTGGTGAGGCTATGTCTGCAGTAGTAAAAACTTATTTACAAATTTATTATACCAATTTTGCTAAACCAAAATAAAGAAAGAAAGTTCAAAAATTACTTGACAGTAAATGCAACAACCACAGGATGACCTTGATGAAGAAGCTGCACAAACTCACGCTCTGAGGTGAAATGAATAACTTTTGATGGTCCAAGATCTTTCGGATAGCCAGTATAGTACCTTTGAGTTTCACAGACAAATATATGGACATGGTAAAAGTGGATGATCAACTAACAAGGCAGTGCAGGTATGACAAAATTTCAGAACTAATATTGCATCTCCTTGCAAATTGTGACACTAGAAGACCGTGAGCACCATGCAAGATTATATAGCCCATAGAAGTGATCAAACGAATATGTCCCAGATATGCATACATGATACATACATATATACATATGTGTGGGGGTAGATTTCATAACATACTTGCAGGTTTCACGAAGATTAAGCATTATATTGCTCAGCAACGATGACTCCTCCATTCTGCAGAACTTGGCAAAAAATACTGAATTTTAGCGAAGCCTACGTTAATCTCGATATATCAAATGCATTAACCTGAAAACCAATTAGCGGAAAAACGTGACAATTCATAAGTAGAAAGCTATAGAAAGTGCAAGAAATGCTAGAAAAACCCAGAACAAGATAACTGGTTTGCTCCATTATCCACTCTTCTACGCCTAACCTGTCTGACTGACTCAGTAACCTAGCACCTAGCTAGCACAAATCAAACACCGATTAATAAAAACGCAACGCTCCCAGCCTCCCACCAACAGCATAGAAGATTTTTCCAATTCCAATTTAAGTGAAAACTAAACCCATCTTAATAACCGATATCCATGACTGATTTTTTTATTGCACATTTCTAAATCAAAATTTTAGAATTCTTTCTATGCGCGTGTAGCAGTGTGGAGGTACCGGAAAAACGAAAAAAAAATTAAATAGGAGAAAAAGTAAGACGAGAGAAGAAGAGGAGTTAGACGGAAATGAATAAGAAGGAAACAATACCAGGCGGCGAGAGGCGGGTTTAATGGGCGGAGAACGGCGGAGCAGCAGAAAGTATATAAGCACAGTAGCGGCGGCTCTTCTTTGGACTACGATTAAAGCGCGATTTCTCCTTTCCTCCCGGATTACATGGTGTAAAACTCAAAGTCGTGCTACAAAGTACAAGAAAACAGAATTTCCACTACTTACTTTAATTTTTAAGTATAATATTAAACTAGTGTTTTCATGTGCGATGCGGGATGCGATGCATCGTTGGGTCCGGATTACATGCATTTAAGATATACCTTATGGATGAACAAAAAAAAAAAAACAATCAATAAAATAGTCTAGATGAATGCATTTAAAGTTACACATTTTGGAAAACTTTTCAACATGCAACATTTTTGTCTGTTTTTTTGTGGATTCGTCATCGCACAAACTAATATTTTCAAACCCCTCAAACGATTGGTGACTCTATAAACAACAACATATAATTGGTCGTGACTAACAACAAGATTCTTCAAATAAAGCCCGACGTTAGAGAGAGATTGACATTGGCTCTTGTTTATAGTCATGGCATCTGAAACGATCGAGAAAACCGTCTCTACGTTGAAACTTGAAAGGTATTTACGAGGTCAAATGGAGTTAGTGTCATTCGGGAATCAACACCTTATGACCGCGTTGGCGTAGGTTAGAATCTTAGATTCAAGTACATGTTTCCAAGCCTCGTGATAACCAAACTTGTGCCATTAGACAATCCGATTGAATAGTCATGTTCCTCAATAGTATAAAGGAGTCCCCACCTTCAAGTGTAATTCATGATTAGGAACGCCATAACATTTTATTCCGTTAAGAAATTAGGCGTGTGCAAATCATGCAAGAAATCAACATTGGCATCCGATTTGCATGTCTTTATCGAGAACTCAAAAAATATGGCCCTCAGATGAGTTTAAAGACGTCATATAATTATTAATGGACTCGACTACATCGAGGGTAGGTGCCAGAATTGCTCTTTCTTTCAAGTAACTCGGATCATCTGTGGCATCCCTAAACATTGGATATGTATCTTCAACAATAGTTGCAATTGGATCACCAGAGGCTTCAAGCAAAATATATTCGGGAATATCAATATCGGGCGCAACCATTTTTTTTTTTTTTTCTCCGATTATATCGTCCCCAATACTTGCTATCCATTCCGAAAACTTAACCAAATCAGCATAATCATCGGTTTGTCCGACACTTTGAAGCCGCATATTCTTAGTAAGTCTCGAAGCAAGACAATCCTTCCACAAATACGATGAATTTATCGTGGCATTCACGATATCCGTCGACTACCCTTGGGTACAACGAGCAATATTTGTCTAAAGTCTCCACCAAACACCATTGTTTTTTGCCTCCAAATGAAATATCATGGTTAGTTGGATTCTCGTGCATAATATCTCGTAGTGTTGTGTGTTGACTCAAAACAATATTTGTTCATCATTGGGGCTTCATCCCATATAATTAGTTTACAACGACAATCAATTCGGCAATCGGACTTCCTTGATTGATATTGCATGTTGATTGTTCATTTGGATTCAAGGGAATAAGAAATCGAGAATGTGTCATTCTTCCACCGGGCAAGAGAAGAGATGTTATGCCACTCGAGGCCACATTCAGAATAATTTTTCCTTTAGATCTCAAACCAGAAGATAAAGCCTTCCACAAAAATGTCTTACCCATTCCTCCGTATCCATATACAAAGAACATCCCACCTTCATTGGATTCCACGGCTCGCATTATTTTTGAATACACGTGGTATTGTTCATCAGTCATTTTTGAAAGAAGATTACCGTGTTCAACAGACAAAACCTTACAACCATATCTCAATTCATCGAATATGAGCCTATTATGGTTACTCTCAATACTGTCAAAATATGGGAATGGCATCGTATTAAATTTGCGAAGACTCTTGCCATGACTCCGCAATAATTTTTCAATTTCTGCCAGCGCCAGGTTCTTGATTTCATCTTCACTCAAGGCCAGCTCTATAAAATATGAACAAACAAAAGACATATGAGTATTAAAATGGTCATAATAAAAAATATGAGTTCAAAAATACGGATTTAACAAATATAATACCTTCATGTTGCGAAACAATCGTCGTTTTATGCTTTGAGAATGTCATCCGAAAGATATTCCCAACATTTATCCCATACTATGCCGGCATGCTCAAACTATCTGATGCCAACAATGACACAAATAGAGACCTGAGATTCTCCGCAGATGCCCAATGACTTGCTTCAATGATGCCATCAATATACTCCTTATCATCTTCTAACAAACCCAAATCATAGCAAGCTTCGCGATAAGAAGAGTGTTGAACACCATTAATCTTCTTAAAATCATCATGACACGTAGCACCGTGAAACAACATTGATAATACACCTCAACTAATACATATCACCAGCACCAGGAGGGACGTAAAACACTCGACTGTAGTTTTGCCACATTGTCTAGGAACCAACTGTTAGATAAAAAGTTTTTATCATAATTTTGATGATTTTGTTTAAATGAGTTTTTACACCAAAACAATGTTTCTAAATATTGTCCAAATACTCCCGATCGATATAAAATATTTTTACTAAATTTTTGGAGTATTTCTTAAAGTTTATTTTTGACAAAAATTGGACAACACTGTCTCGTGTTGGACCGGTCGCCCTATAGGGCAATCCGTACCTGAAGATGAGTTTTGAACCAGAAAATGGGATGAAAGAAAAATAGGGGAGGGCGACCGGTGTGGTAAGGTCGACCGGTGCTTGGGACTTGTTCCGGATTACAGAACTCCTTGTATCTGTTTTTGGGGCATGGCAACCGGTCAACATAGGGGTCGACCGGTCCAACCCCATGGTGACCGATCCCATCCCCTATGTATTTTTCGTAAGATAACTTGCAAACCATTCTCTCTGTAGCGACCGATCGCTATAGGTTTAATGACAAAAACTATCCAGTTGGGTTTTGAATGACTTTTCCTCATTTTAAGGGGTTGATTTCTAACAACTATAATCTTGATTTAATTGCATTCTTTTTGCAGAAATTCACTCCCCAAGAAGGAGCTAATGTCTGTAAATCAAACCAAGACTTCTCCTATAAATAGAGGAAGCATTCAAGCAACAAGATACAACACAACATACAAACAAAAACATCCAAGCAAACACTTTGTCAAAACTCTTGTTGTTTTAGCCTAAGTGCTTACACTTGCACATCTTGAGGTCTAGGCTTTTCATTCTTGATTACACTTGCACTCAATATTTGTATTATCATTATCGAGTTGTAATCTTGAATTTTGTCCATCATCCAAACAAGATATCCTTGTTGTTGTTCTTGTGATAAGAGCACACTTTGGTGATCTTAGGTGTTGAAGAGTGTGGTACTCTTCATAGATGTTGAAGGAAGATTGTGGTAATCTCCTTGAAGGTGTTGTAAGAAAATTGTGGTAATCTTCAAAGGTGGTGGTGCAATAATTTTGGTAATTGTTAATAAAATTCTTTTTCTTTTTCGAAACTCATCCCGGATATACTGGGGTGGTAGAGCACGTAGTCCCTAGGTGGGGTGAAGCTCTTTAAATCGACGTGTGTTGTTAATTTTCCGTATTTACAGTTTTTGTCTTTGCTTGTTTAATCGAAAAAAAGGCGGAACTTGAAAAACCGGTATAATCTATTCACCCCCTCTAGATTATCGTAGCCACTTGGACTAACACTTTCTAATTTTCGGTTTCCATGTAAATTTCGTGGGAGCTTCAGCATACGTTAGCTCTTTGGCTTTAGGATATATTTTGTTGGCTTCTATCTATGCCAAAAACATACTTTCCTTAACGCTACTCCTACTAAGAACATCATCTATTTTATCCGAATCATGAAAAATAATGCTCTGTTCATTCTCCGGATGGAAAACCGAGGCGTTCAATGAAAGGGTATTTATATTGGAGTTCAAAGCCCAACAATCTACATGATGCCTCACATGAAGAAACATATCTACAATCATAGTACATGTCGACTTCGTCGACGGGTTTACCAGATTCTTTATCACCACTACTCTGATAAAATGATGCAGTTACACGATCGTGTCCTTATTGACATACTTGGGGCCTGAATTAATTCGGCAAACTATTGAAAAGATAGCTATGATACAAGATCGAATCAAGATGGCTCAAGATAGACAAAAAGTCGTATCCGATAGCGTCAAAAACATATACAGTTTGATGAAGGAGAAAAAGTATTTCTGAAAGTAGCTCCTATTAAAGGTGTTATTCAATTTGGCAAAAAGGAAAAGTTGAAACCGAGAAATATCGGACCATTTAAAATCCTTACACGAGTTGGAGATTTAGCTTATCAACTAGCATTACCACCGAGTCTATCAAGCGTGCACAATATTTTTCACGTCTCTACGCTAAGAAAGTATATTCACGATCCAAGTCACATCGTGAATTATAAGGATCAAACAATCAACAATAATTTAACTTATAAGGAAGCACCAGAAGCTGTTTTGGAACGCAAGATTCACCATTTGAGAAATAAAGACATTGTTTTGATCAAAGTACAGTGGAGACGTCATGGCAGAAATGAAGCTACTTGGGAGCGTGAAGAGGAGATTCGTGTCAAGTACCAGGTAAGATATCGAATTTCGAGGACGAAATTATATTTAAGGAGAGGAGAATGTGATAACCACTAATTAGTCTAGGGGTTAATTAGGGGTTATTTTTAGGGGACTTAGGGGTTAGTTATTAGGGGCTAATTTAGGTTTAGGGGTTTAGAAGTTGGAATTAACTATTATAAATATGTGTTATTTCATACACAATTTTACACCACATTTCTAATAACTATAAGGTATAAATATTTTTTTTTACTTCAAGTTTCATATATATATATATATATATTCACAATTCACAAGCCTTCTTTCAATATTTTTCACAAATTCTTTCATTAATTAGTTTGATTTATTAAAATCACATATTAATTATATATATATATTTAACGTAGAAAAACGAAGGGGTCGAGGACTTGGACTTTTATTGTTCATTTTTCTACATCGAATATATGTAATTATTAAGGTAGAGATTTTTATAGTATTTGTCTTTATTTAATGTTCAATGATTATACTTCATTGATTGTAATATATGTCAAGAAGAAATAAATTCATATAAGCTAGGGGCCATGAAAAGGGTCCGGGATCAAAAGTATCTTCGGGGTGAACCCGTAATGCTAGCTATATGCAGAATCGCCGATTAGAGGAAAAAGAGAAATGAATGAATTTCTTATTTGTAATTATGTGGATGTTTTTCATGTTATATTAAATATTGACAGATATATCCCTACTGAGCGAGATGAAGCTCACCCCTATTGTTATCATGACTTTTCAGGTCCGGCTGAAGATATGATGTTGTGGATGGTAGAATAAATCATGCTATATTTATATTTTAAATAATTATTATCGGACTAAATTTTGGATTATGTCTTTATTTTTCCCGATTTATGTTTGGGATAATTGTTGGATATTTAATTTGGAAGAATTATAATTATAATTATTATTATTATCATTATATTTTTTTCTTAAGAATAAAAAAATTTTAAATCAACTTTTTGATAATTATTAGTATCACTTTAATTTATAAATTCGTGTTTTCTTAATAATATTTTAAAATACTTTAATTTAATAAAATTGGGTCGTTACAAAACCGCACTGGCACATAAGCAAATTTGGAGAGAGAGAGATTTTATAATTGTAGTGTATCGATCGTATCGGAACAATCGGAGAATGCATATTTAAGTATTTTGGGTGCTTTCCTTGTTTTCATCTTCCTTTTCGCCAAAAAAGTAAGAAAAAACGAAAGAAAGGAAAGGGGAAAAGAGAGGGAAAAGGGGAAAAACAAAAAAAAGTTATAAATAGTTTGGTATAATGAACCGACTCACATTGCCTTCCGTGAGATTTGACTCAAATTTTTATCTCACCTTCACAACTCAAACTCAACCCAATATAATTATTCGAAAATTTGCGACTTACCTTAATAATAGTAATAAGAGATAATTATAAAAGACCCCCTGAGGTTTGAACTAATTACAAAAATAACCATAGATGTTTTAAAATTGCAAAAAAAAAAAAAAAAAAGACATAGGCTTGATTTTATCTTAAATTTAAGGAAGTGATTGTAATATTTCTATAAATATCAGGGAGATTTTTGAATTTTTTGAACATGAGATTGAAGTCAAACCTCAAGGTTTTTTTTTCTTTGCAATTTTTAAAAACTTATAGATTTTTTTTTGTAATTAGCCTGAACCTCTTTTTTTTTTTTTTTTGGTAATTATCCCAAATAATAATATGGTTGTGATAGTAATAATTTTATATTCTTAAAAATAATATATATAATTATAATAAATTTATATTGGTGAATAATTCTATTATATGGCTACAAAGATACTTCTATTTTTTATGTTCATATATAGCAAAAAGAATATTAATGCCCATGATCAAGAGAATCAGGTATTTGTCAAGTGGTTAAGACTTTCAAGCTCAGATAAGAGGTTCGGACTTCGATTCCCATCACCTCTCCCCTCCCGGATATGTATTCAAGAAAAAAATGACGATGATCAATAACAAAATTATATTTGAATAATTAGAATAGTACTATTTATATCAATTGAAGTAGCATGATAAAAAAATTAAGATGGAAGAGTTCGAGACTGAAAGTGCGACTATATATAACTCAGTTCCACTGCTCCAGTTCGTATTTTGAATTAACCTTTAAGCCTAAATGTACAAGCTTAATGAAATCTTTCGAAATGAGTTTGAATTTGAGCATAATTTTATAAAAAGAATTAAATCTTTTACACTCTTATTCTTATTTACAAAAACACCCATGAGGTTTGGGCTAATTACAAATAAACCTAGAGATGTTTATGATGGCTTAAAAGCTACCTTTAAAATCTTAGGCAAGTGCACCTATCATTTTATAGTATAGATTTTTGAGTACCGAGTGTCATTCCCACGAGGATTGTAAGTACTAGTAATTACCGTCTTTTTTGTTATCTAATCTAGCAATTTTCATAGTTTTTGTTGGTTTAAAAATGAAAAATAAAGAATTTGGAATAATTGCAACTTACAATAGATCAAATAAAAGTAGATTGTAGAATAAGAAATCAAGAGCTAGAAATGTGTTTGAATGTATATCCCTCTAGAGTGTTTTTGTGATTCAACAATATAAAGATACAACCAAAAACCCTTTAGCAAAATCATCATCTTTTAATAAAATCTCATGTTTCATGGACCGTAGAAATTCCCGATTTAAGTTAAACCCTCTATCGAGCGCGAATAACTCATAACCTCAAGTTGATTAACTGAAATCTCTTTCTAGTTAAAACCCCCAAGATTGCATTATAATAATTTGTGAATTCCCATATTAGATTTGACCCTAATACAGAAGATTTATGTCGTCTTATATCTAGGATTGCATGCAACTCTTTTCACTTATATAGGTTCTATTTCACCATGAATCTCTCGATTTTCCGATGAAAAATAAACTTCAAATTAATATTGCGCATATACCAATTCGAATGAATAAATCATAATATAAGTGAATCACACAAAACATGAAGATTTTATTAAAAACATACAAACCTTAATCACAAATTCATTCTAAAGTTCATTACATTCAAACACTAGAAATTTAGCTACACATGACTTTGATAAAAGAATATACTACACAAGAAGATTTGAATAAAATGAACATTGTGTACTTAGCTCTTATTCAAGACCAATACAAGACTTCCTCCTTGGTTGATGATGTTGAGCTCCAAGCCTTCTCCTCTAATGCTCTTCAACTTCCAACTCTACATCTCTTTTATTTTCTCAATGTATTTTGCTTTGTAACTTAGAGAGAATGAATCAATGAATATACAATGAAAAAAATGTTCTTCCCAACTCAAACTCTTGGTTTTTATAGACATCATTTTTGTGAAAGAACACATCAATAATGATATCTTTTCTTAAACAAATGCTCGACTTTCATTGTTGGGTTGTTGAATTATTGTTTTCATATGATAATTGAGGGAATATGAGGACATGTTGCAGCAAAATAGGGTATTAAAAGGTGTACAAAAGTGGTCAAAAAACTTGGTTGGTGAGTTTTCCATAATTTCCACATGGAAAAGTTGCAGAAAAGTGCCGGACACGATATGTGCCCAAAGACCCGGCCACGGCCGGCCCCGTCTTTGTTTTATCACACAGGAAGTCAGGCCAACATGGTCGTGCTTCCTAACACGGGCAGGCCGTGTTTCTGGACACGGCCGTGTTGGAGGTTGTTTTGTACAATTTTTTCGAATTTTTCGCTCCCAGTGGAACACGGCCGTGTTGCCCAACATCCCCTGCCTGTGTTGGACCAATAAGGCCCCGAAATGACGCGTCTAGCTTGGGATTTCGAGCGTTTTTGCATCCTTAAACCCCCCGGTATGTTTTGACATGAATCCATGGTTCGAAATTCACCAAAATTAGCCTCGAATGGTCAATCTACATCAGTAAAAGCACATCGGAGTAATATGAACTATGTACAATCAAAAATTTACAAAACTAACAATAAAATAACTCAAATTCTACTCAAATATACACATAAAACATGCATAAAAAGACCCTTATCAGCTTCAAAATACAAAAAACCTTCCGTTTTGATTTTGTTCTAAATTTAGGAGGGTAATTGTACTATTTTTATAAAGGTTGGGGAGGTTTTTGAAATATGTATTCTTATGAAGGGAAAAAATGTAAGATGAATCAAATCTGAAGCGATTTTTTGCAATTTAAAAAAAATATATATATATTTTTTTTTAATTAGCCCGAACCTCAATGGTGTCTTTGTAATCATCCCTTCGGCCTTCTTAATATACACATAAGATGAACACTAAATTTGAAAATAAAAATCTCCAAATTATATTTTGGGAACTTAATTATTTCCAAATATCCAACGGCTTATTTCTTGCAACTTACTTGGATTATTTAAATGAGATTTTCAACTGTTATATTGTACATAATTCTAGTGTGTGTGTATATATATATTCAATTGTTTGTAATTTCTTTTAAATATCATTCACATAGGCGATATGAAATTTAGTGGTAGCGGTCAAACAATTGATTTATTTTTTTGGTATGGTCAATAAAACAATCAGGGATCGTTAAAAAAAAAAAAACCTGAGGATCGGCCTAATTACAAAATACTCTAATTTTTTAAAATTACAAAAACCCCCTTTAGGTTTGATTACGTCTTATATTTTTTTTTCATAAGCAAAAAATATTTCGAAATCCCCCAATATTTTTAGAAATACTACAATTACCCCCTTAAACTTAAGACATAAGAGGACATTTTGTAAATTTGAAATATTTCTGGATTTTTTTTTGTATAATTAACCCAAATTGCAGGGGTTTTTTCATCTTTGTAAATATCCCAAAAAAATAGTCATAACTCATGACAAGAAAATAAATGAATAGTCAGAAAGAGGAATTGCGTATGTGTATTGTTTTGCTGACACCCTAAGTTCCTAAATAGACCAGTTAATAATCATTTTCTAAATGACAGCTATAAAAAATGAGAAACTAAAACTTGAATTACGGATTTTGGCTTACCACGAGCTTGTAGCTCAAGTAGTATCGTTCACCCTTTATAAGGATGTTGACAGGGTTCGAACCCTGTATCTTTGTTTATTTAAAATTTCTCTCCTTCCCTCCAACCACTGCTCCAAACTTATAAAAAAAATTTACGAATTTTGCTTTATTTTTTATTTTTTTGAAAACACGATTTTTTTTTAATTAAGACCATAACATCTTAATTTAATACAAACTAGTTTATAATTGAACGGAGAAATGAGGGACCAAGATTTTGATATAGAGTAGGTCTTATGTGAGACCATCACATTGATCTAAATTTATGAGATGAATCGGTCGGATCAAACAGTTAATCTGTGGGTAAAAAAGTCAACAATAAGTTACATAATTCCATTTATTACAATTTGACACCCCTAATGTTTCTTTTGCGATCTTTTTCATTTGAGTAGTTACATAGTTCCATGTATCATCGGCTTTATCTTCCACTTTCCAATCAATGGTTTCTACTAGAGATTTGACAAAACTATCTTTTTTTTCTTTATTCTTTAAGTTCCACCACTTAATTCTCGGTATGTTAATTTTCTTTCTCTTTAAGTGTATGGTAATAAGTTTGATATCCAAAACTAGTAGTCTATGTTGAGTGGTGAGACTTTCTTGGTATTACTATGCAATTTTTGCATATTTTTCTATCGTTTTTTCTGGTTAGGAAGTAGTCAATTTATGATTTGTTAGGACCACTTTTAAATGTAATTAAATGTTCGTCTCTTTTTTAAAGAATGTATTACCTATAATAAAATCATAAGCAATCAAGTCTGCAGGATGGTTCTACCTTCATTATTCATGAGCTAAAACCATATCCTCCATGGACCCTTTCATAATCTTCATTATCCTTCCTCACATGTCCATTTAAGTCTCCACCTATGATGACTTTTTCATTTTGAGGGATTGATTGCATTAGAGTTTCTAAATCTTCCCAAAATTTAGCCTTAGTAGCATCATCTAATCCTACAGGGTGCATATACACTAACAATATTTATAAGTTAGATTTTACCTACTACAATTTTAAGGGCTATGATTCTATCTCCTTTTCCGATTTCTACTACTTGATCTATGAAGAGAGGATCTACAATGATACCCACCCCATTCCTAGTTCTATTCTTTCCACTATACCAAAGCTTATAACTTTGTAGTATCTAGTGTTTTAGCTTTCTCGCACTCCATTTAGTCTCTTGGATACACATAATATCTATGTTTCGTCTTTTCATAATATCTACTAGCTCTATAGTTTTACCTGTCAAAGTACCTATGTTCCAACTGCCAATTCTATACTTTCTAATTTTCTTGTTATCATTTGTGTTCCTCTTATTAGTGTGTGAGGGCTCTTGTGTATTTTTCACTACACCCAAGCCCTTATGGAGGTGTAGCGGTCCTTGCCAAGACACCGCAGTCGGACACTGCGTCGCACTCCTTACGGGGAGCATCCTAGTCTTATCACGATGTCTCATATGATCCATACCATATGGGAATGACAAGAGTTTTACGCTGGCTGTCGACCTAACGCAACCTCCTCCTTTACTTCTTAAGCATTTTGTTGATAACATAAGATCAATGGCACTATGACAGTTTCCCTTCTTAAGGGGCAGCAAAGTCTTCCAATTGATTAGAGGAAATTTAAATTAGTTAATACTACAATATAAGCCAATTTAGACAAAATTTTGTGAGGATGTTGTTTAAAGATCTAGTAAGAACCAATTCTGAAAGCTTCCTAATAAATTATCAACTAATACTTTAAGGACATTTTAATAGGTTATCCAACTTTCCCCAAAGATTTTACATCATAATATTATGATCCAATTAAATCAATTAGCTTGAACAAAATTCATGGGAGTTTTGTCCACGTAAAGATAAATAAAAACAGAAAGAAAATTTTCACGCGCGTGGAATATATTTCCACAATATCTAATTGTTGTATCATCCAGCTAGGGTTAGTGAAAGAGAAAATGTGGGTTTTCCGCAAAATAATCTGTTGTTTCCACACTGGAATCACAAGCATCAATTCTAATTTACATACCATTGTTATAGTAACCAACAACTTCCATATCATCAGAAAACCATAAAAGGTTCTCGTTTTATCCAACCACTATGATCTTCTATGCACTTATAAAAAAAAAATAGCCCCCAAAAAAAAAACGTTGCAAGTGTATAAATAGTGAGATGAAGTCAGCCCATTGATAGGGGATTTGTAAAAAGATGTCCAGCAATTGGTAAAATTTAATGTCAAACAGCTCAGCATTCAGATGACCATGGAAGGCAGAGAATAGCTCAAACCAAAAATGATGGAAGCTTAAGGGAATTTCGGGAAGTGATTCAAATCTTGAAGTAAATGTTATTACATAAACTGATATCTTTAGTTTATTTTAATTTTTTATACGTTAATCAAACTTGTTAAGGATTACAATGGAGGAATTCCTCTCCGAGAGGTCACATCAAAATGAAAAATTCAACTCACCTAAGCCAGAAATAAGCAGATACAAATCTGAATGGCAGGTGAATCATCTCAACAACTGATTATGTTAATGGTTCCAAGATGCTTGAGTGAAAAAATAAACAATAATCTACTGATTGGAGAGGCATCCACATATTTAAAATAAAGTAAGGTAACAAGAAACCAATTTTACCTGTTCTGGGCTGTGAAACATTTCTATAAATGGATATTCCTTCTTCTGGCGTGTTAAGCAGAATCCAGGATACTTCGGGCACTCAACCTAAGACGAAAGCATCAAAAAATGGATAACCATACCGAGAAGTTTGCAGGTGAAGTCAAGACATTATATATTAGATACTTTATGACTTAGAACCATAGGTTGTTCATGCGCATAACTGGGCATTTTACACAAAAAACATAGAAAGTTCGCAGAGACAACTCTTTCACGATCACATGCAGAAGAAAAGTGAAGAGAGAGATACTAAAAGATAAAATAACACAGTTAAAAGGGATCAGATGCAGCAACACTAATTCAAATATCAGATAGTTTTATCATAAATGGATTTCTTCTATATAAGATGAATCTGGACTATTTTTAAATCAGGGCTTTAGGATGTAGCATAAGCTCCAACGGTAACTTACACGCAAAAATTTAACATGTGGATCAAATTCTGCTGCAGCTTCCTCCAGTACATTGTCAAGGCGTTTGGTGAGGCTATGCCTGCAGTAATACAAAAGTTATTCACAAATTATTACACAAATTTTCTAAACCAAAATAAAGAAAGAAAGTTTAAAAATTACTTGACAGTAAATGCAACAACCACAGGATGACCTTGATGAAGAAGCTGCACAAACTCACGCTCTGAGGTGAAATGAATAACTTTTGATGGTCCAAGATCTTTGGGATAGCCAGTAAAGTACCTTCGAGTTTCACAGACAAATATAAGGACATGGTAAAAGTGGATGATCAACTAACAAGGCAGTGCAGATATGACAAAATTACTGAACTAAAGTTGCATCTCCTTGCAAGTTGTGACGCTAGAAGGCTGTGAACACCATGCAAGATTATATATAGCGCAGAGAAGTGACTGACGAAGATGTCCCAGATTTGCATACATAATTTACATATATCCAGACATTTCCAGATAGAAGACAGATAAAAAGAATTTGATGATCAGTATTGCGTGTAATCAAAACCTAATCGAATATTGATCAAATACGAATGGAGAGCAACAGTTCCATTCACATCATTATATAAATTCAAGATAACAAATAATACCTACAGAAAGGCGAAAGCTATGAAACATAAATCAAGCAATTTGCCAAAAAACCTCATGTGTTGTACCAAAGCCAATGAAGAGAACCGGAAAAAACAACATAAAATATAACATAGAAACCACATGGAAGGAAAAAAGATGATCTAATTGAGTTAATAACCAACTTATGACTAATTAAATATCAAGTGGAAGCCCCTGGTAAAATCAGATATGCTGCATAAACTTAGACTTCTGGATATGAAAAGAACGCATGTGTCAAGAACAACATGTACGAATACTTGGTGTCTGTGTGGGGGTAGATTCCATAACATACTTGCAGGTTTCACGAAGATTAAGCATTATATTGCTCAGCAACGATGACTCCTCCATTCTGCACAAGTTGGTAAAAAAGAATGAATTTTAGTGAATCCTGCGTTAATCTCGAGATATCAAATGCATTACTCCTAAAACCAATGAGCGAAAAAATGTGACAATTCATAAGTAGAAACTTATAGAAAGTGCAAGAAATGCTAGAAAAACCCAGAACAAGATAACTGGTTTGCTCCATTATTCACTCTTTTACGCCTAACCTATCTAACTGACTCAGCACCCTAGCACCCAGTTTTCCAATTCCCATTTCGGTGAAAAAAGACCCCATCTTAATAACCGACATCCGAGTCTGATTTTTTTATTGCACATTTCTAAATCAATTTTAGAATTCTTTCTATCTATGCGTGTAGCAGTGTGAAGGTTCCGAAAAAACGAAAAAAAAATTAAATAGGAAAAAAAAGTAAGATAAGAAAAGGAGAGGAGTTAGACGAAGAAGAAGGAAACAGTACCAGGCGGCGGGAGGTGGGTGTATGGGCGGAGAACGGCGGAGCAGCAGAAAGTATATTAGCACAGTGGCGGCGGCCCTTCGTTAGACTACGATAAAAGCGCGATTCCTCCTTTCCTCCTTGATTTTTTTTTTTTTTTTTTTTTAAAAGTGACTGTCCAATTAGGACTGGCCCAAGAGGCTTTTATTGAACCCCAGTTACACTGGCCCGTTATCCTTCCACTGCTCTGTGAAGCCAGCCTGACGCGGTGCCCTCCGCTCTAAAGGCCAAGCAACCCCAAGCCTTCGCCCGGGCCACATAGCCCAACACCTTTCCTCCTTGATTACATTGTGATAACTCAAAGTCGTGCTAAACCAGAATTTCCACTATTTACATTAATTTTTAAGTATAATATTAAATTTTTGAAAGAAATTTATATTGTAAGTGAAATTTAGGACAATGAAAAATAGGTGTATATTATATATACACTCACACATAAAATATATTATAATACTCTTAAAATTAAATATTGGTAAATAGTTTATGCTTTCCGTAAAAACAAGTTTGAAATTTGTAATTGTTCAAAATTTAAAAAATCAATGTATAAATTTATAAATAAAGATATCTTTATTAGTAATAATTTTTATTATAATATTTTCCAAAAATAAAATATGCATTGTTTTATTATTATTGGGCTACAGGAATTAATATTCAAGCTTAGGGGTGGCAATGCCTAACACGACACGATAACCCGACACGAATCCGACCCGAAGTTACTGAGAGAAACCCGAACACGAACACGAGAAACCCGAACACGACTAACACGAACCCGACACGATGTTACCAATTTGTCTAAAATATAGTAATTTTAAATTTTCATTAACTTTCGATGTATTTTAAGCATAACCCGAAATCAACCCGACACCAAACACGAACCCGACCTGATGACCCGAATTGCTAGGGTCTGGCCCATTGATAGAGCCTTAATAGGCCCCCGGAGCCTTAACAGGCACATGTCCCAGATATAAATAGTTCCTCCTTAGTTAATCTTTCATTAAGTGCATATCAATTGTTAATTAGCTCTTGTGCTCTCGATTATTCTCCTACACTGTACTGACTTAAGCATCGGAGGGGCCTTCCCGGAGACACCTCAGGACTCTTCTAACTATGTTTGCGCGCCGCAGATGGTTTCCCTATCGTGGATTGGATTTGGAGGAGTCGATACCTCACTGGAGTTTCATAACTCGAAGTGAGTTGCACGGATTTTTGCAGCATCAATATAATATATTATGAAATGAATTTAACGACTCATACTAATCTAACCATCAAGTCTTGAGTTCGGAGCAAGATCAGTCTCGAGTAAGTTAAAAGCTTGACGATCAAAAATTTTGACAAATATGTCTCAAAATCAACTCATAGCCTCCCTTATAAATAGGTAAAAATCGAACCAAGCTACTTGATACTCGATTCGAGATTGATCGTTAAAAATATGTTTGAGCTCAATTCGTTAACATAATGAACCAAGTTTGATCACAATTTTTCGCTCGATAAAACACAGCTCAGCTTGAACTTGACTTTGATTAGTAAGAAATTAACACAATATGTGAAAATATCAACCTACTCGAGCTCAATTCGTGTTCGGCTCGACTAAAGCCCGTTCTGCGTTGACTTGATTAATAATCAAACCAAGCTCAAACATAATTTTTGAAGCTCAATATAAATTCAAACAAGCTTGAACAACTGAACAAGGCTATGTTCGGCTCGACTCGATTCGGTTATACCCCTACTTATAAGACAAGACGAGAAAAGAAAAAGAAAAGGAAGGGATCTTGTTAAGTTGTTTGGTGATTTGAAATACAATACTTTTACTGCTATTTTAAATACCGAAAATGCAATTTAGTGAGCAGCAAAAGAGAGATGATTTGAAGAAGAAAACCCACAACCCAAATGAGTCTGAGAGACCTAAATCATCTAAACAAACTTATTGTGTTTCCTACTTTCCTTATATAAGTATTCTTATTTGACTTTAATGCATTTAAATTTCTAACTTCAACGACAAAATATCATCCAAATCTTTATCAACCGGCAAAAGCAAATAAAAGCTTGTTCACTCTTTACACTTGATTACAAATTTTTCAACTGCGTTACTATTTAAATAAAACCTTATCCTCTTTGGTATTGCATAATCTAAAACAAACATATTTCCGTTCGCTTACAGATTTAGATAGTGTTGTGTTCTACACGGCCATTTTTACATAGAATGAATATATTTACAAGAATTAAATCCAATCCCAGCACCTAAAATAAACTTTCTGCTACTGTCAAGAAAAAAATAAATAAAATTAACTTTCTGCTAAACTTGAGAGCCAAATCCTGTACTCCAACCTGGATCTACTTCAGATGTATTGCCACCGATGAATTTTGCTTTCACAGTTAGCCACAGTGTTAACTTCAGAAAACTGAATAATACAAATTGATGCTTCAATGTTTATAACCGGACTTTCTGGCGTTCACAGGTCAGAAGGTAGCAATCACACCAGCAGCAGCAGCATTGTTTATCCGGAAAATTATATCTTCAAGCCACAGATACACGAATACATCAGTACTTGGACATGCATATAATCGATCTTTTTGAAGAGAGCTTCCAAGAATGACAAATGATGGCTGTTATCCACCAAAGTGATTAATGATTATGTATATTTCTTCATTTGGCAGCAAAGATTATAAATTCCCAGCAGTCACCCATTCTCATAATTATCGAAAAATTATAGACAATAAAATAAAGGGATAATTACAAAAACACCCGGGTTTAGCCTAATTAAAAAATAAAAAATCTAAGTTATCTTTCGAAATTACAAATATCCCCTTAACATTAGTATCTTTCTTACAAAATCACCCCTCAAGATGGGGTATTTGTTAGGTAAATTCAAATCTCAAGGGTGTTTGTAAAACTATAAGGGGTATTTGTTATTTTGAAAGATAACTGGAGCTTTTTGTAATTAGGCCAAACCTCAGGTATCTTTCAAAATTACAAATACCTCGTTAACATTTGTTTCTCTTACAAAATCACCCCTCAAGATGACATATTTTTTTTTACGTAAATGCAAATCTTAAGGAGGTGTTTGAAACAATATAAGGGGTCTTTGTAGTTTTTGAGTGATAATTGGGTTTTTTTAATTAAACTAAACCTCTGGTATGTTTTTGAAATTATCCCTAAAATAAAAGGTATTTTAAAGGGATAGGAAACATATACCTCAAAGGAAAGCAAATACTAGGATCCGATATTCCGATTCTGTTATGGTTTCTCAAATGAACCCCATTTCTTTCGTTAGCAAACAAGTTACAACTAAATCCGGTGATTGCACTATTACAGGGTCAATATTTGCATCATAACATAACCATCGGGTACTTCTTTCCATTTCTTTGACCCAACACAAAATTCGAGGCCTACTGGCAAGCCTGAAAAAATTGTCGACATGAGGCTGATTTCATGGCTAATCAACGTCATTCGTTAAATTCAGTACAAAACAATATATTATGACAACCAACTAACCTCAAAGGATTATCATTTTGTCTAAGGGAGTGTTTGCAAACTCTAGAAAAAGTGATTCTCAGCTTCTACTGCAGAAGCACATCTTTTCATAAACCGTCAATCGCCCTTAAATGACCCATTGCACCATAGCCAAAGCCGTACCTTACAGAGCCACTTAAGCTGCGTTGCACAACTAACAAGTAAATTCTAAATTTGATCTCATTCATTATCCAGCACATATATAATATTTATATCAAATAACATGAATTTTTAAAAGGAACAGTAATTAAATTTCTGACTGCTGCCATTGACAGCAAATCATACTTCACCGTCCCTGGATTAGATTTTGAATCATAATGCTGTGATATAAATACCCTTTAGGGTCTCACCTTTTGATTGGAGTCTGCATGGCATTTGATGGAATTTCCACAGAACCAACATCCATGAAATATAATAAAATTGCTCCTCGAGTTGGGTTCTATCAGCCACGACTGAAAAGAGAAGGAAAAAAATGTGAAAATTTCCGACTGAAGATTCCACAGCAAAAGAATTCAAGATAATGCAGCTTCTCTAAACAAGGACTTATCATTTGCCAATTTCCACTATCCTATGAAAACCAAATAAACCAAGTATGTAATTATGTAAATGGGAAGTGATATTCACACTCCACAAATGATATGACCACTCCACTTTGATTTTTTCACGTCAAATGCCCAAAATATCCATTAGTTTCGGGAGATCGTCACAATTATACTTTACGAAATTACTTGATTCATTTCAAATGAAATAGCATCAAAGATAAAGCACCTGCAGAATTTAATTATATAATTTAGGAATATAATTTCAAAGGAAAACAAAAAATATTAGATGATGTACTTGGTAAAACTCTATAACTTAATAAACACTAGAGTTAAATTATATTGTTTAAAATTAAAACTATTAAAGAGAAACCATACACTATCAATTTGTTTGTCATGAATTTACTATCAATATATAAATATGATGAAAATGAGATTTAAAGGAATATTTTAGACAACTAACTACCGTATTACGGAAATAAAAAAGGAAAGGAAGGCGTCAAATTATGAAGACTTTTGTAATTGACTGGTCGTGTTCCATCATAAATGAAAGAACAAGCATTTTCATTCAATATTTCCACCACAACTGGGAATAAGATTACTGAATGGTTTATTTGCTAATAAAACACACAACGTGAGCTCATTTATTAATGTGTGATGCTGTGAATTGTCCAAGGATAAAGACAAAATAGAGTGCGGATTTCACTTGCTAGAGTGTAGATATCAACTACCTTATAAAAAAATTCAGAGTCCAATTGAAAATGACGAACCACTAAAACATTCAGACATATAATTAATAGAAAATAGGACATTTATGTGCATATAGGGATATTAAAAAAAAAAAAAACTTCTGTTCCTTGTAACACTTGTTGAAGCAGTTGAAAATCACACCCATTTACCGTACAAAAAAACTGGTTAATATTCACCTTTAAAATATTTCAGCAAAATTTTGTATCCACTAATATATTGCCAATCAAAATGAGGAGGTGCAGAAAATACATCAAATGCTTAGCGGAGAAGACGAAATTAGCTATTTACCTTGAACATACCTACATCACATAAACATACTACTACTTAGGGTGTTCAATTCCAAGGATTAAAATACTAAATAAAGTCCAAGTAGCTGATAATTTCAAGGAAATATGATTACAGTCTGTAAATGTGAGATGAAAAGGGAGCAGACTAGTAGGCAAAAACTATCAGGGTATTACCATTTTACGTGTTACATTAATTTTCATAATCCATCATAAGTGGTCAAGAAGATCCGGCAACTACAAAATGTTCCACCTAAAAACTTCAGTGGTGACAGTTCACAAAACAAAAGTATCATAAATATGAGAAAATCGGGAGAAAAAGTTGCATACCTGCGCGTGGACATGTTTCCTGTAACAAATAGAAGAAACCCATCCGCAGCCTAGACGCAAGTATTCCATAGCTTAATACAGCAAAACAGCTCAGAATTCCATAAGCAACTTTGCCAACCTATTTGCTTTCGCTAGCTCCCCTTTCAAACAAAGTGAATGAATAAGAGAATAGAAAGAATCAAAATCCTTCAACTGCCTTGTTTTTCCATCTTCACTCGCACAAATTCGCAGCACGTTTTCCACTTTCTCAACATCAGATGACAGTGAATGAAAATCAGTTTCATTGTAGATCGAAGGCATAATCTCAGTATTTCCTTCCAATTCATGTAAATTTAATGCATGGTGAGAAGAATTTCTCCCATCAGAGAAAAGCACGGATACAACTTCATTAAGCACAGCAACAGCTTCGTGAATACGTCCTCGCTCACAAAGCAAGACGAGTAAATTCTCAACCGAATCTGATTCAACTTCAGTATTTACCCTACGTAAAAGATCAACAACTGATTGGCTCTGAAGCATCTCTCTTAAAATACTCCGAGATTCTTCCATCCTTCCTTTGGCACACAAGCCCCGAACTAAATACATGAAACCCAGAAAATCGGGTAATAAGCCTTTGCTTTTAAGCTCGAAAAATAACTTAAGAGCTCCTTCCATGTCACCTTTCTGGCAATATCCATTAATCAGTGCACCAACTGTGAATCCATCTGGCTCGAGATTTCTTACCTCTAAATCCTGGAAAAGCTTTATACCTTCCTCGAGTAAATTTGACTTACAATAACCATTAATCAATGAATTATAAATATGAGTACTGGGCTTAATATCCTTGAGGAACATCCTCTCAAAGAGCATTTTGGCGTCTGGTAAAAGTCCTTCTTTAACTAAAGCATCAATAAGTGTACCATATGTAACTTCCGTAGGAAGAACATCAATTTTCTCCAGTGAATCAAACAATCTAAAAGCTTCAACCAGACAACCCTGGCGGCACAGCCCGTTTATAACAGTATTATAGGTGACTATGTTGAGATCTATCCCTTTCTTCTTAGCTAAAGAGCAAAGATCTAACGCCTCATTGATATGGCTTGCTTTACAAAGGGCGTCAATAACAATGGAGTAGTGGAGAACGTTCATATCGGGGAGGTTATTATTTTCTGCTCCCACCAAGAGCTCATATGCATCCCAAACTCTTTCATTATTTATCAGTGTCTTAAAAACAGTAATAGGAACGGTTATACTCTGTTTCCTGTCATTCATTGTTGAGAGAAATGCAAGGGCTTTTTTCACGTCATGCAAACAGAGGTAATTTACTACTATCTTACAAACTCTGAGATCAGACATGCCATAAATTTTAACAAATGAAGTCAAAATAAGCTGAGCCAACAATTTTTTACCTTCAAACAGAAACGCTCTCAGAATTGAATAATAACAAATGCTCTCCCATGCTAAGCCTTTCCTTCTCATTGCCAGTAATAAACTGTATGAGGCCTCAGCGAAACCCATTTTGCACAGGAACGAAATTGCATCATTACATATAATATCCACGGCTACAAGCCCTATGTCTTCCATTCTGTATATCATTGTTAAAACACCTTCTGCACCTTTCTTGCTCAATGTTGCTTCAATCAACGGCATGTACATTTTTCTATCCAAAGGCAAACCTTTCTTGATATATTCAATGAATACATCAACCGCCATGTCTACCATGCTGTTTCCGCAGAGCCCCAAAACAATACGATTGTAACAAGCAGCTGAAGAATTTGATGTATTTCGGAACTCGTCAAATATTTCAAGAGCCTCATCAATCCTGTCTGCTTTACAATATCCATCAATCAGAGTAAAATACGTAACAGAGTTCGCCAACAAGTCCATCTGTGGCAATCCCTTGTAAATTGCAAAAGCATCCTCAAACAAGCCCACCATAAGCAAAGCTTTTATCAGTATGTTACACAAGACCACATCCATATGGACGCCTGCTGCTTCGAGCCTCCTTTTTGTTTCTAAAATCCCCGAGTTATTTTTTTCTCTAACATAGCCTTGTAATAGTGTACTATATGTGACAACATCTCCAACTATGCCTTTTGAGAAATCATCAGCATCAGATGTCCTCCCCACTTTGGATAATCCATTAATGACGGTGTTGTACGTGACAACACCAGGATTTATACCTCTCTTCTCCATTTCATCGAGCAGCTGGAATACCAAATCAAAATCACCCCTTCTACAAACTCCATGGATCAAAATGGCATATGTAAACTCATCAGCTTCAATCCCCAATCTCTTAAGCATGCCAAAAATTGCAAACGCCTCATCTAATTTCCCTTTCTTGCAAAAACCCAAAATAATTGCAGTGTAAGTAACTAAATTTGGTTCAAGTCCATCCCGTCTCATCTTGTACAAAAATCCTACAGCCTTTTCCACATTTCCATCCTTCGAAAATCCATCAATAAGTATAGTGTAGCTAATGTTATCCAACTCAACTTTCTTATCCACCATTGCTCTAAACTTTTGAAATGCCTCTTGAATTAATCCTTCATTTAAATACCCATAAATCCAATTACTATAAAACACAACATCAAACGCCAACTCATTGTTCTCCATCCAAGCTACCAAATCAAAAACCTTATCTATATGCCCTAATTTACAGTAAGCAGTCAAAACAGTCGTGCAAGTAACAGTATTAGGCGTCAAAGAACCCGATTTTACAGCAGTTTCATAAAACCCAACCGCAAGTCCAGGCTCCCCAATTCTCACAAAACCAGAAATCACAGAACTACAAACATAATTATCAAATGGGTACTTCAATTTATCATCAGACATCAATTCTAACAAATCAATCACTCTATCCATTTTACCCATTTGGCTAAAACAGCAAATCAATAAACAAAAAGTACGAGAAGAAGGACAAACACCGTCAATCTTCAAGAAGTCCTTCAGCAAAGAAAGCCCCCTCTCAGGGTCTTGGCTAGAAGTACACAGCCCTTGGACTAAAGAATCAAAGACTCGATTTAAACGAAAAATCTTGGACTTCCCCATGAGAGTTTTCAAGAAATCAGCTGCTTCTTCGTATTTATGTTCTTTCAGCAAAGCTTTTGTGAAAATTGTGTGTGTTTGGGCATCGGCATTGATTTCGTTCGAGCTGAGTTGGGAGAAAACGTGAATAATGGCTTTGAACCTTTGATTTCGGGAGAGAAAGAAGAGGAGATTGTTGAAGTCTTTCAGGGTTGGAGTAAAACCACTTTTTAAGAGTGTAGAGAGCGGAAGCATTTTTTGCCGAATGATTTTAGAGGGGAAAGAAGTCATTCTTGAGGAACCTCCTCAATTTGTGAGAACATCTTCCATTGCTGTGCCAAGACCCAGGGTGTAGCTGAAAACGGAGGAGTTTTTTATTTTGGTATTTATCGGAAAATGGAAACTTTAAACAAGCGAGTCAGCTAGAGAAGAATTTAGAAAAGAGACAACACACAAAGATTTCGAAATGGTATGAATATTTAAAATCTTAAATTTATGTATGTTTAAAAATGTGTGTTAAAAATTTGTGATTAATTGAAGAATTCTTTAATATTAAATATTGAAGTATTTCATAATAACTTAATAAGAATACATTTATGTGTGAAAATTGTCAATAGAACTATATAATCTAACAAAATATATATGGAAAAAAATAGAGCTAGTTTAATATGATTTTATTAAAATATAAATAAAGTTCGAGAAATAAACCGTTTATTACGGAAAAACAAATTGAAAGATTTTTTTAGCATCAAAATAAATTTCATTTATCAAAAAGAAACTTACAAGTGATTTTGATATCGAGTGAAAAAAACGATTGCAATGTCTTCTTATTATCAAAAACCTATAAAGATCTAAAATAAAATTTTAAACCTGTTGGGGGATAAAATTGTTATCGTCATTATTATTATCCAATATTATTAATTATGTGGGCCACATATATAATTCTTCGGCCTACGCAATCCATTTTGGCCTACACGACCAACACCGGTCTATACGGTCCATCTTGGCCTACACACCCACACCGACCTACACGACCCACGTTATCTTAGAAGGCTCACGTGACCCATCATCCCATGTATAAAAAGGTTCATTCGTCTCATTTGTAAGTAAGTTTTAATTAATTCTTTGTGAATTGCATTCTCGCGCTCATAATTTTTATTCTACAATCACTTACTAAGCAGCGTTCAGAGTCTCCGACCTGGGTCAACCCCAGAAACCCCTAAGTCCTAACCATGTTTATGTGTTGAAGGTTAGTTCTCATCCAGAAGATTGTCAAAACCGGGAGAATAAGTTGTACTGACTACTCAATTCTTGGCATGGAATAATCTGCCGATTTTAAGTAGCATCAAAACTTAAACAGATCTAACTGATCGTAGAATCATAAAATCGCAACAAATATGTTGGAGAAAACGCGTACCGATGAAATTGATCTCGTGTTTGTTGCGAATCATCGGGTAATGGCATATTTGAATCTTTTGAACGAAAACCTACCTATGGGGACAAACTTATTTAAATGAAAAATAAAAGTCATACATTGGGGACAAATAAAAGTATTGAGACAATTTTTTCTGTATTACTATTTACAAAAAAAAGTTCATAAAATTATCATAATTTCATTAATTTCAAAAAGTATTATAATGAAACATCATTCACTCTCTCAGTCTCTCTGGATGTGCACATAAACAACTACCATGGCCAAAACAAGTGGACAAAATTGTGTGGATGTGTCCAAAGAAAAGTTTAAACGTGATTAAGAAAACAAATAGACTACTTGATGACCACTAATGCACACTAATTACAATTTATAAATATGTCAGTCTGACTTTTGGAGAAACTTTTTCACTTGAACAGTGATGAAGTCCGAAAAACCATCACACTTGTAATGGTAATATAACTAGGTAAATTATCGATGCCCATACATTATAATTCAATACTTACACTCCACATTGAAATGATAAACTAAACCAATTCTTGTTGAAAAAATGGACACATAATGCTTAAGCCAAATTAACAATAGGAACAAGACACTGGACATTCATTAATAATATTTAAAATAGGAGATGAAACACAGTTCAAAATAGAAAATCGAACTTGAATAACGCCACACTACCTCCACTGCAAAAAATGCTCCTTTGTTTGCTCTTTTATGTATTTTTCAAGTGCAATGTGGCTAAAACTAGACTAACTAGTTGTAATGGAGATTGACCAGAGTTCGATCTCATACGAGCGCGTGTCCACTCCCATATTATCTCTGATTGTACTAAAAAGCGTAGGGAATAGAAGATCTGGACTGGATGGAATATGATTAAACTACTATAAATAGTTATTATTACATATCCAGTCAAAAATACAACACAAACGAATGTCAAACCTACAAACAACCTTCTCCAAACCAAGGCTATATATATATTCTTACATTGTAATAGGGAATACAAGGCATAATATTCCACCATATATTATAGAACTAAAAGTCAAAACTTATAGGATGGGATGAAACTAGAAGTCTCCCCCTCACACTACTTAAATTTACATTTTCCCCCCATTTATATGTTTTTTTAGGACAGAATACATCCAACACAACGCATATAATTATTGCGACACGGACCCAAAAAATTCACCAAATTACATACCGACCTATCGATCATAACCCATGGCTACGACAGGGATTCTCACCTTATGCCCTCGACTCCTTTTAGCAAAACCTCACCAAAGCTGTACGTCCCTGTGACTGATCGAACGGTGAGCGTAATAGAAAATTTACGGGACGCTCCGGGTCTTAGTGTCATTGCCGGAGGATTGGTCTCAATGGCTACGGCTGGTGCCATTCGTGCAGTTATCACGTAGGTTTCCTCAGCTGCAACGTTTGTCACGGTTCGTGTGACGGTTTGAGTTCCCACGAGATGTGAAATTGCGATTGAGGGAGTGTTGAGATTTGATGGATGGCCAAGAGTGTAGTTGCAGGGGGTATTTGTGTAATTTCTGATCTCGTGAGCGTCAATTCCGGGCGTGGTGCACAAGAACCCCAAGTAGTCTTCGTATCCTAAAATCAAATCAAGCACGGACAAGAAGCTCAAGATAATGACAACCCTTTTTATCGATAAGTAAATGAAGCTCGAAAACAATTTTTCCTGTTGAGTCACGACCGTGCAACTACTGGAGCATCGTATGATCAAGGGTTAATTACCCAAAACACCCTTGAGGTTCAGTCTAATTACAAAAAACCTATTTCAAAATTACAAAGACCCCCTTGATATTTTGTTTTTATTTTACAAATTGCTTCTTCAAGAAGGGGGAACTTGTTAAGCAAATACAAACACTGATGGGCGTGTTTATAATACCTTAAGGGTGTGTTTGGATTGAGGAATTTCAAATGCAATGTATTTAAAAAATGAATGGATTTCAAATACCTTGATTTTAATTCCATATTCTTGTTTGGATGATGTGATTTGTGTAAGAATTTCAAATCCTTCATAAAATTTTGATAAAAAAAGTTTAAAAGCTTTAATCATTTCTTTAATTGGTATTTAATAAATAAAAAATAAAAGATTTAATCTTATTAAGGGAATATTTGTAATTTTGAAAGATAAATGAGTTTTTTTGTATATAGGCCAAACCACATGGATAAGCTTTTTGTAATTATCCCTATGTTTAACTCACGTGGTATCATTAACCCTTTATAAGGGTGTTGACTAGGGTTTGAACCCTGTATCTTTCAAATTCTTTAAAATTTATCCCATCCCCCCAATCACTACTCCCAACTTATTAAAAAAAAATTAAAACCGTCAAAGAAAGAACTTTATGGAGGTGACTATATATATGAACTGTAGGAAAAGACTAAAAGAAAATACTTAATATGCTTTCAATGACCTAAGCATTTTAATGAGAGCAAAAGGCAGCAAATGGTCAGAGCTTAACTTGAAAAAGAAAACCATACAACTCTTATGATCAATAAAATGGAAAAAGAGGATATTAACTATTTTTACCTGCATCAAAAATGAGACCAGGATCTAGAGCTGCCCGGGGATTGACGTGCCCACTTCCATAATCGAAAGGTGTTGCAGGGACGAGAGACATAGTCTCCGATCCCGAATACTGTTGAGCTTGAAGCGGTCTCTCGGCCCGATCGACAGTTGTCGACGTCGTCATCAAGGCCGATTTAATAGCAGCAGGGCTCCAGTGAGGGTTCTTCTGCTTCACAAGAGCGGCTATTCCAGCTATATGAGGTGCAGCCATGCTCGTTCCAGATATCATCGCGAAGCCCTCACCTGTTTCGAGCAAATGCTTACAGAATTAATTAACTAGCTAGAGGCAAGATTTTGGGAGTGTTTGCAAAAACTTCTGCCTATAGAAGAAGTGATTTATTGTAGTAAAAGTAAATATGTTGATAAATAAAAAGTTGGCAGTGTTCGAAAAGGTTGAAAAGTGCTTATTTGTTTGTAAAAGTCAAACTACAAATCTAAAACACCCTCTCCCTGATTTTAGATTCTAATTAAATTAAGTGGAATCAGAAGTAGAAGATAGATAACATTTGCAAACATTACAAAGTGATTTTTTAAGCCAAAAACTAAGAAGAGCTTTTTTTTAGTGATTGCAAACACTCCAATTATGTCAAGTGAATGAAAACTTTACCGACGTAATTTGGTTCATCTGTTCCGTTAGGAGCCCAAGCGGCCCATATTAGTGAGCCGGGAGCTAGAATATCTGGTTTTAGGAGATCTGCGTCTTGAAAACTGTAATCTTTGATATTAGGTCCTCGGGCGGAGAAGAGTGCTACTGTTGGCGCGGATTTATGGAGTATAGGCCTCAGACCTTCCCCAATGCTTCCCACTGCCTTAAAGCTCTTTACTCGGCCGGTCCAATCTCTAGGTGTAGACATGTTGTAGTAGTCTATAAGATCCTAAAAATGAGACCACCCGAAAATGAGGATAGTTTTTGTAATTTACCCTTTTATTTAAAGGATTATAAACAAGGCACATTCAAAAATTGGAGAATAACCGCAGCCCGTAACTACTAGAAAGAAGAAGCTACACAAGCTTTAATCCCTCGGCGGCATCATGCAATAAAAAAGCTTCATACAGAAATTCTGGGGCTTGGTTTTGACGTGAGCGCCAATTTTATGATAACAAAGGTGCAAAAAATATCAAAAAGGAGCAACACATTATTTCGAGGGATAATTACAAAAAGCCCCCTAAAGTTTGGGTTAATTACAAGAAAACCAAGAGTTTTATTGTGTCTTAAATTTAAGGGGGTAACTGTAATATTTTGATAAACGTGAGGGGAGCTTTTGAAATGTTTTTTTGCATATGAAGGGGAAAATGTAAGACAGGTGAAACCTAAAAAGCGATTTTTGTAATTTCCAAATAGCCCCAACCTCAGGGGCTTTGTTTTAATTATCCCTTATTCCTAAAATGCTAGCCACCAAGAAAACTTGTAGGTTTTTAACAGCATTTCACCTCTTGGACTAGTAATGCCAAAAAATTAATGAGAAAGAAGTACAATAGTTACCGTTGATTTGCTAACATCTGTGATGAGGATCCCAGGAATACCAACGGGAACAGGATCAAATTTCGTCCCTGGAGAAGCGTTTTCAACTGCTAGGACAAAACCAGCTGCGCCAAGACTCTTAGCAGTCTGTGAGACTTTCTTGATCGAAGCAGTGCCAACAACAAAATTAAAAGAATAACCACAGAGAAGAATGTTCCCCTGCACCAAATTCTTGTTCAAAACTTCGGGCCGCTGGCAATCAGAAGGACTATACTTGGCTACCGAGGAATCCAGCAGCACGTCATTAGCAGCAACCAAGGTGAATGTTCGATTTGTGTGTGTAGCAGCTGCAGAAATAATAAATCCAATAAATCCACATCAATTTGGAGGAAAACAAAAAGAAGAGAAAAGAAAAGAGAAGAAATAGATGGTGGTGAAGGTTTAAACTCACGTTTGAACAAAATTTACTCATGAAAATATGTAAGTTACACTTATACAATGCTTACTCCAAATTAAAGAACCAAAAGGCAAAAGCAGAACTGTTTTGAACTTTTACACTAACTTTTGGTCATTATAATGAGGGATAACTACAAAAGACCCTTGAGGTTTGGGCTAATTACAAGGAAATCAAAAGATGTTTCAAAATTACAAAATACCCCCTCAGGTTTGAATCTGTCTTACATTTTAAGAGGATAACTGTAATAATACTATGAATGTTTTTCCTTTTTTTTTTGGGGGGGGGGGGTTGAAATGTTTTTCGCTTGTGAAGTGGAAAAATATAAGACGGAATCAAACCTCAAGGGGTTTTTTGCAATTTTCAAAAAAAACTCTGCATTTTTTTGTAATTAGACTGAATCTCAGGGTTTTCTTTTTTGTAATTATCCCTTATACAGAAGAAGGTTAAGACAGAAATCTGTAAATCTTGTGTTAGTTCAAAATTGAAATGCCTTCAAATATTCAGTTTGTATGAACTTACGAGACAAACCAAGTCCAGCTAAGATCTTTCCATTCCCCAATGTAAAATGATTCTTGTATCTCCGATCGTCAACAGCAGCAGCTACAGTTGCTATCCATGGGGTGTAAGACAGCAATGTTTTGGGAAAAGGACCTCCATTACCAGCTGCTTGTACAACGAAAACTCCAGCTTTTACAGCTGCAAGAAGGGTAGCGTCGAAAGGGTTTAAGTACGTGGTCTTTGTAGTAGCTGGAGGACTGTTAGGGCCGACTGAGAGATTCAGGATATCCACACCATCATGAACTGCCTGTTATAATGTAACGCATCACGTGAGTATGTTGAATCTCATTATACACACACACACACACACACACAATATATATATATATATATATATATATAAAAACAACAAACTAAGCCTTAATCCCACTATGTGGGGTTGGCTATATGGATCATATCACGCCATCGTTTATGATCCAAACCCATATTCTCATTTATATCAAGATATAACATGTTTTTTTAATAGTTTCCTTCTAAGTCTTTTTAGGTCTGCCCCTGCCTTTTTTTATTTCGGTGAGTGATTCTCTGCCCTCTACATTTCGAACGGGTGCATCTAAAGGTTTCCTATAAACATGTCCAAACCATCTTAATCTCTTTTCTCTAATTTTCTCATCTATTGGTGCTACTCCCACTTTGTTTCTAATGTGTTCATTTCTTATTCTATCTAATCTAGTGTATTCGCATATCCATCTTAACATTCTCATCTCTAATACCCTCATTTTTTGTTCGTGTTCGTATTTAATGGTATTTTACGGTCACAAAGGATAGAAGATGCGCTCCTCCGTTTATGTTGTAGACAATGTGAGGGAGACCTTGATAGGAGAAAATGTCATATTGGCTTTAAGTCCACTATGGAAACTGGATTGTGGGTGAGAGAGATATCAATATGATTATAGGAGTGTTTGCAAAAACTTCTGCTTAAGCATTGATATATTGAAGCAGAAGTAAAAGTAGTTGAGAATCAGAAGCTGGTAGTGTTTGCAAATAGAATCAAAAATTGAGAACCATAAGTTGAGAGTGTTTGGTGAAAAATATTGCAGAAATGCTTATTAGTTTTTAAAAGTCAAACCAGAAGTAGAATCAGAAACCTAAAGCACTCATCTCCTTGCTTTTAGATTCTGATTAAATGAATCAGAATCATAAGCAGAAGTTGGCATTTGAAAACACTGAAAAGTAATTTTTTTCAGCCAAAAGCTGAGAATCAGTTTTGTTAGTGATTGCAAACACTCCCTCTAAGATGAGCAGGAAATCAGATTCAGTTTCAGGGGAATAGCCAGGTACACATCTTCTTTGATATATATACTCAGAGATTACATTTTAGAATACCTGATCAATGGCAGCAACTACATCTGCAACAAATCCACCAAATATTCTGTAGAGTGCCTTGTACACAGCAATCCTACACGAAAACAAAGATATCTATTGTTGAACATATGACAATTTAATCGAGAACGATCAAGTAAATAGTAACAGAACCTTACCTAGCACGGGGTGCCATTCCACTTGCTCGTCCAAATTCAAATCCATGCATCCTCACTGGAATCCCATTGTTACCAGCTGCAATAGCTGCTGTATGACTGGTAAAAAGATATTTGTCAAAGTAAGTTTGATAATTTGCGACAAAAACATTGGCAATACCACTGCAAAAGAATTATATCAATCCAGAAAAACAACTGAGATAGCAAAAAAGGTTCATATTAAAAGATTGGATAATTACAAAAATACCCTGGGGTTTGGGCTAATTACCAAAAAACTCAAAGATGTTTCCAAATTACAAAAAAACCTCAAGTTTGATTTTGTTAACTGTAATATTTTTATAAATGTCAGGGAGGTTTTTGAAATGTTTTTTCTTATGAAGAGGGAAACTCTAAGACGGACCAAACCTCAAGGGAGATTTTGCAATTTTCAAAAACCTCTGGGTTTTTTTGTAATTAGCCCAATCTCAGGGGGGGTTTTGTAATTATCCCTTTAAAAGATACAGCAGAGGATCCCCAAAGATACTGCCAAGTTATGTTAGAAGATGTTTCTGATAACTGAACATAAACTATTTTTCTCAGTGAACAATATCAAAGTATAGTAATCAAACCTTCCATGCCCATCACCATCAAGGGGAGAATCAAAGTCAATGTCCGGATTAAATGCGCCAGCAGTTTTAGCAGCTTCGGCAAAATGCTGAGCTCCAATAATCTTCCCATTACAATAGTCCCTCTTTGTCTCTCGGTCCACCTCGCATTTACCTCTATACTTTGGAACAGGTCCATAAGGATCAGAGCGGTGTGATGCAAAGCTCGGGTGGTGAGGATATATTCCCGAGTCAACAAACCCTATCACAATATCCTCTCCAGCTCGATCAAATCCACCTCCAGTGGGCCATACTCCGGTCGGAAGCCCCAAAAATTGCGGCGTGTGGGTCGTGAGTTTCCTCACTTTCCAATCTCTTTCCACTGACTTCACGCCAGGCGCTTGTCTGAGCATATCTGCCTACTAATACGTCACGGTATAAGAAAAATGTGCAAAAGAATTTTGTACATTGATAGGCTCAACGAAAAGAGAAAAGAAAATTAGTATACGAAAAGAATGTCACCTGCTCGGGGGAAGTGTGAACTGCAAACCCATTGATTAGATGTCGGTAGCTATAGAGTTTCTTGTAAGTTCCTTCCTCGAACAGCATGTCGAGAAGCATATCGTGCCTCTTTTCTAGATGACGGGCATAGGATATGACCAAATCACTGAAAGTGAACCAAGAAGATGGAGGAAAATAAAATTTTTGGTTTTCAGATTCAACAATTTCTTAAACTAATCAAATTCGCTGAATACAAGGGTCTTAAAGAAGTAAAATGGCCTTAAACAAGATAAGTGAAAGTGATATTGTGCAGTTGAAAGGGATCAATTCACCCCAACATGTTGAATTCTTTCTCCATGCCTAATGTTACTGGCTGCGTGCAAATGGACAAGTGCATCTCCCATTTTTGTATGAAATGGGCTCGAAATGAATATGCATGTCGTTACAAATTTAGAATAGTAGCAAACATCAGCGCACAAAATCAGCCAAATTTGCTTGATACCACAAATGGGGAATCTTTCACTTTAAGGAGCTTCACCTATATCACTATTGTTTCTTCTAGTTCATGGCAGGCTATCTCAGTTACAAAACAAGATTAATGTACCTACTCACATAGGATAAAATTTATTTATGCTATATTCCTGGTGCTAAATCCTCCGAGAGCTTGAATCAACTTACAATCTATAGCCATGTCACTGACGAAGCAATCAATCATGACTATAGGATACGCTTCAAAAACCCGAATTTTCCTCACCAAAATATTAAGTTGAAAGGGTACAAATTTTTCCGCCAGCCCATGAGCCCAAACAAGATTGATCAGTGACGTCATGCATGGAAATTGTGAGAGACATGGTTTGTATTAGAAGACCAAATTTTAGTTATAATGTAAATCGCACACGTACAATAGTCAACCATTTCTTTTCCCTCTGTTTGAGTCGGTATATTTTGCGAAATGAAACAAGTATTACATAACATCAGATAAAGTCTGGTCAAAAGACTTCAAAATAAATGGAGTTTAGGAAAACACATGTAAGACACACAAAATTTCCATGATATAACAGCCTAAGCACTTGTCGTTTATATACCACTCATGCACATTTACCACAACTACTTAAAAACAAAAATTCCTCCATATGGTCAGATAAATAAATATCAAAAGAAAAAAACACCCATTACTTGATGAAATACAGCTCAGTGAAAATAGAGCTAAATGAACAACAAATTATATGAGCAGGTAAACAAAGATCTGAAAGGAGCAACAAAATATATAGATATATATAAGCTAAAAGATATATTAAAAGCACCTGGTGACATCAATCTTCTCATCGGAATCAGATTCCACTGCAGTGGCTTCAAACCCATTAACGCCACCTCTATAGCTTATCACAGGCTCTCCTTCAAGTGTCACTATGTATATTTCTGCTTTCCCCCAAATTAGAACACTTAATAAAATTAGGACCACAAAATAATGATTCAACTCTATGCCCCTCATTTTAGCCAACTCCTCAAATCCTTGCAAATCAAATCTGCCCATATACACCAAAATCGATGAATATTAAGATTTTGAAACCATAAATCATGGCAAAATAAGAGAACCAAAAAACTGAACTGCATATGGGTTATACAGAAAACATATCAATCAAGTAACTAAAAAAGCTTTCTCCAAACAGATCAGATAAAACCACCAAACCCATTGTATAGGCCCTTATATTAACTAAGCATATATTTTTCACATGCTATATATAAAAAATGTATCAAAATATTTAAAAAGAAATAAATTACCAGCCAGATGAGTAGATAAGCAAGCAATGGATGATCCAATTTGCAACCCTGCTTCTTGAAGTACAGTACTATATTTTTCTTGGTCCTCTTTTTTTCCTTTTTCAATCTCTTACTCACATTTTCTCCATGTGAATAATTTACCTGCGATATATGGCTTAGTTATACTAACAAACTCTACACATGTATAAAGAAAGCGGTAAGACCAAGCAAAGAATAAGCAGAATAAAACAAGATCAAATAAAATCCCATCAAAAATAAAAAGGAAGAGGATGAAAAAGCTAAGATCTTTACTCACATTGATACAAGAAAAGAACAAAACCCAAAAATGCTGCACAAAAAAAAAACAGTAGTTTTATCCCACTTTTTTTTCACCAAGTCCCCCCACAGTAAATTTCTGTATTTTCCACAAAAGAAGCAAACATCAAGAAATGAAGCCCATCAACCATCAACATTTGTTCTTTCAATTTAACACAACCAGAAGAAGACTAATCAAACTGGGATTTTATTTTTTCCTTTTTTTTTCACTTTTTTGGTGTGAAATGTGGGAGACAGAGACAGAGTGAGAGTGAGTGTATGTAGTGGAGGTAGTTAGGGTTGTACTGGTTGAGTGAAATATATTTATTGGGGAGAAAGGACCCAAGATGGAGAACAATGTATATGAAGTTTATTGATGATTCCATTAAACTATACCTTACCAGTTCAACTTCAACACCATGGTAGATTTTGGACCTCCATTTTGACCCTTTTTTCATTTTCTTTTCTTTTTTTGCCTCTCTTTTTCTCTTTTCACTTTCACAGGTGTCACAGGAATAACATTTTTAGTTGATCTTGTGACCTTCTTAGGTAAGTAGGCTGGCTAAAGTCACAATCCAAAATGGTATTTTCAGCACTATTAAAGTTTCAATATTTAAATTCCATTATTAGTATTTTATTTTGGTAAATTATAGTTTTTTTTGTTGGGCTCAAAAATAAACCAAACAATTGGATGGATTGGTTAAAGCTCATTTGAACTTGATTTATCAATATAACGAACCAAACTTGAACGCGTTATTTTGTTCGATAGAATATAAAGTTGATTCGAGCTTTCGACTTTATTAGTAAAAATAATAATAAAATATGTGTAATAAAGTCAAGTTATTGAAGCCCGATTCGTGTTGTTCGGCCGAGTAAAACTCGTTCGAGCTTTACTCGATTCGCTTAATAATCAAATCAAACTCAAATACAATTTTTTAAGCTCGATAAAAATTCAAAAAAGTTTGAACAATATTATGTTCGTAATTAATGGATGGTTTACAACCCTAGTCACTTTGAATTATTAGTAATTCTCTCGGAAATCAGAACACAATTACAAATGAAAAGGGTTCATTGAATATACCCATCGAATATCCTAAAATATGAATTAAGTTAATTCAAGTAATATGCACACAAATTCTCATTTTTACTTTTCCTACATTAACATGGAAATCACAATTGGTGGGAACATGTGGTTGGATAGAGGAGAATCCGACATTGAGCAATTATTTGGGAGGCGGCTCGCAGACTTGTAGTTGGAGATATTAAGGACATGCGAGTCATTGCGCATTTCTCGCGGTTTATATGAGGCACGATTCGAGGAGCTGTGTTATTTTCCCGAGAAATAGTCATGGGAATATGTAATCTCGGTATATAAAAAAAAAACATGAAAATCACATTACACTCAGCATATCATGCATATATTATGCACTGTGTGCATATACTCCAATCATTTCCTGGAAAAACAGGGCATTGTCGTTGCAACCTAATCTGTCAACTAGATCAAATGACATTTTTTGAAATATATGTTTGATTTCTAATTGAAATTGAAAATTTGAGTTTACCAATCACTTGCAATCTTTGGCATGAAAAAAAAAAAAAAAAAAAAAAGCCTAGTCTTACAAATCACCATATAATTTACCTTTGATGGCCTCATTAATCATCCAAAATTAGACAATCACTCACACACTCTTTCTTAATTCTTATATATATTGTCAAATAATGCCAATGAGGCAACTTATTTCACACATAAACTCTGTCCTAAAAGGGTTTTGGAAATGAAATTTTGATAAATTTTGAATAAGAACAAACCAGAAAGCCCTCTAAAAAATGGGGTTGTTTCTTTATAATCATCCCATGTAGGAGCCACCTAAATGGGGCAATAGTCATTCCCACCAAAAGTCTAATGAAATAATTGAAAGATCCTTTGGAATAGAGTTGTCAATTAGGAGGCTCCACTTTTATGTGAAATGTCTTGGTATACATGTAAACCAAATTGGCTAATTGTTTGATTGGTGGACAAGTTTAATTTCAATTTGGAAAAAAAAAAAAAAGTATAACCTTAAAGGTCTAATACTTTACACAAATTGAACTATTTTTCAGATACAATGTTCTCATCGGATCGACTTGACTCTAGTCGTAAGATTTTGTCTTTATAAGGACGATTGATCTAAGTTTGATCTCATATAAGTGAATGTGTCTCTTGCCCTATTATCCCTAATTTTACTTAAACAAAAGATACAATTTTCCCATCGAATTCAAGAATTTCTACGTGTAAAACTTGTGATATTAAAAAAAAAAAACATCAAGGCCTTAAGTCGTGCTTGGATTGATAATTTATTAGCTATAGGAAAAGGATGAACAATGATTTTAGTTCATGCTTTAATTATGTTGGTCAAGTTTTTGTTATCATAACATTATGGTCCTCGAGATTTGGTTTATAGTGGGATTATGGCCAAATTAATAATAAACTTAATTTTTTTTAAAAAAAGAATATGTATGCTGATATATACCCTTTCAAACTAACTTTAGTCTTTATGTAGGCCATAAATTTGTATTTGTATATAATCACATAGAATTATTTATTTTACTATATATTATATGTTTAATTCTTTTATGATAGCAGATTTATTGCATTATTGAGATCCTTTTTCTTTTGGAAACCATCATTATTTCATGTTCTTTTGAAGACCAAATAAAAATTTATAGCCACTAGATTCTCAAACTTATGTTAAAGAACATTGGATATATTATTTTTTGTTGACATTCAATCAATTAACTTAGACCTGTTTTATCTTTTAACATTTTCTGGCACACGATTGCCAACTTTTCTTTACTTTTTCCCCTAATTTGTTGTCAATTTTGCTTTATTAATACAATAATTTAGTTTTGTTTTTAGCTTTTAGGAGATGATGCATAGGAAACTTTGAAGTCGAATATCAATTATATTGTTGAAATTTGTAATCAATATAAATAATTTGTCAAAAAAATAATTATGATCGGTTAGGTACTTAAAGACAGATTGATGAAATATTATATTAATAATCTTAAAAAATAATAATTATAAATATAAAATATTAATTTTTTTGAATCAGATGCTGCAAAAGGGACCGTTACCTAGCATTTCTTCATCGGAGGTTACAATATAAAAACATATGATATTTCCGATGGTCTCATTATTTTTTTTTTTTTTTTGTTTATCATAAAATAACACCTCTTCTACATATAAGTCCATTAGCCCACCAAGAGCCAATTTTATTTTCAGTCTAAAACCGAAATTTTAATTTCTCATAAAACGAACAATAGTAATTAAGTGATCACGGTTATTTGCATAAGAAATATAAGAACAGGATTCGAATCTTTCAATCATAAGTCATAACAAGATCAGTATGTTATAAGAGTAAACTAATGTTGTCTTTTTTTTCCATTAAAAAGAGTATGGAAATTAAAGCATATATAGTAAGTTCTCAAAAAAAAAAAAAAAAAAAACATATAGTAACAAATCTCAGGTTTTGGGATTAATTCGTTATCCCTTAAAACTGTATATCGGGATTATTCGAGAAAAATTGGAAACAAATCGATAAAATCTCGATTATACGACATAATTAAATCTATATAATATGTGATTAATTTGATAATATATTTAACTATGCTATAGAAAATATTATATTTTAGTGGTATGATTCTCAATACATTATTCTTAAAAATTATATTATTTCATAAGAGTATATTTAAAATTATAATAACATTAAAGTAGCAATTTTGTTAAAATATGAAGAAAAAAAAAAAAAACTGGAGAATTTTGTTCTATGACGAAAACACGCTAATTTTCAGGAATATATATATTGTTCCACTACGTTGGGTGGTGGACACTTATATTTGCATCTAAACAATCATCATCTCATATTTATATTATAATATACGTGTGTCCATCATCCAATGTAGTGAAGTAAGAACTAAGAAGTGTGTTGGGGTAAAATTGGTGTTTTTCCTATTTCATTTATTTAGTTCTCTTTAATTATTAGCCCATGAAAATCACAAATTAGGTCAAGTCAAAGAAAAGGCCCAACTCATCACATCAGTCACGAGACTCGAATATACTTTCAGCCTTAGAGGCCCAATTCATTGTATTCGCCTACTGAAGTCTTGAGTATATCCGTCCATGTAGCCCATGATCCAGGGTATAAATAGACTCTCCTTTATTATTTTTAACTAAGCATAGTTTAATTGTTGATTGCTTCATGCGCTTTGGAGTATTCTCCTACGCTTTGTTTCTTAAGTATTGGAGGCCAAGGACACCACGAGACCCTTCTAACCGTGTTTTGCGTGTTGTAGATTGATTCCCTACACGTATATTGGACTTCGAATCAGAGTCGATCGGATGCCCAACTTGGATTTTCTAACTCGAAATGAGTTGTACGGATTTTTGTAGCATCAAAGTGGAACACAAAAATAAAAAGGAAATATGTTCCCCTTTCGTTCTATCCGATAGAGAATTTACCGCTCAACAAATATCACCGATTACTAAAAGTAAAAACGAGTAAAACTTTACCGATAGGCAGGCCAACAAACTGTGGCACCAGGTATTATTAATTTCTGACCCTTTTCAGCTTCCTTCATTAAAACTTCTTCATTAGTCACAACACCATTTTATGTACACTTGAAGTTTGAAAATTATTTTAAATTAATATTTTTAATATTTTTTAATATGTGCAATAAATATATCCTCATTCCTGTCAAGTTATTAGGGGTTTTCATTTTTAAAAAAAGAAAAAAATGTTTGTTGCAAACGGTCACTTTTCTGAAGTCATGTGAGGGATGCTCCCACCACAGTTGTCGCTATGTTGGTACATTACATGTGATAGTAAGACCAAACTTTTGTGGCTGCTAGTGATTTCAAGATTCCAAAACACTATTGTAATATGAAAATAACAAAAATTTAATAATAAACTAAATAAAGCAATATATATTGATATGTGCATTTAACGTGTTCTGTAAATATGGAATACCCAGGTTATAGAGACTTGTGTTGTTAAGGTGATTGACTCGGGTTCGATATCATATGAAAGTCATGTATCATCTCCCCTACTATCCCTATAGTACTAACAAAAAATGTATTTTGTACATCACCAAAGTGATAGTTCAATACATTTTCTTTTCAAATAAAAAAGTAATTGAATCGAACCTCTACATTTCATTCCGTAATTTTTTTGTGCAATTAGGGGAGAAAGATGGAATTAGATCTATACATACATCCGATATGTCTCTAGGTATATGTATATATATATGTGTGTGTGTGTGCGTTTCGGTCTTTCTATCTTCATCTCCATAAGAAACTACACAAACAAAATGTAGACAATCTATTTCCGCCAGTAATTATTACTCAATTATCAATTTATTTTACAATTAGCAGCGAAAAATTCTAGGGTCACGTGGTGCGTTGTTAGGTTTGATTTTTCTTGTATTTTATTATGGAATTTCCTATTATTTGCAATGATTTATATGGCAATTTAGTATATTAAATGAATGTCGTACAATATAATAATAATATCTTATACACGTGATATTGCATGAATTTACTGAATTAAAATAATATATGAAACAACACCATTATGATTTATAAAAAAGAAGCCACAAAATAAGTTTGAGGTCCACCTCTCAATATTAGTTGAATTTGCTGGATGTGGCAACTGGTACTTTATATAGTCCATGCATGTGCACCCAACAACATTCAACACTTTAATATGAAAGAAAGAATTATGACACTATTTATTTTGTTTGGTATCCAAAGGCAAAATCAAACACACATCGTTTAATTTATTTGCTTTGTTTCCGTGAAAAGTCAAAACAAATTTTCCCTTTCAATACAAAATCAAGTACAAATCACATTTTTTCTATATATACATTTTCCTACAAACATATCACATTAAAACTCATGTACCCAAGTATTTCCCCTAAAATGGTGAGATTTGCATTAGATTAACTAATGGGATGTCTTGGATTGAGAAAGGTATTTAAAGAATATATTACAGTATGTGTGCGTGATGAATTTGTTTAATTGTTGCTAAATAAGAAATTTAATTGGCAAAAATATAAATATTTAGGTTTGTTTGAGGCGTCCCAGATAAAAATCAAACTCATTTTTTTACAAATCAAATTGACCATGTCCGTATTTTGTAGGTAGGTATTTGTAAAATTTTAGTGATAAAATCATTTATCTCAAGAAATTTTATAGTAAAGTGGAAGTTTTTAGTAGTATCTAATATGGGGATTTATTATGACATTCAATGGCGGAGGTAGGGGGCCAGCCCAGGCGGGCCTTCCCTTTAAAAAATTAAGAATTTTTTTAGTTAATATTTATGTGTTTTTTTTTTTTATTTAAATTTCACTCCATTTCGTATATGATACCCCTAATAATTCTTGTCACGCCATTGATGACATCCAAACAAGCATTAATAAGTGTCCTGATGTTTTTTTTTTTTTTTTTTTTTTTGACGCATCGGGGAATTTTAGGGTGTTGTGCAATATATATAATCCCATGTGCATATGAGAATGAGAAAGAATCACGTTAAAAGTTTTCAGACCTCAGTTATATGGATAAAAATCATTGAATATGACTCCCATTTTATTGTTTTTATTATTTTGCAACATGGCCAACAAGGGTTGCTGTCAAACAGTAAATATGTCATTCCTCATTTAATTGACCTTTTTGTGCCCCTTCATGTATATATATTAACGGGAACGGATCCTCTCCCTTTAGGCTATTGTAAAGTTCGTCAATTTCTGTTAATCTAGGCCATCAATTTCATCAACGGACAAGAGCATGCCACATCTTCCTCCAGCTATATTCCACATCTTCACTTAATAAGTTATACAAAAATACCACTTTTGCACTTTTGTCACCAACTTTTAATCCCATTAAAATTATCAGGTTATCACCAACAAAACATTTCCCCCATTGGCTGAAACTAAATTTCCTGCAAATAAACTAAGACTTCCAACAAATCTATACATATATTCTAACAACTTTTTACTTTATCAATTTAAAATATATAAAAATTTCTTAGTTTTAGTAAATCGGTTTTTCACATAATTCATACTTTCATAATTTAAAATAAATAATTTTATATTTTTATCCCCAAAAAATAATAAGAATACTATATGAAAAGTGTCGTGAATGCTTATATTTTTATAATTGGTAAGTTTTTCGGCATATTTTGAATCATAATTTAATACTTAATAATTTAATTTTTTTGTTAGAAAACGTAATATTTATTTTATTTATTTTCTTACCAAAAAAATTTGCTGGACAAATATATATTTTATCGTATTTTCTCTTATCAAAAATATGGAAAACACAATATATCCTGTTATAATAGATATGACCGGGATTGGCCTTAAGATTAGGGGTGTCAATTGTGTCGTGTTTCGTGTTCGCGGATCGTGTCCTGACACACGTATTACACGTTTGACATAAATACGAACACGACTCGTTTAATTATTCGTGTCAAGATACACGACACAAGCACGACCCATTTATGACACGAGTAACCCGAAACACGACACAAAAACCTCTATAACACGAAAAAAATAAAAAATAAAAAAAGAGAAAAAAATAAAATTATAAATAAAAATTACTTTAAATCATTAGAAAATGCATTTAATAATTTGTCCATCATCATATAACTAACTAAAACATCACAAAATATGAAAATAATGTCACTATAAATTTAAATGGGTTAAATAGGTCAACCGTATCACCGGTGGGTCGACGACCGACATATTTATTTCACGCGTGTTAACCGTGTCCGACCGATTTTGACCCGAACCTCGCTATGGGTTGTACTTGTCTTTTTATTAAATTCGTGTTAAGTTCGTGTCGGATTACAAATTAACACCCCTAGAGATACTCGTCTTGCCCCACTCCATCATCATTCCTAAAATATATCAATTTTTTAATATCAAAATTATATAATACTTTATTATATTACATTTCGTGCATCGCACATGCAATATATTAGTAATATTAATACTCACAAATATTGTTTGGCAGATTATATTATTATTTAGATTAAGAAGTATTTTTATATTTTCAAAATTAAATTGGTGGTGGATTGCATAGAATAACAAATAAATCATGTGTGGCAACCTCTTGTCCGTTGATGGAATTGATGGCTCAGATTAACAGAAATTGACGAACTTTACAATGGCCTAAAGGGAGAGGATCCGTTCCCATATATTAACTGAACTACTCTCTAATCCATCTTTATTGCATTCTTTACATAGTACTGTTTTTGGTTGTGATAAATCTTTATCATGATTAATCATGCATTGAATTAATTAGTATGGTTTTTATCCAATTGAGTTTTTTCCTCAATTTTTACTATTTGATATATGCAAATCATTGGAAATGTCTCAATTTCAAGTTCTTGTTTTTCGATATCAACCTTATATTGTCAATTCTCGTACCTAGATAGTCAACTTCCAACTTTATATTACATCAATGAGACCTATTACAACTACCACATGCTCAATTTTAATATTATATTACATATATGAAAACTAGATTAATTTGACTGAATATTACAAATATTTAGCGCCTTTATGGTAACCGCTAGTAGGCGTCAATGGTAATGGTGCATACTCCTACTCTACTATTTAAATCCCGTCTCTTTCTTCCCCACAACATTTATAGCCCTCATTGAGCTCTTTTTCAATTAGGGGTGTAAATGAACCAGAATCGAACCGAATATAAATATATTCTCTTCGTATTTGCATCAATTACAGAATATTCTTATTCGGATTTTTTTAATATTCGAATACAAAAACGATTCTTATTTTTATTTTAAAAATATTCGAATATATACTAATCAATTCGAATATTTAGGGCCAGGATGTTTTACAGAGCTCAGTATGGGGAGAAAAACAGTGTGACGGAATTGTGATGAACTTTGCAGCATATGCTAATTTCATTAGCGCATACATATGTTTGGTTTATTAAGGAGGTTGTCAAATACCTCACAATGTAATTTGTGGGGTATTTGCAATATTTAGTCAAATTAGCCTGGAACTCACTACTATACTCATATCCCTATAAATTTTTCAAATTAGATTTTAAAAATGGAGCCCACCATTATCAGTATCCAATATATATTATTACTTTTAAAACTATATCATTTAAGTGAGTCTCACACTTACATATCAATTGTCATATATATATATATATATATATATATATATAGTATTAGTTCAAATGAGACCAATATCCTAGGGTGAGACCATGAGATATAATCTTGTACATTTATTCTTATTTTTGAAGGGTTTAGATTAATCTATTTTTTAATGTATTTTTAATGATAAAAAAACCTGTTACAAGGTTATATTGGTAAAACTACATATAGACGTCGGTTGTTAATTAAGGATAGATATTAATGCCCCTTTAATTTCGGTAGAGAGAGATTGTAAAAATCTTTTGACGTGCTAATTTCATGGGAGAGTATGATGAATCCCTAATTTTTCGCCCTCATGCATTAATGGGTAATTTTATCATTTTTTTTAGCACGATACATGTTGAATTATAGTGCATATTTAGATACAACTTGTTGCATTCTTAGTTAAAATACTTTGCATCAATATATAAGATAAGTGTTTTTTTTCACTTTTTTGTAATGATAATTCGTCTGCGGGTCAATGTATTCTTAGTTACGATTTGTTGCATTGTTAGTTACATTTTGTTGCATTCTTGGTTAAAATAGGTTTGTATGAATATATAAGATAAGGGTTTTTTCGATTGCAACGATAATTCACTACATGAGTCAATGTATTCTTAGTTACAATTTGTTGCATTCTTAGTTACATTTTGTTGCATTATTGGTTAAAATATATTTTGCATGAATATATAAGATAAGAGTTTTTTTGATGCGGCGATAATTCGATGTATGAGTCAATGTATTGTTAGTTACAATTTGTTGCATTATTAGTTAAAATAGGTTGCATCAATATATGTAATTCATCTCCATGTTGCATACTTAGTTAAAATCGTTGCATCAATGTACAAGATAATTTTTTTTTCGGCAGTGATAATACAATGTATGGTTCAATCATATTGTTTTTGGTGGGGATTATCATTTATTGCACCTCCTAAACTATATGTATTAGATAATGTAAGTTTGAATCATGCATATCTTGTTTATTATCATTGATTGACCGATTTTGTGTTTTACTATAATGCCCTCACACGAAACTAATGATTGAGAATGCTTCTATATTATAATTTCAATCTCATCCATTCATTGTTAAATTGGTTGATTTGATTAGGCCTCACATGCCTCACCCCAATATATATGGCCTCACAAGAACCAACCCCTATATATAAATATATAAATTAATATTTTATCATGTTTTTAATAAGAAAAATTCAACCAAAAAAAAAACACACATAAGAAACCAACATAATCTCATTTTTACACCCAATAAATTGGACTAAATAAATCAAATATATTACACCAATTCATCTTAAAATTTAAGGTTTTGTTTCTTCATTTTTTTTTTTTGTTTTTTGTTGACTTGCCAAGTGATTTATGCCACTAGTATCACTGTGTCTTTGACTCATGTTGCACCCATCTAAATCATGAAAAGTAGTGATCTATTATAAAGAGACAAAAAACAGTTGTCTATTTCTTTCTGCTAACCCAAATACTCAAATCAGCTCAATCTGCATTCTCCTCTAATTTAGGCCTCACAAAAACTTCCACTTGGCTCTTTAAAATTTACCCTAAAAAGTTCATATTCCTAGAAGGGCTAAAAGTAAAACAAAAAGGGTTAAAGTAAATTTTGTTTAAGTAAAACAAAGGGCTAAAAGGACACTTCATTTAAAAGGAAAAATAACATTATGATTTACTATAAAAGGATCCTATAAATGTTGTCCATCATGGAAAAAATAAATAAATAGTTGAGAGAAAGAGAAAGGACAATTTTTTCCAGAAATGTGATTGGGTCGTACAACTGCAACCACCAGGGCCTTGCACATGAGCCCATTTATATTGTCATGGACCTCATCTCATTATGTCCAAGACTTAAATAACCACACACACCTTAATAAAAAGTTTTTTATTATATTTTCTTTTTATTTTTTTAATAAATTGGGAGTACTTGTTCAAGGGGAGAGATAAATTTCACATAAATTGAAAGATATTAAGTTCGAACTCCGGTTAACACTCTTACAAAGGGTGAGCGATACCACTTGAGCTACAACTACAAACTCGTGGTTATTATATTTTCTCTTTATATTTCTCTATTTTTTTATTATATATTCTCTTTATATTTCTCTATTCTTTTTTTATAATGTTGTGATTGCTTATGAAAAAAATTGGGTGACTTTCGTAATAAATATTTTTTTGGTTGAGAGTTTTCCCTTTTTGTTTTTTGAGAAAAAAAATAAAAAATATTTTTTACCTATCTAACATATTTAATAAAAATAATCACTATATATTTCTTACCCATTTGTATACTATGTGTCTATGTCAATCAAAATACCACATCCCAATATATTTTAATAAAGAACATATCACATCAACCATAATTATTACTCTTAATCTCACATCTAAATGCACTACTGAAAAAAAAAAATTCTTTCAAAACTACTTTTTTCTCATTTTTTTTTATGAACTACACATCTCATAAATAAAAATACAAGAAATCAAATGCTTCTATTTCAAAAATATAAAATAAAATCAAGAGCCTATATGAGTTATAAAAAAACACATTTTTAATAGCACCAACTAATTTACTAGTAGATCCCTGTACATGTTGTAAGGCTTCCAAAAGATATGGACATTGAGCAGAGGATTTTGCCAAAAGATCTCCCTCAACATTGAATTCATTGCAAACAAAAAAAGAGTCAATTGTAGCTGCTCAAATTTAAGACATTCTCCAGTGGTATTTGCAGGAGACACATTGATTTACTTTTTTGTGGCTATGATTCCTGGAAAGTTCACTAATCTTAAAATGCAATAAGTCTTATTTTACATTGTTATTAATAAGATTTTATTATTTTTTGTGGTTAAGATTTTATTATTTTAACTGTCTGCTTCAAGTTTTAACATATTAATAACAAGGTAGTATTATTAACATCTTATAAGTAGAGCCGTCAAAGTGCTTGTGCCGGGGGCCAAGAGCAAAAATTGGGCCGGAATGGCCCAAATAGTAATTGAGCCGCTAAAATTGGAGCCCGATCTGGCCCAGTTCATGAAATTACACCATCAATTTTGGGCCAACCGGTTTTTTCGGGCCTAAAAACGTAGCCCAGGCCGGTAAAAAATACCGAACTGGTCAAGCCGGTCCGGAATTGACAACTCTACTTATAAGTTTTACGATTTTATTTTATCTGAAGGAGTTTGGTTAAATTATATGTATAAATTTTATAAATCATTTGACAAAACTCTTTTAGATCATAAAATTAAAGAAAAGTTATTTTTTCCGGGGTTTCTTCATAGGTGCCATAAGAAGTATTCGAAGAAAAATTAAGTTGTACGTATTTGTTTTATTTAATCTTTATTTAATAATATTTTTAAATTCGAGGAAAACATTTATTTTGTGTAGTAAGTGGGCTTGAATTTTGATGATATTTCGGTAAATTGAATACAATTCCCGGCCCACTTACTCCGGTGGTCCAACTCACCAAGAAAACTCCTATCCCGCTACCCGGCCCACGAAATTCAACTATAATTTATAAAACCGCTTCGCGCCTTTGCTTTCTTTGGGCTTAGTTAGGGCAAGTATTTTGTTATATCTTGTCATCTAAAATGCCCATTAGTCATCTACTCAAAAAGAAAAAAAAAGAGTTGATTCTAAAAAAGGAAAAGGACACGAATACCCACATTTCCAGCCCAAATCTCGAAAAATACCATTTTCTCATTGATTTTTGACAAAAATATCATTTTCCGCCGATTTTTTTTTGAGTTGGTTTTTTTGTTGTTTCTTTGTTGTTTTCAAACATGTTTTGTTGTTTCTTTGTTGTTTCAAACCCTGTTTCATTTATGTTTCTTATATGTTTCACTTAGCCACCTTTTCATTGAATTCCACGAGTTGAATGGAGAAAATCTCGATTGTGGTATGCCACAATGGACAATGGGAAGAAAATAGATAGTATACCAACTTTGAGATAACAAGAATATCGATTCCAATGGACCGCACATTCAACACCCTAAAAGAAATCTTGGAACAACAAATTCAATTTAGAAAATTTGAGCTTACTTGTCCATCATCGCTACGAGAAATGGACACAACTCCATTGTCGGACCAAAAAATACTTTGTATTGACTTCCAACATCGTAGAATTATTGAATGCATCAACTTTAGCGGGGAAAGACCTACTAGTAACAACTTCGCTAGAGACGTGAGATCTTTAGTTCAAGATTAGGCATATAAACATCGAAAAGAAGTAAGATCAATATTTACAAATAGCTAAAAACGAACCAAGCTACTCGATACTCGATTCGAGGTTGATCGTTAAATGCTCGTTTGAGCTCCGTTCGTTAATATAACGAACCAAACTTGAATATATTTTTCGTTCGATAAGATTTAAAGTTCGCCGAGCTCGACTCGATTAGTAAAAAAAATAAAATATGTGTAAAATTATCAAACTACTCGAGCTCGATTCTTGTGTGGGCCGACCAGCTCGTTCGAGCTCGATTCGATTAATAATCAAACAAGCTCAAACATAATTCTTAAAGCTCGATTAAAATTCAAACAAGATCGAACAATACCATGTTCGGCTCGACTCGCTTACACCCCTATTTACAAACATGACAAAAAAAAAGATGAAGAGTATATGGGGAAAAACTACACTAATTCTCTAAATTTAAAAGTAATTTATTACAAACTTTTATCACATGATCCCATGTTTCACAATTGTTTCTTACATGTTTCATTTATGTTTCATGTGAAGAGATCAAATGATTTTATCTTTAAAATCATAGAGGCCGATAAAATATTTGTTCGGATCTTGAAAAAAAAGACTTGCACATGCAACAAGTTTCAAATGGATGAAATTCATTCCTCACATGCTATACCAAACTTAAATATATTGGTCAATTACACCATCATTAAGATTTACATAACAACAATTCTCTAATTAGGAAGTGGAGGCGTAAACTCAATGTCGTTGTTATCGTCATCACGATTTTGCGGCTTCAACTTAGCATGATTGTGAAGCGGATGAGTAGTCTTGCTTGTTCATTCTTTATCTCGATCACTTCAACGTCCATAGCCTTCCCAACAATAAAGTGCTTGGCATAACAAGCAACAAAAATCCCACATTCACTACAAAAGAAATAAAAAAATATATACAATCGGATAGATAACACAACAAATCAAAAACAATAAAAAGAACAAATAAATGGAAGTACATAAAAGAACAAAAAAATATAAAAAAAAACAATTTCAAACAACATCAAAAACAAACAAAAACTTCAATTCACAAAATAATAAAAGAACACGGAAAAATCATGCATCAAAGAACACAAAATCAACAAATCATTCAAATTTGCATTCAACACACACACACAAAAAAGCTAGGAATACAATTAACCCGATTAAGGATTGAATTAGAAAAGCTCCTAGTTTCCTCGACGAGGGTCCCTGTGCTTACTTTCAAGACTCAAAGCCAAAGACTTAATAATGGGCAAAAATATCCCACCGCTCTCGCCGTAGAACTCGACATTCCAGCGAAATAGTGAACTCCCCAAAATCAGCCCATAAGACAAACCCAATATACTCTTCCCAAGCCACCTCACAAAACACATGGCAACCCTATCCCCAATCCATATGTCCGAGGAGCTCTAACACAACCTCTTGTTTTCCTGGTGATTTGAAGCACACTTTCTTGGATACAGGAATGGCGTCCTTTGAGGGACACATGAATTCACGAGGTAAAAAGTAGTGAAAGATTTTTCCGAGACATTTTTACAAACACTTGGAGATGATTTAGGGATGAGAAATACTTTACCAAGATCGCATTTTGTGGAGCCAAAAATTGTTGTTCAACAAAAACTATATTTCAAGGAACCCCGAATCTTCTTATCCTACGAGAAAATTGAAAACATATATTCAAATTAAACTTTACTCGGCAAAATTTTGAAACCTCGATGAATGTAGTAATTTGAGTAGGCGATTGGGGTTTTAAGATTTACGACTTAACGCCGCACCATTGCGAAGGTGAAGAGGTAAGAGAAGGTAGGTATTTTTGTGAGAGATGGACCGGTTTTGGGCATATTTGTGATGGGTTGGTATTTCTATCTTTTTAAAAAATCAAGGTATTTTGTGTAAGTTCCTCCTAAAAATACCCAACGTTCGAGAGAAAAGATACCAAATACGCTCCTCTCTTTTTTGGACATTTTTACGCTATTGGACATTTTTACGCCTTTCTCAATTTTTTTGTTCATGGATTAATTTATATATTATTTATGTTATTTCGTACTTGTTTTTATATTGTTTATTTTGTTTCTATAATTTTTTCTCGTGTTGTTTCGATGCAATTTTTACCTAATTTTTACGTTTTTTTTTTTGTTTATATGTTATTTTATATATTGTTCATGTTAGTTTTGGATTGTTTCTATAACATTTTTAATGTTGTTATGATGTTTATTTATTGTTTTCATGTTGTATTCGATGTTTCAATGCATTTCTTAAACCTATTTTTAAGATATTTTTGTTCCGTGTTGTTTCTTGTATTATTTCGGGATTGTATTGATAAGGGTAAAATATGGATTGGTGACCGCTTAGTTTGGACCGATCCGAGGAGGCTCAATGTATTGAGCCGATCCGCGCCTCGAGCAATGAGGAACCGATAAGGCCTAGCGATTGGTGACTGCTAAGCCTTGAGCATTGGTGAATCGATAAGGCCAGCGATTGGTGACTGCTAAGTCTTAAGCATGGGGCTGAATCGATAAGGCCCGGCAGATCGGCCGACTCGCAAGGCTTGAGCATTGGGTTGACCTACCAGGCTTTATGTATTGGTTGTTTGCTCTTTGTGTTGGGTCAATCTCTTAAACTTTAAACGTTTGGGTTGACCTTGTTAGATAAATGTTTTTATCATGATTTTGATGATTTTGTTCTAAAGAGTTTTTATACCAAAACAATGTCCCTAAATGTTGTCCTAACACTTCCAATCGATCTAAAATGTTTTTACTATTTTTTGAGTATTTCTTGAAGTTAATATTCGATTTAAAATTGGACAACACTTTTGTTTCAGCTCGACCTTCGCCTATAGGGCAACCCGCACCGAGTTGAGTTTTGAAACTTGAGAAAATGGGACGTAAGAAAAAGGCGGTGGCGGCCGGTGTGGTCGGCCGGTCGGCCGATGGGCGACCAGCACTGCAAGTTGGATTTTGTTCAGGACTTCTCTGTTTTCGTAAAAACGCAAGTCGGCAACCAGTCACGGTGAGGCGACGGTCGCACCCCTCTTCGACCGGTCCCCCTGTGTAAAAATTCGCAGAATTCAATTTCAATCTTATCTCTCGCTGACGGTCGAACCCATGTTTGACAAAGAAACTATCCGTTGCGTTTTGCATGATGACTTTTCCCTATTTTGTGGGATTGATTTCTGGTTTATATTGATGATTTTAAATGGTTTCTTTTGCGAGCAAATCACTCCCCCAAGGAGGAGCCAATGTCCGGAAATCAAAGCCAAGACCTCTCCTATAAATAGAGGCTTCATTCAAGCAACAAGATACAACACTCTATACAAAAAAAGAGCAAACAAAGCAAACACTTTCATATATCTTGTTGTATTAGCCTTAGCACTTTCACTTGCACATATTTGAGGTCTAGGCTTTCAATTCTTGATTACACTTGCACTCATATTGTATCAATCATTATTGAGTTGTAATCTTGATTTTGGTCATCATTCAACACAAGACATCCTTGTGAGTATTCTTGTGGTAAGAATACACTTGGGTGATCTAGGTGATAGGTGTTTGAAGGTTGTGGTAATCTTCAAAGGTGTTGTAAGAGGGTTGTGGTAATCCTCAAGGTGTTGTAAGAGGGTTGTGGTAATCCTCAAGGTGGTGTAAGAGGATTGTGGTAATCCTCAAAGTGGTGAAGGAGGGTTGTGGTAATCCTCAAGGTGTTGTATTAATTTTTGGTAAATTAATAAAATCTTTTCTTTCTTTTTGAAATCCATCCAGGAGATACTTTGGGGTGGTAGAGGATTAGGCCCTAGGTGGGTTGAACCTCTTTAAATCGGAGTGTTGTTTTATTTCCGCATTTACATTCTCGTCTTTGGTTGTTTATTCGAAAAAGAGGGCAAAATCTGAAAAACCGAGATAATCTATTCACCCCCTCAGATTATCGTAGCCACTTGACTAACAAGTGGTATCGTGAGCCAAACTCTTTGGCTAGCTCGTTCGAGTAAAGAGGAAAGATCCATGGCTACGAATGACGCTTATCTCTGCGCGCCCACCAACAAGCCACCATTGTTCGACGCCAACAACTACGCATTTTGGAAAGACCGTATGGAGTGCTTTCTACAAGGGTGCGGATTTGACATATGGAATGTGGTTATTGAAGGAGTTGATCAACCAACGAAAAAAATGGAGGATGGCACCTCGACTCCTAAACCTTTCAAGGAGTTCGATGAAAATGATAAGAAGGCTTTCTCTCTAAACGGTAAGGCCTTAAATATTTTGCATTGCTCACTTACCGCCACCGAGTACAATCGCATACGAGGCATAAGGTCGGCACATGAGGTTTGGGAAAAATTGGAGACTATATATGAAGGGACAAAGAAGGTCAAGCAAGCTAGAAAGACCATGCTTGTTAAAGACTTTGAAAACTTTAACATGTATGATGGTGAAAGCATCTCCAAGATGGTGGAAAGGCTTGACAACATTGTCAATCCTCTTGTGGCCCTCGGTAAAGTCATCTCCGAAGAAGACAAAGTGACTAAGGTATTGAATGCTCTTCCCGGCTCATGGTCCGAAAAGGTGACGGCAATCACGGAAGCACAAAATCTTGAGACACTCAAGTTTGACGAGCTCATCGGGAACCTCCTCATCTATGAAATCTATCTCAAGGAGAGGAAAAATACCAAACCAACCATCAATCAATCGGGTATGCAAAATATTCCTAAAGGTCTTGCTTCCTCTTCTAATAATGCATACTATGATAATGATGATGATGATGAGAGACGGCCGCACTTGTTCGAAAATTTGCAAAATTTGTGAATAAAAATAAAGCAAGAAAACCAAGAGATAATGCTTGCTTTAAATGCGGAAAACCCGGGCACTTCATTGCCGATTGCCCAAAGCTCGATGAAGAGGAGCAAAAGAAAAGGAAGCCTTTTACAAAAAGAAGGCTCTAAATGCGGAAGTCAAAACATGGGATGAACTACTCGAAACAACCGATGAGGAAGGAGAAACCGAACACGGTCTCATGGCTATAGACGATGAAAACAATGAGGTACACTCAAATTCTTCTACTTCCTCCATAGTTGATGACTTGCAATGTGATTTTGATGAATTATAAATTGAGTTTCAAAATTTAATCGTTAAATACAAAAATTTGAAAAAGGAGCATAAGGAGATTAAGGTTGAAAAGGAAAAATTATTTACCTCTTATGAATCTTTAGACAAAGCTCATGCTCTTACTCTTACTAGAATTCATTCTCTTGAAACCGAAAAGGAATCGCTCACAAAAGATATTGAATGTTTGAAAAATGACGTGCATCGTTTCAACATAAGTACGGATAAAGTCACAAAAATTTTAGATGCACAAAGAGGTGAGCATTCCAAATCGGGACTTGGTTATAAGCCATTTCAAAGTGTTTTTAAGAAAAATAACCAAGGTCCGACTTTTGAAGCGTGCAATAATTATAATACTCCTACTTGTTTTTATTGTGGCAAAGTTGGACATTATGCTAATAATTGCAAATTGAGAAATAGCTCAAGACATGTTTGGAGACCCAAAGGTCTCAAGACTAACCCCATGGACCCCAAAATTATAGGGTACCTAAAAGAAATGATTTTGTAGGTAATAGGGGCTATAACAACCATGGAGGATTCGAAATGGCTCGTGGACAAGCGGATGTTCACGCCATATGACCGGGAGGAGAGAGCTTTTTACCAACATCAAGCTCCAAGAAGAGGGTATGGTCATGTTCGCAATGGCAAAGGAAAAATTCTTGGAAATGGAGAAATTGGTAACTCTTCTTTCTCTCTTTGTAATGTTCTTTTAGTAGAAGGGCTTAAGTTTAATTTGATAAGTGTTAGCCAACTTTGTGATTCAAATTATGATGTTTCTTTTAATAAAGAAAAATGCCTTATTCTTAAAAATGGTAATATTATTTGTGAAGCAAATAGAAAAGGCAATCTTTACAAAATTTGTACTAGTGATTTGGTTAGTCAAAATGTTTCTTGTCTTGTCGCCAATAATGATTTAACGAGTTTATGGCATAGGCGACTCGGACATGTTGGATACAAGAATTTGAAAAATATTTACAAAAACCAACATGTAAAAGGACTACCCAAATTGAATTTTGAAAACCTGGCTTATGTGACACTTGTCAAAAGAACAAATTAGTTAAGAGTAGTTTTAAGCCCAAAATGAAATTTCCACTACCAAACCCCTACAATTGCTTCACCTTGATTTGTATGGGGATATTGGTACGGCTAGTCTAAGTGGAAAACATTACACTTTTGTTATAGTCGATGATTATTCGAGATATACTTGGGCTCTTTTTCTTACCAATAAAAACGATGCCGTTAATGAGTTTGTTAAGTTGTGTAGACTTATTGAGAATGAAAAAGAAGATACTATCAAGTCTATTCAAGCCGATCGAGGTGGAGAATTTGACGGTGAATTTAGAGTATTTTGTGAAACCAAAGGATATGCTCATAATTTCTCGGCTCCAAGGACACCTCAACAAAATGGAGTATTTAACGGAAAAATCGAACATTACAAGAAATGAGTCGATCCATGCTCAATGAATTTTCACTTCCAAAGTATTTTTGGGCCAAGCCGTAAGTACCGCTTGCTATGTCATTAACCGAGTTTATATTCGTCCTAAAATGAATAAAACTCCATATGAGCTTTGGAAAGGAAGAACTCCAAATATTAGTTATTTCAAAATATTTGGATGTAAATGCTTTATTTTGAATACTAAGGATCAATTGGACAAACTTGATCCTAAGGCCGATGAAGGAATATTTATGGGGTATTCAACCAAGAGCAAAGCATATCGGGTTTACAACAAGACTAGCATGGTTGTTGAAGAATCTATTCATGTCAAATTTAATGAAGCCTCGGGTGTTGAAAGAATACCCAATGACGATAGTGATGAAGAGGATATTGTTGAACCTATTGTTCAAAGCGATGCTCATAATGATAAACCTTCTATTTCATATGATCAACCTTCAAGTTCAAATATTCCTCAAGAAGAAAGGGGTGATATCAATCTTCCCGTAGCATTGAAATTTAAGGAGATCACCCAAAAGATCTTATCATTGGTGATCCCCTTGATAAAGTAATGACTCGAAGGAATTTTGCCGAGAAAGCTCTTATATCTCAAAAAGAGCCTAAAAATGCTAAGGAAGCTATTGAGGATGAAGATTGGTTTTTGGAAATGCAAGAGGAGTTGAATCAATTCGAAAGAAATGATGTATGGGAATTAGTACCTTGTCCTCCATCTCAAACAATTATTGGTACAAAATGGGTATTAGGAACAAACTTGATGATCAAGGCAACATTGTTCGAAATAAGGCAAGGTTAGTAGCTCAAGGGTATTGTCAAGAAGAAGGTATTGACTATGATGAAACTTTTGCACCGTAGACGTTTAGAAGCTATTCGTATTTTACTTGCCTATTCTTGTTTCAAAAATTTCAAACTTTACCAAATGGATGTTAAATCCGCTTTCTTAAATGGTATTATTCAAGAAGAAGTCTATGTAAAACAACCTCCGGGTTTGAAAATTTTTCTAGGCCTAATGATGTTTATAAACTTAAAAAGGCTTTGTATGGTTTAAAACAAGCACCGTGCATGGTATGATAGACTTAGCTCTTTTCTTTTGCAAAATGGTTTTACAAGAGGCAAAGTTGATACTACACTCTTTGTTTTTGAAAAAGGGCAAGATTGTTTACTTGTGCAAATTTATGTTGATGATATTATTTTTTGGTGCTACTAATGAATCTTTGTGCAAGAAATTCTCCAAGTTAATGCAAGGTGAATTCGAGATGAGTATGATGGGGAGCTAAACTTCTTCCTTGGACTTCAAATTAAGCAATGCCAAGAAGGTATCTATATTTCGCAATCAAAGTATACAAAAGAACTTTTGAAGAAGTTCGGCATTGAAGAAGGAAGAACCGTAACCGACTCTATGGCAACCAATGTCAAAATTGACAAAGATGAAAAAGGCAAGTCGGTTGATGAATCCAAGTATCGAGGTATGATTGGTAGTTTACTTTATTTAACCGCTTAGTAGACCGGACATTCTTCATGCCGTATGCCTATGTGCTCGTTTTCAAAGCAATCCAAAAGAATCTCATATGAGTGCCGTTAAACGGATTTTTCGATATTTGAAAGGCACTATTCAATATGGTTTATTTTATCCAAAGAATGAAATCTTTTCTCTTAAAGGTTATAGTGATTCGGACTATGCGGGTAATATTGATGATCGGAAAAGTACTTCGGATCATGTCAATTTTTAGGCGATTGCCTAGTTTCTTGGTTTTCAAAGAAGCAAAACTGTGTTTCTCTTTCAACGGCCGAAGCCGAATATATTTCCGCCGCATTTTGTTGTACTCAACTTCTTTGGATGAAACAAACCTTAGCGGATTACAAATGCTCTTTTGAAAACGTACCTATCTTTTGTGATAATGTATCCGCTATAAATATTGCTCAAAACCCGGTTCATCATAACCGTACTAAACATATTGAGATTCGACATCATTTTCTAAGGGATTGTGTTTCAAAACGAAAAATTGAGATATCGTTTGTGCCATCTCAAGATCAATTAGCGGACATTTTTACAAAACCGCTAACTTCCGAGACTTTTGCGTCAATACGAGCTCGGTTAGGCATAATGCATATTGAATGAGGTCTACGTTTGCATTTTGCATGTTTTTAAAACTTAGGGGCGAAAAATCGGATTTTTGGTTGAAAATTCGGATTTTGAAAAATTTGTCAAACAGTGGGCTGAAGAGGTTGAGGCAACCGGTCGCCTCAACGCCGTCGGCCGGTCGCCCTCAACCACGACCGTCGCCTAAGCCATTTTTGGTTTAAAATCGTTCGTCTTGAGATTAGTCTTTTCACTCATTTTGGCCATTTTTCGTCCCCTTTGCCAAATGCACACTATTGTCACTCAAAATTGATTTTTATGCATTCCATTTATATCTTGGACCGTATATAGCATGTTTATCATCATCATTGCTCATCCTTTCCGATCAAATGGTAAGAATTTTTCCTTACTTTGCTCAATTAGGTTGAACCTCGAGTTTATGGCCTTTCTTGTATATTACTTGATGAAATTTTTTATGATCATGATGAGCTTAGTTGTTATCTTTGTATTGTATGATGATTGGTATGATTTGGTGATGAAATTTTTTGGCTTGGATCATTTACAAGGGCTATATACAACTCTTTTTATTTTTCACGCCCACAATGTGTTCGATGAAATGTTTCAATGAAAATTTCAACTTCTACATGATTCTCTCGCTTCCAAAAGTCTTATATACTCATTGAGATCATGTTTTGGGAAATAAAACGAGCGTATGAACTCTTCATGATGCATTTCTCCCATTTTCCTTGGTTTTTAAGCCTAAAATTGCTCAATGGTTGATAAATCGTCTCTTTGGCGCACTTTGATATATCTATGATGTTTCTATCATCCTAACATTCTTTTTGATGATTCCAAAGGGAGAAACAGAAATTGGCTCGTTAGCTCAAAGAAGCCAATAAAAGCTCATAATAGAAGCTACAAGCTATGGCTTTTTAAGGCCATAAGTTGTGAAGAAAACTTAGTCCAATGGTTGTTTTATGGACTTTATGGACTTGTTTGCATGGACATTAAGTATTTGTGACAGGGGAGCTTCTAAGCTCATGAAGTTATTGTTTATTTTGTAAAAGCTTGTCTTCTAGCTTATGCAATATTTCTTCTTAATGTGCTTGTTGATAGGGGAGCGTTTGTAAAATGTTTTTAAACGGATAGTTTACTCTTAAACCGGAAAATTATTTTGTTTTTCAAATCGTCCTCTTGAAAATTGTTTTGGTTTGTAATCATCAAAAGGGGGAGTTTGTTAGATAAATGTTTTTATCATGATTTTGATGATTTTGTTCTAAAGAGTTTTTATACCAAAACAATGTCCCTAAATGTTGTCCTAACACTTCCAATCGATCTAAAATGTTTTTACTATTTTTGAGTATTTCTTGAAGTTAATATTCGATTTAAAATTGGACAACACTTTTGTTTCAACTCGACCTGGCCGCCCATAGGGCAACCCGCACTGAGTTGAGTTTTGAAACAGAAAATGGGACGTAAGAAAAAAAGGGGGGCGACAGGTCGACCAGGTGGGCGACCGGTGTGGTCGACCGGTCGACCGGTGGGCTTAATTGCACGCAAGTTGGATTTTGTTCCGACTTCTCTGTTTAAGTAAAAACGCGTCGCAAGTCAGTCCCTGAGGGCGCGGCCGTCGCACTTCCCTTCGACCGGTCCCCCTGTGTAAAAATTCGAGAATTCAATTTCAATCTTATCTCTGTGACGGTCGAACCCCATGTTTTGACAAACAAACTATCCGTGCGTTTTCATGACGACTTTTCCCTATTTTGTGGGATTGATTTCTAATGACTATATTGATGATTTTAAATGGTTTCTTTTGCAAAGCAAATCACTCCCCAAGGAGGAGCCAATGTCCGGAAATCAAAGCCAAGACCTCTCCTATAAATAGAGGCTTCATTCAAGCAACAAGATACAACACTCTATACAAGCAAAGAGCAAACAAAGCAAACACTTTCATATATCTTGTTGTATTAGCCTTAGACTTTCACTTGCACATATTTGAGGTCTAGGCTTTCAATTCTTGATTACACTTGCACTCATATTGTATCAATCATTATTGAGTTGTAATCTTGATTTTGGTCATCATTCAACACAAGACATCCTTGTGAGTATTCTTGTGGTAAGAATACACTTGGGTGATCTAGGTGATAGGTGTTTGAAGGTTGTGGTAATCTTCAAAGGTGTTGTAAGAGGGTTGTGGTAATCCTCAAGGTGTTGTAAAGAGGGTTGTGGTAATCCTCAAGGTGGTGTAAGAGGATTGTGGTAATCCTCAAAGTGGTGAAGGAGGTTGTGGTAATCCTCAAGGTGTTGTATTAATTTTTGGTAAATTAATAAAATCTTTTCTTTCTTTTTGAAATCCATCCCAGGAGATCTTTGGGGTGGTAGAGATTAGCCCCTAGGTGGGTTGAACCTCTTTAAATCGACGAGTGTTGTTTTATTTCCGCATTTACATTCTCGTCTTTGGTTGTTTATTCGAAAAAGAGGGCAAAATCGAAAAACCGAGATAATCTATTCACCCCCTCTAGATTATCGTAGCACTTGACTACAGACTGTTATACCTTAAGGGTATGACGATCCGCCACACTCTAAAGGATCAACTTTGGAAAGTCATGAGGAAGGAGGCCGATCCGCGAGCAGTTCGCCCACAGCGCGGCGTAAAGGGGCTACGAGGATGCTTTTGAGACCTCAAAAGCCAAGTATTAATACATTGGTCCGACGTACCTCAGTCGATTCGGAGTCGAGGTCTTAAGGACATAAATTAGGGTTTTGGAGAGATCCGATCCTAATCTAATGATGACTCGACACCAAATCGTAACGGAATCCCGCTTACGGAAACCCTAATCCGAGCTAAGGTATAAAAGCCCAAGTCCAGGTTCATTCTTGACCTAATCTCATCTTTACTTTTACAATATATTTTTCTCGCTTCGCTTCTCTTCCAAGTCATCGACTTAAGCATCGAGAGAATGCGCGGAGCCCCCCTCCGGCCCCCTTGTGCGGGTTTCACGAAGGAGTTGACTTGGAAGTCGATCGACGAGAGGAGGATATTTTCGAGAGCGACCATGTATCTATATAGTTTTTAATGTTGTCATGTTGTTTCTTGCTTGTTTCTATGTGTTTTCCATGTTTTCAATGCATTCGACTTAATTGTGTTTTCAATTCATGTGTTGTTTCTATATTATTTTCAATGTATTTTGTTTTATTATGTGTTGTTTTATGTGTATACTTCTTGATTTTTATAAGATTTTGAGTATAAAATTAATTATTTAATGGGGGCAAAATTATTTTTCACCTGAAATTTTATTAGAAGAAACATGTACAAAAATCAAAACAATCTTGAAACAATAACGTCAAAAATTCGAGAAAATTGACGAGAGGGTAACGATGTCCTGGAAAAAATAAATAAGACGGGAGGGTAAAAATATCCAAAAAAAAAAAAGACCGGGTGCGTAAATGTGTACTTTTTTCGGGAATGTTGGATATTTTTCTTATCCGGAAAAAATGTCCATTAGCTTAACCGAGTATCGTTTGATGTTTTATGATATCTGTTAGTTTTGTTTTTGTTTGTCACCCCTTTTCCCCTTGTTTGAAAGGTGGAGTTTATTAGAGGTTTTTCTCAGACTTGAGGATTTACGTATCTTAGTTATTTCGTATTGTTAATAAAAATATAATTTTCTTGTTGTAAAAAAAAATGCACATTAGTCATGAAATGATTCATCAACAAATAAATATAAAAATGGAAAATGGAAAATTTTAAGACTAATTTTGTGCATTGGCTACATCTTCTCTAGTACGAAACAAAATATTATGAAATTCGAGGATTATTATTCAAACTTTTGTATAAATTAGGGATAATTACGAAAAAATTCCCAAAGTTTGGGATAATTACAAAAAAAAAAAATCTCAGAGGTGCTTCAAAATTATAAAAACTCCATTAAGTTTGATTTTTATCTTCAATTAAAGGGGTAACTGTAATATTTCTATAAATATCAGGGGTATTGAAATATTTTTTGCTTGTTAAGGTGGAAAATTTAAGACGGATTAAAACTTTAATGGGTATGTTGCAATTTTCAAAAATTTCGGTTCTTTTGTAATTAGGTCGAACCTCAGTTTTGTTTTGTTTTCTTTTCTTTGGAATTTCCCCATAAATTATGTTGGAAACCTTATAATGTCTAAATATTGGTCAATGTCTCTAAAACTTAATCGTAGTTAAGTGAGAATAATGAGATCAACCTTTTACTTGATGGGGAGAGGTTGCATTGTCGGGCGATGACCCGATTCGATCCTATTTAAGTGCACGTGTCCGTCTCTACTATCCCCATTGAACTAAAAGAAACCGTAGTTATAGTTTTTCCCATCCATTGCTCAAATTATTTAGACTATTAGAGTTATATATTAGTGTTTTATTTATATTGATATTTTCCTTTGTATTGGTAGGGATAGTTTAGTCATTTTAGCTTGTTGATTTTTCTTTTCCTTATTGTAAGAACTCTAAGTTACATTTTATTTTACTTATTCTCTTCATCTTGATTTTCTTCTTGCAATGTATAAACTCAACTAATCTAACATGGACAGCTTATATTGCGTTAAGTTTGAGAAAAAAATATATATTTTTTTGAATCAAGTTGGATCCTCAAACATAATCGTGTTCATCATTGTGTCGATTTGATCCGATTATTCCCAAAAGATCTTGTTGTTGATCAACTGACCAAAATCAGCTAAGTTGGTCAAATTTTTTTTTTATTTATTTTATATTTTTATCTTTTTTGGTAACTTAAAATTTCAAATTTGACCTTTTATTATATATGCGATTATTTGAATTTAATTTAGACATATTTATTTATATTTTATCTTGAAACTGTTTTGATTGGTTAATGTAATATAGCGATATACAATTGACTTGCGTGATTAATTAATTAGTAAAATTATTTTTAAGGGATTTCATAGTTTTGTATACTACCTTACCTAGCTTCCATTTGCGGCTTTGCCAATGGCTTTCAATTTAATTTAACTAGTAGTCCACTCAATGCGATCTTGCGAATTATATATGAGTAAATGTTATTTTAATATTTTTAATATTTTAATTAAGTAAATTCAATAGATTTAAATATAAAGTCAAATGACAATGAATTAAGAAAATGAATAATAATAATAATAGAATATTACAAAACAAATTGAATCAAAATAAACATGGAATAGAAAAAATTATTATAAGTTTAAAAAACTTCTGTAAATACAATTAGTTGTTGAACTTGTAAGGTCACTATCACTATCACCACTACAAATCAAAATTTTAAGATCCTTAAATTAGTATCTCTAAAAATACTAACATAATTTTATAAAAGAAGCCTTACATTCGACAAAGATTGACATTATTAACTCTTATTAACAGATATTGCATAAGACTCCATCCGCGGAAACTTTATTTTTTAAATTTTTATCTTCAGAGAGAGAGATAATAATATCATTCTTTAATAAAATAATTAAATAAAGTATTTAGTATGTATTAATTATAAACTACTTTTCAAAAAGAATTATAAACTTTGAAATAGTCTTACATAAAAAATTAACTTTTGGATCGTATTCTTATTTTATCATAAAATTGAAAATAACATGTGAATTAAGCTTATTTGCTAACATGACAGCACAATTTTTTTAAATATCCATAAAACATACAACATAATAATATGAATTAGAATAACACAGTGTCTATACAAAGCATGTTAACTCATGATTTTAGTATTAACTTCATAAAATACACCAAAATTATAAAAATTAAAGGCACTACGTATAGAAGAAATTAACAAAGAGTTTTTAAAAAATAAACAATGAAATTGAATACCATTTGTCGTGCAGACAAATAATCATTTCAAGGCCATGTTTTTCGTAGTACCTTGAAAAGTACAACGTTCAGGCGACTCAACGACAACGTAAATCAATATTGTTAGTAATTTATAAAAAATAATTGAATTATGTTTGGATTTTATAATAATGTCTCATAAATTAGAAAAATTCAAAACATGAACTTTGTAATCAATTGAATTAAATTTTAATATCATATTGCGTGTTGAAAAGCATTTCATAATGTGTCCAAATAGATGTGTAAGTCGATGCTACCCACTTGGGTAGCTACTAAAGTGGATTCTATACCATTGGATTAACACATACCCATATAGATGTGTGTATGTGTTGATCTAACGGTATATATACTTACCTAAACACAAATAATAAGCCACTAAAAATGACAAAATTGAAAAAGTCTAATGGAACTACTCATAAATGAACTGTATTGTATTTGGGCCAACGTATATTGGCCCAAATATAAAAAAAAAAGTTAAAACATTTTCTTTTTGTTGAAGTATCGAATTAAAATTAAAACTGGTCCAGATAAATTGCTTGGGTCGACACAACTCACAAGGGTCCCAACTCCCAACCATCTAAATAACAATAATGATTAAAGAAAAAAAAACAAAATTATTTTTGTTTCACCTCGAAACCAAATCGTCCCAGTCTGTTAAATTCGGGGGACTTGGTAGGATCATCGTGAGCGTCACCGATATAGAAGAAAGTAAAGCCGCCTCAGTAAGGTTTCATCCTAAAAACCAATTGGTGATAGGAGGAGAACTCACTTGGCATAAAGTTACTCTCTTCCCTTTAATCAATCCGTGTGACAAAGTGGTAATATCTCAACACAGTCACATTCATCACGGTCAGATTTTTTCTCTCTCGAAATCAACAAAATCTCTTTCTCAATTTTTTTCTCAACAAATTATATCTCGCAAACTTTATTTGCAGTCAAAAAATAATCAGTCTTCCTCATATTCTTCACAGTTTTTTTTTGTATTTTCTGATTCTCCAACTGAAATCTGAAATTTCCGATTAAATCTTCCGTTTAGTTTTAGTATTTTCAGAAATACACAAATTTCTAACATATATGACATTTGACACAGAATTCATTAGATCTATATTTTTTTTTTATTCGGAACGCATTGTTAAAATTTTCAGATCTATCTCTCTATTACAGATCTGAAAAATTCCTGTCGAGTTGTTATTATTTATTATTATTTTTGGTAATATTTTTAATAGGTTCGAACGGGTTTGAACTGAACTTCACAAAAATGTCTAGTTGTATATATATATTTTGCTTTCATTTCTGAATCATTCTGTGAATGAATTATTTTCTTTTTTTTCCTATTATATATTCGGATCTAAAGTAGCAAATAAAATTGTTTGAGATATATTACTCTATGTGAGATATATTTCATTGTGTTTCAAAATAAATATATTTTTTGTTTGTGTATATTTTAGTAATAAAAAGATATAAATTTTTTTATGTTCTCCGTATTTTCAGTATATGGCTCAAAAATATAAGAATCCCGTTCTTATATGAGCTTTAGATATTTATAATTTTTATATGATCCGATTAAATTTTTCTGGAATTTTTATTTTAGGTTTTCTATTTGTCTAGATACATATATAATATTAGAAGTGATGATGTTCTTGACGAACCCTAAAATAGAAGTATTTTCTATTTAAAGACATATATGTTTTTTTTTTGTTTTTTAAAACAGATTACAAAGAATCTGAATATTAGTTTTTTTTATCATATCAGTTGCATGATATAAATCTGCAAATTAGATTCATGGATATTCTCACTGAAGTATGCAAAAAATATGTTTTCTTTATCTTATTACATTTTCGGACACCAAGTACTTTAAGCTTTTAATATTATTGCAGTGTGTAGTTTTTTGCTATAGCTAGTGCTTGGACATACCAACAACACATCTACCATAAATCAATCAGCATCTCAGGTGAGTATTTTTATCTTATTTAAACTATTGAGTACATATAAATTAAAAGAACTTACCAATTGCTGGAACATTGACCCTCTTATGCTTATTGGAAATCGTAGTTGATTTTGCGATCTTCATTTGCTTACTCTTACAATGTTGGCTTTAATCCTTACGTGCCTAACACTACGAAATTGCAATACTTGAATCCAACTTTTTCTTCTTCTACTTAGTTTATAATTCTGCTGAAAATGTTGTTCAGTAACATTTTGGTTGTGGTAACAGGTGAAAGATCAGTTTAGTTGAATGAATGGTAAAATATAAAATGAAGCAGTTTTTGTTTAGGTGAATGAATAATATTATGTTATATGTAGGAAATGTTGGTTAGTTTGAGGAATGTTACTTATTCATTTTAATATGTGAACAGCAGTTGTGTCATACTTGCGTACGTTTAATTAGTGGTTAATATTATGAAGAACATATTTTTTTAAAAAATATTTAAAATTTATGTGCAATTAGTATTTGATCAGATAAATGCAAAGGACAAATATTTATGATTTGCATTGACAAATCTGTTTATCTTTAAATGCAAAAGTTAATATTTACACTTTGCAATAACACATATCTCGGTATTAGATTTAGAATATTGAGAAACTCGAATTGCCTAGTTATTAATGAAGTTTTAGAACCTTCGGATTAATACTTGGTGATTCATTTATTATGTCTCATCTTGTGTAGGATTTAGGTTCGCGTGTAAAAGTTAATTTGAGGGGTTGTTTTCATCTATTACAAATCTGACAACAGATTTGAATTTGTATATATTTTGATTACTGTGAAATCTTTTAATTTGAGTGAATTAGTTTGTGAGAAGATAAATCTTTAAGAACCTCAAAGCTTATATGAAATATTATAGGTGCCAAATTTTTTATAATGATTTCTGTTTTCATATATTTAGATACTTAGGAATCTCAAAACTTTTGAGAGTTTTGAGAATTTATAAATTTCCGGTAAATGATATTAGGGGTCGTTTATTACATATTTTAAGTCGGCCATACATAATAATTTGTCGGTGGGTCTTGATTTCTATTTTTTTTTGATAACTCAGCCTTCGCTTTTACGCCCGACTATGTCCGAGGACAATGACCCGGCTCCTCATTGCCGCTAAGGTAAACCGCGGATGTGCACGATCTTTGGCGATGTTCGACGGTGGCGGCGACGTACAACCGAGATCCTCCCAGGGTAAAGAGAACAATTATGTTCGACCCCCAATCTACTAATAACGATCTCTCCCGAATCGAACCCACACGGATGCTTTATTCAAGATGAGTTCCCACCAAATCTTCACGGCTCGCATATGCCCGGGAGCAATTTGATGGAGCAAGGATAAGAACCCCGACCTCCACCCCACAAACAATTTGATGGAGCGGATTTGAACCACGACTCCACCCCACAATTCTTTGTGGTGGCGGGTGAAATGCTAAGTCACTGGTTGGTGGGTCTTGATTTCTATGAACTATGAATGTTATCAACTGTCAGCTTGGTCATGTAATATTTTATGCTTTACAATTACACATATTTGGGTATTAGAATGAATATCTAATGCAATTAGGATTTGAATATTTAAATGCTTTAGATCTAGAATCTCGACTTAAAAATATTGCTAACGCAGTTATTTATATTTGTTTACACTAATATTTGCAATTGAATGAATACAATTCAATTTGCTGTTATATTGTCTTATCTCTAAGTAGTGTGTTTACCAACACATACTATGCTTGTTTAGTTGTTTTGGTCAGAGATTTAGATATAGTGTTTTTATTTGGTTAAATTCCATATTTGTTATATAAATGGACAAAAACACTAAAAAAGGACAGAAAACTCTTAACTGTAAATGATGAATGAACTAAAACAAACAACTAAACATACTTTTATATGCTTAAAAAAAAAACATACCTTTATCTCTTGAAAGTTGCTGCATAATTCGTTGAATGCTGTGCAAGCGGTCACGCGGCAAAACGAAGGCACGAACTATTCTGTTTTCTTGATTGAATATATTCAGCGTATTTGCATTGCCAATCCAGAGATTTCATTTGTGCATGTTAGTAGAAAACCTAATTAAGCTGCTGATAGAATTGCAAAAGCTGTTGCTTTTTTTTTCTTTTTTCCACCCATGTTTGGAAGGATGAAATTGTAAGTCAGCGGCTACGATAATCAGAAGGGGTGAATAGATTATCTCCATCTTTTCGATTTCGCCCTATTTTTCGAATCAATTATGCCAAGACAATAATAAAGGTGCGGAATGTAAACAACACGCGTCGATTTATAGAGGTTCAACCCACCTAGGGCCTAATCCTCTACCACCCCAAAGATCTCCGGGATGGATTTCAAAAAGAAAAAGATTTTATTAATTTCCAAAATTAATACAACACCTTACAACACCACCTTGAAGAAAGCATCACACTCTTCTACAACACCACCTTTGAGATTACCACAATCTCTCTTCAAGATTACCACAATCTCCAACGGCATCTTGTGAAGATTACCACAATCTTCAACCTTGAAGAACATCAAATTCTTACAATACCTCAAGAGCACCACACTCTTGAAACACCTATCACCTAGATCACCCAAGTGTATTCTTTCCACAAGAATACTCACAAGGATGTCTTGTGTTGAATGATGACAAAAATCAAGATTACAACTCAATAATGAATATTACAATTTGAGTGCAAGTGTAATCAAGAAATAAAGCCTAGACCTCAAGATGTGAAAGTGAAATACTTAGGCTATAAATACAACAAGAGTGTTGAATATGAAAGCTTGGAAATTTGCAGATTTCTTGTTGTGTATTTGCTTGTGTTGTTGTGTCTTGTGTCTTCAATTCATCCTCTATTTATAGGAGAGTCTTCACCAACATAGGCTCCCAACATAGGTTCATTCTTCTTCTTTTTTTGTCTACAAAAAGAGGATCACAAGATGTAGAAATATTGTACAAAAATGAAAAGTAAATCTTACGATAAGGATTGCAAGCGGTTGGAATTTTTGTTTGTCAAAAATTACAAGGCGGGATTTGCCCTGTATAAGATTTCGAACATTTGAATGAAAATAGTGCGATCCATGTGTAGGGGTTGCAGGGGTGCGACCCCGGTCGAGGGGCGGCGGCCGGCCCGCCCCTACCGGGCCAAGTCCCCCTCTTGATTTTTCAAGTCTCAGAACTTTCTGTTTCAATTAGTGCACTCTTCAGTCTTTGGCCGACCTCTTAGGCGGCCGTGCCGACTTCCAATTTTAAATGTTGTCCGATTTTTATCAAAAATAAACTTCAAGAAATACTCCAAAAATTAGTAAAAACATTTTAAATCACTTGGGAGTATTTGGACAACATTTATAAATATTGTTTTGGTGTAAAAACTTATTTAAACAAAATCATCAAAATCTTGATAAAAATATTTATTTAATGTAAATGTTGCACTTTGGTTGGAAAAGGTTGTAATGGATGACATTTCTAATTAATGATATTACTATCTTTCCAAAAAAAAAAAAAGTTGATGCATTATAAATTGAAAAATTGTGAGCTATTGCCATTTGCAGTAATCTGTTGACATGCACACGCCGAACTTTGAAAACCAAAGACATTTTCGCTTGATTTAAGGTCCTCAAGGAATGCAAATATTGGAGCCTTTCTACTGCTTTTTTTTTTTTGTTTATACGTAATATCAAAGTACTCGGTGTTTTTGAATGATGTGCTTTATTTATAGTCAAGTCCGAAAAAAAAAGGGCCATGGCCGGAATCGTTTTGTCTCCCAAGGTTTTATATTCAATTACTTGTGCATTGGGTTTTTCAATTTGTGCTTTAGTTATCTTAGTAGTTTTCATACCGATGTTTAATCATAACTATTTCAAATTTTGAATAACATTTTCGGTGCTCAATATAAAAAGTTGTCGAATTTAGTGATTGAATTATTTTTATTATTATTAGTTGAAACCACTTTATATTTTATCATGCCAGGCTTTGACCTTCACGAGTTACGAAGGGTTTATTCATAAATAAAATAGAAAAGTAAAAAAAAGGGACAAAAAAGTGACAGAACATATTTTGTAATTAATGATCGATACTTTCCATATTTGTCACCCGCATTTCATGAACTTTCTATTTTTAAGATTTTCTTGTTTTATATATATATATATATATATATATATATATATATATAGGGATTATATATTTTTTATCTATCAAAAAGTGGCATAAATAAATTATTATTAAGAGACGGGAATTTGAACTTCCTTGTGTTCAATTATACAAAAATTAACCATACATATAATTATATTTTGATTTTAAGCATAAAAGGTAATTTACATGTAATTGGAAATTATCTTGTGCATCTTGTCTTTGTTTTATCTTTATTTTCTTTTATTTAGCTTCGTATTTAGGAGTAATTATTTAGGTAGGATATTTTCTTATGTAATTAGGGAGCTCTTTGACATCTTATATATACATGTGATGTAAGTACTAAGAAAAACAACGAAGAGAATTCTTTCTTCAATTCTTTTTTTCATATCAAATTCTTCATTTAGGTTTCATGTCCAATCTTTCAAGTTTGAACATGGTATCGAGCCGTGGTAATTTTCACCACTAGTTTGTTTAGAGGGTGTGTACCCATTAAAGAAAACGAGTTGTGTAACTCGTGTTAGCAAGAATCGGTGTGTCTCAAGTAAGTATTCAATCGAGGAATTACTCCTACAAATTCAAACTTGCAAAGAATGTCATCCTCCAAAATTCCGTCGATCGGCGATCCAACATCTCGCATATTATTTGAGTTCTCCGGATAATCCTGGTATGCTTATAAGTCAAATTGTTCTTAATGGAGAAAATTATCATGTTTGGGAAAAGACTTTCCAGAGAGCTTTGAAATCTAAAAACAAATTGAATTTCATTGATGGAACTCTAGAAAGATCAATAGCGATGATGGTGATAAAAATACTTGGGATAAATGCAATGCTATGGTTGTCTCGTGGATCTTTAATTGTGTTGATAAAAGCATACAAAATATTATAGTCTCTTTTGATGATGCTAAAGAATTATGGCTTGAACTTCAACAAAGATACAATCAAGGGCATGGACCCGGATATACCGATTAAAAGGTGAACTATATGAATTCAGGCAAGGGTCATTAAGTGTGAATGATTACTATGCTAAGTTGAAGGGTATTGGGATGAGTTGGATCGGTTTACTAAAATTAACACTTGTGCTCGTGGGTCAAAGTGTAGCACACTAATTAATATGCAAGAAGAAAAGAGAAAATGAGAAGGTATACAAATTTTTGATGGGTCTTGATGATCGGTATGGTACGATTAGATCAAACATTATTAGACGGAACCACTACCTTCACTTACTCATTGTTTTGCCATGATATCAAGAGAGGAATTGCAATTAAAAGCAGGACAAAGAGAGGATCCAAGGATACAAGTCGATTGCATTTATAAGCAGAGGAAAATGTGATCAAAGGAATCATATTGGAGAAGGGCGTACTCTTTGCCGATGGAATTGTGACGTGTGAATATTGTCAAAGACTGGCATGACAAATCTCGTTGTTTCGAGATTGTTGGGTATCCGAACATTGGAAAAATCGAGGTGAGGTAGAGTAGGACGTGGTCGAGGTTGAGGCGGCGGAAACCGTGGAGGTAGAGGAGCAAGAGCCATTTCGGTTCAAGCCCGTGAGGCAAGTACATTAGCTGGAGAAGTAGAAATGCCAAGTAATACGGTACAAATGTCATCTCTCACACAAGCTCAACTTGACCGCTTAATATCATTGCTAGGTACGAATGATCAAGGAAATATGATCCATGATGCACTATCTCGGTAAGAAATTCTCTTTGGTGCATTTGTCGATTGGATAATTGATAGTGGTGCATCCCACCATGTCTCTAGAAATCTTGAAATTTTGGAGAACCTTCGAGAAGCGAGAAAAGGATGGAAGAGTTATAATTCCAAATGGAAATTTCTACGAAAGTAAATAAAATAGGGGATGTCGATCATTAACAAATATATTAGACTAAAAAATGTACCTTATGTTCCAGATTTTAAATGTAACGATATCTTCAAGATGCTAAGTGAAGAGACATGGGTTGTGCAGGATAACTTATTATTTAAATGTATGTGTGATATAAGACCCAATCCGTGACGACGATTAGACCGGGTGATCTCAAGGATGGTTTATACTACTTGCGACACACACATAGTGCTCAAGCGATGACAATAAAGAAGAGTACAAAAAAGTTGTGGCACAAACGCCTGGGACATCCTTCCAACATAAATTTATCACATTTATCTAGGGTGTGTAATTTCACCAATAATAATAATGGTAGTGAGTATTGTGATGTTTGTCATCGTGCCAAGCAAACAAGACTTTCCTTTCCTTTAAGTGACAATAAAGCTTCTCGTGCATTTGAATTAATACATTGTGATTTGTGGGGTCGATATCACACAACGTCTCTTCCGGGAGCCCATTATTTCTTAACTATTTTGGATGATTATACACGCACTACATGGGTGTATCTTTTGCGTGATAAATCGAAACTTACGGGGTTTTCATATCTTTTTGTGCCATGGTTAGAAGACAGGTTTGGAGCTAATATCAACACAAATAGCGACAATACCCGGACATAATTTTTAGGGTCCCTTAATGAGTTTTTCATAAGTGAAGGGATCATTCATGAAACTTTTGTGTTGGAACACCACAACAAAATGGAAGAGTAGAAAGGAAGCAACAACACATTCTCAACGTCGCTAGAGCAATACGTTTTCAAGCCGATCTTCCTTAAAAATTTTGGGGTGAATGTATCATGGCAAAGAATCGACCTCATTAACTATACACCAAGCAGTGTACTTGGAGGCCGCACACCATTCAAGTTTTATTCGGAAAAACACATGAATACTCTCACATTAAAATATTTGGGTGTCTTGCATATGCAAAAGGCAAGACACAAAAAGGATAAGTTTGGAGAGCACGCAGAGAAGTGCATATTTGTTGGGTACCCATATGGGAAGAAAGGATGGAAAATGTACAGTTTAGAAACTGGAGATATTTTTGTTTCTCGAGATGTACATTTCTACGAAGAAGTCTTTCCTTTAACCATGATGAAAAACTCAAAGAGAAGCAACTTCCAGTGAGGGGAGCATATAATGCGAGAATATGAAGTTGAGTCGTTTCGAGATGAAAGAAGTTTTGGTGAAGTTATTGATACCCAAGACAAGAATGCGAATGTAAAGGAAAATCAATATAAGTTCGGGTGAACAGATCGCGGAATCCACATAAGGAATGCTACAGGGCAATGAAAATACTCATTTTCCAAAACAAGAGCAACCTCAACATGAAAGAAAACCTCCTGGATATTTAAGAGACTATGTGTGTAACACATTATTATCGCCATCCGAGAAGAACTCGCCAAAAAGCGCTCGGTTTGGTAAAGCCTATTCGTTAATGCACTACATTTGCTATAGTAAGTTTAGTTCAACTCACAAAGCTTTCTTAGCGGCCATCGAAAGTTATGATGAGCCAACCAATTATGAACAGGTTGTCCAAGACAAACGATGGGTCGAGGCGATGGATAAAGTAATCAAGGCCTTGGAAGAAAATAAAACATGTAAGGTCATAAATCTACCTCCAGGGAAAAAGGTGATTGGATGCAAATGGGTCTACTAAATTAAATAAAAATCGATGGTAGCATTGAGCGTTTCAAATGCTACATTAGTCGCGGCAAAGTTTCACCCAAAGGTGTGGAGAGGATTATCTGAGACTTTCTCTCCAAAAGAGCCAAACACGAATCCGTTCGGGTCTTCTTGGCATTAAGCGTGGCAAAAGGATGAGAGCTTCACCAAATGGATGTCAATAACGCTTTTTGCATGGTGATCTTTGGAGAAGAGATTTATATGAAAGCTGCCTCAAGCTTCACTTCTAAGAAACAAAATGTTGTATGCAAACCGCAGAACTCTCTTTATGGTCTAAAACAAGCATCTAGAATTGGTTCAAAAAATTAGCCATGTCATTGCGTAAGTATGGTTTTAAGCAATCTTCCTGGGGAGAGCACTCGTTTGTATACGAGAAAAGGAGATATTTTTCTTGGCCTTACGGTTTACGTTGACGATATTATACTTGCTGGAAATAATTGAAGCATGTGCAAAGTTCAAAGTTTATCTTGATAGTTGTTTTAAGATAAAAGATTTGGGAAATCTAAAATATTTTCTCGGTATAGAAGTTGCTCTATCTTCCACCGGGTTTTTAGTCAACATAAATTAAATCTTAGATATTCTAAAAGAGATTGGACTATCACGGGTGCAAACGGTGGATACCCCAATTGAGCGAGAATCATAGCTTAGGACACGCCAAAGGCAAATTTTATTCGATCAAGTTCAATACGAAGGTTAGTGGGGCGACTTTTGTATTTGACAATCACGAGACCCGACATTACTTATGTTGTACATGTACTTAGCCAATTTGTCTAGCAAGAACCTCGAATTGAGCATTGGGATGGCCTTTGCGTGTCTTGAAGTATCTTAAAGGATGTTGGGCAAGGTATTCTTTTAAGTCTGAGAGTGATCTTACATTGCGAGCATCTTGTGATGCTGGATGGGCAAGTTGTCCTTTAAATAGGAAGTCGATGGTAGATTATATTTTCACTTGGGTTCATCTCGATATTTTGGATGAGTAAGAAACAATCCATTCTCAATATCTTCGGCGGAAGCGGAATAAAAGAGCCATGGCGAAGCTTCCGATAAAGTGGTTTGGTTTGGTCATTAAATGAACTATTAGTGCCGCAATAGGGGAGCGACTAGTCTTTTCGTGACAACAATGCGGCGTTGCATATAACAACTAATCCCGTTTTCCATAAAAGGACTAAACACATTGAAGTTGATTGCCACTTCACACGTGAAAAATCGATATCCTGGAGAACTGTTACCACGTTACATTCCATCGCATCTACTGATTGGTGACATTAAAGATTTTTGCAAACGTCAATTCCGGTTTCTTTCTTCGCAAGTTGGGCATTTGGGACCCATATGCTCCAACTTAAGGGGAGTAATAGAAAATTATCTTGTGTATCTTGTCTTTGTTTTATCTTGATTTTATTTTATTTACCTTCGTATTTAGGAGTATTTATTTAGGTAGGATATTTTCTTATGTAATTAGGGAGCTACTTTACATCTTATATATATATGTGATGTAAGTACTAAGAAAAACAATGAAGAAAATTCTTTCTTCAATTCCTTTTTCATATCAAATTCTTCATTTCGAGTTTCATGTCCAATCTTTCAAGTTTGAACAGTGCATTTAGTTTTGTTTCAAATAAATTGAGTAGTTCATACTATCCAAGTAAGATCCCAATATAAAATATTATTTACCATAGCCATATAATTACAAGTGATTTGGACTCATTTTCTCCTAAATATAATTAGAGACGACTTATAATAAATTCCGAGATGGGTTTAAATCGGGTTAAGCGAGTCGTGAGACGAGTCTCAAAGTTGAGCCAAAGCTATCGCGGACCCATCTTGAAATTCCTATAATGTAGTAGTTGATCTCTTAGCCACATATTTATTTTCTTGACCGTATAATTAATTGAACAAACATTTGACTTGGGTTTGAGCTTACCACTATCCGATTCTCAATTAGAGAAAATTTTTAATGAAATATTTTAATTTATAAATCCGGATGAATAGTTTATGCCAAATTCAAGGAATGCCTTTATAATTAACTCATAATTCTATTCCTAATATTCCTTGCAATTCAATGACTAAAAAATTGAACAAGATCATGAGCTTTTTGCATCATCATGATTTTTTATTTTACTATACTTCCCTTCATTGTAAATCATTGGCTCAAAGGCTCGATGTTTTTGACAATATATTGTACATTTGAAAACAAGTTGACAAAATATGGTAGTTTTTGATGGATTGTATTTGTAAGTGTAGCGCGTGTAGTGGTTGTGCCTTTAGAAAAGGCTCACACATTACATGCGCTTCATGTTTTTTTTTGTTTTTAAATTCGATTAAAATGAAGCGCATGAGTAGGTTGAGCCTTTTGGAAAGGCTCAAACTTTTCATGCGCTTCATGTTATTTTTTATTTTATGCTAAATGAAACGTAACATGCATATATGCGTTATGTTTTTTCGTTTTTTATTTTAGTTTTATCGATTTTTCTCTCCACTTCTTGAAAATTTAAACTTAATTATAATTTAACTAATCTATGATCAATTTAAAATGTATTAGTTTAAAAAACAAAATAAACTACATTAACAACATAATCCTAAATTCGATGTCCTCCACTACATCCGGGTGGATATATCACTCGTGTGCTCTTCCTAGGTCATGATCCCGATAATCATCATCATCCGATTTCTTGCAGACGGTGAAGTCGAGTCTCCATCTCTATGACCCGATTGTGTCCACTCGGAAATGGACCATGTGACGTTTGAAAATGCGGACGCATGAAGTTGGATGGATATTGTTGTCAGGTAGTACGAGGTGCCTACACCCGTGTCGAGCAATGATGTAAAAAAGTGAATCGAGGAGTGATAAAACTGTCATAATCTGCAGCAGGCTCGTACATATATGATGCGGTGTGGTCCATACTATGAGATATATGATACGCCCGATGTGGACGGTCCTATTTGGATATCTTTGGAGAGACAAAGATGTGTGATATGTCAAGGTGGGCGGACTTGACTTTGAATATGTGGGGATCCCCAGGTGGTATAAGTCCTCTCAGATTTTAGGGGTGATTATAAATTTTAAATAACCGCCCGCACCGCCGCACCGCACCGTTATTATTAATTTATCACAAAAACCGCGATTATAAATATTATGGAAAAACCGAACCGCCTTAGCGAAGTGCGGTTTGGTTTTTGACCACAATAAAACCGCCACAAACCGACTGATCGCCGTGTTATATATATTATAGGTTAAGGGTAATTATGTAATTAATTAACACACTAAACCCAAATTTCTAAAACCTATTATCCTTCATTCACAAGGTCCACCGCTCTTTATTGCCTTTCCCATATTTCCTCAATCCCTCTGCACAAATATTCAATTTGCTAATCCTTCACAAATTTGCTCAAGTCTCAACATTGATCATTAATCAACAAGCCCACATTTTTATTTCTCTTCACGACCGCCGTTAACAAGTCCACTGTAAGAAGGTAATCCTTTTAATTTTCTCGATTACTTTGAAATTTAATGTCTCTTATTAACTTATTTTCATTTTGGATTTGCTTGAGTTGGTTGATTAATCTCAATACTGAGTAAGTTGCATTTATTCACTAATTTTTGGAATTATGATAAAGAGCTTGTTTCATTTTATTTAATTATAATTAGTATTAAACATGAGATTCCTTAAAAGTTTGCAGATGGGTTGGAATAATATTTTGTTTTACATCTCTAAAAAAAAGTATTTTGTTTCACCATATGTTTGTTTAACTTGAGTTGTTCGGTAATAGAAATAAAATTTTGGTTTCATTATAGATTGCATTTGATTAGTCCTTAATTCTTCTTAACCGATTGTAGGCATTAGATATTTTTCACTAATCATTTCCATGGAGCATTCTATTAATGCATCGATAAGTTATATTTTATTTGATATATTCTTATTTCTTACGCTTTTTTTTCATGTTTAGATTTGATATTGATTCATGTTAATTTTTTTTGTTAAACTGAAGGATAATGCGTCTTTTCAAGTTTCCAACGTGGATATCTCTATGGAAACAATAGCTTCAAGTAAAGAACAACAATGAGCTCAAGAACAAACTCGGGGTATTGATACGGTGATGGCAAACTTATTCCCGAAAATAACAATTCCAGAGAGAAGAATGTTACACAAGATTCTCATTCAAAAGTGAGGAAACCATCTAAATTACCTCCTAAGAAAATACAGAGGACTAGAGCAATTGACATAGTTGAGACAAAAGATTCAAAGAAAGCTTCAAATTTGGGCTCACTTTACTAGAATAGAAGGTAGCAATCCACCAGAGTCTGCATGCAACTATTGCAGTGCAAGTTATCGCTCATCCAAAACTTAATGGAACCACTAGTATGTGGACTCATTTGGAGTTTTCATGCAAAAAGTATCCACTTAGATTAGATAAGAAGCAAAAGACTATGCATGATTATAAAGGTGTGCATGGCAACCAAAATGATAATCCTACAATTAAAGGAAAGGCTTTAAATCTTGAAGAGGTTAGGAAAAACCTTGCTAAAATGGTAATCATCGATGAGTTGCCTTTTAAGGTTGTGGAGAGGAAGGGTTTAAAGCTTATTCTAAATCTTTGGAACCAAGGTTTGAGGTCCCATCTAGGCATACTATTTGGGGATTGCATGAAAGTGTATCTTGAAGAGAAAAAAATTGAAAAGAGTTTTGAAACTTAATAGAGTATGCCTAACTACCGATACATGGACTTCATTGCAGAACTTGAATTATATGTGTCTTACTGCACATTGGATTGACAATGACTGGAAATTGCAAAAAAGAGTCATAAACTTTTGTCTAATTGAGAATCATAAAGGGGAAACAATAGGGAAACAAATAGAAGAATGTTTGAATCAATGGAGTATTGATAAAGTTTCCACTATTACAGTGGATAATGCTAGCTCCAATGATAAAGCAATCGATTATTTGAAACGAAAATGCAAGTGGAAAGATGTCATCTTGAATAATGATTACATGCATGTAAGATGTTCTCGCTCATATAATAAATTTGATTGTCAAAGAAGGGAATTTAGAAGAGCAAAATGAAGCCATAATGCGGGTTAGGAGTGTTGTGAAATATGTAAGGTCTTCTCCAAGTAGGCTAAATGCATTCAAAAAGTGTGTAGAGAAAGAAAAAATTGATTCAAAGAGTCTTGTTTGCTTAGATGTAGAAACACGATGGAATTCAACCTATTTGATGCTTGAGGTCACGAGAAATTTGAGAAAGCTTTTGAGAGGTTGGGGGATGAAGACTAAAAGTATGTATACTACTTTGATTGCTATGAGTTAAATCAAGATGAGGAATTTGAGGGGAGAAAAGAAAAGTGAAAGGGAATAAGATAATTGGACCTCGATGGATATAGATTGGATTAACGCTAGAATTTTGTCAAATTCTAAAAAATATTCTATCACGTGACTTTAAAGTTCTCGGTTCATTATATATCACTTCAAATGCCTTTTTCGTGAACTTGCTATCGTGCATGTTGGTTTATCCAATATGATTAGTAAGGAGATTATAATATGGCTTCTATGGCTATTCTGGATGAAGGAGAAATTCAACAAATATTGGGGAAACATTGATAACATCAATTGGTTGTTGTTTGTTGCTATTCTTTTGGACCCAAGATACAAGTTAAAGTATGTTAATTTTTGTTTTGCAACAATGTATCAAGGGGATGCTTCATATGTGAACAAAATAACTCAAAAAATAGAAGATTTGTTGGTTTTGTTGTATAAGCATCATGGAGATTCGATTTTAAGCAAATGAGTAGAGATGAAAATGCAAAGTGCAAGAGCATAATTACATGCATGTAGATGAAGAAGATGACCCAAGTGAATTGCTAGAATCTCAATTTGCTAGACATTTGGAAGAAGAACAATGTGTTGAGAGTAAATCCGAAGTAGCTCGATATTTTCTTGAAGGTTGTGAAAACCGAGCAAGGATTTTGACGTATTGAATTGGTGGAAAGTGAACACTCCAAAATATTCTTTTCTTTCTAAAGTCGCACGAGATGTATTAGCTATTCCGGTGTCCACTATTGCTTTAGAATCGCTTTTAGTACAAGTGGTCGTGTGATTGATGCATTTAGAAGCTCTTTATCACCTAAACGGTGAGAGGCCCTCATATGCTCTCGAGATTGGTTACGTCTACACCTTCTCCAATTGATCTTGGCGAAATATTCGAGGACATTCAACAATATGAAAGCATAGAAAATGGTAAAATAGTTACAATATCATGTTTGTTTTTTATCATGTCTTTGAGTAGTTTTTATGTGCTTTAATTATTGTTGTTTTTCTGAGTTAGAGACATCAATCTCTTTTGTGGTATCCGATGATTAATAAGAAGGAAACACATTTTAAAGCGATTCAATATTTTTTTTTCATTTTGCAAAAAACTCATATGTAATCTCAGTAAATTAAAATATATATTACTTACAATGATTTTTTTTTCTTCTCAAATGCAGTGTCGAGAATCTTGCTTTTGCAGTTTATGAAGTCATGGACAATGAACATTATTCCCATGGATTTTCAAATTATGTAACATGTCTTTGTTTTATATTTCTATACTATTTTGGGGTATTGAATTATGTCCTTGCAAGAATCGATCTATTAGATTTTCGCATTCATGTACCATAGGTTTTCATATTATATTAGGATATTGGATTATATTATTGAAGCTTATTTATTTTCGGTGAAGCTATTGTTCTTCTTCCTTTTTTTTTTTTTTTTAATCTTCTAGTGTAAAGATTAATGTCTCACTTTTGAGGAGCAATTTATTGTGAATAGGCAGAGGATTGTTCATGACTTTAATTTGATGCACTTGTTTTTTTTATTGCATTATAAATTACCCTTTGTGTGAATTATAAATTTTTTCTTGTACATAGATTAAAATCGCATAACCGCCGCAACCTCTATAAACCGCACTTTCGATATTACTTAATAAAACCGCAATTTGGATTCATTTTTTGAAAAAACCGCATATAGCAATTCGGTTTTGCAATTAGTGAAAAACCGCAAAACCGCACCGTGAGCACTCCTACCGTCCCCTCCGGCTAAGACTTCTAGTAGGCTCCTGCGCAGGCTCCTCCGTGGATGGATTAGATGGTCGCTCTACGTGCAATACAAGAAGTCGTCTCATGTTGGCCATCCCATCACGAAACTCGTGTCGTAGGTGATCTCTTCGACCGAGGGTCATCGACACTAACATCTTGAACACGATCGTTAATCGATCGAGCAGATACACTACAAAAGACATGTTTGACCGTATCATTACACTATGCAACAACTATTTAAGAGTGAATAATACTAAAATCACAAACATCTTACCATAACATCACAAGTCTTTTTGTGTTCTGGGTGGTATCCATCTATCGTATGCAAGTTTGGCGCGATATAAGTCGTTGGGTAATGTTATTATGGTGAACCATGCTCTACCCCGAGGCCATCACCAATAAGTTCATTTGGACGCAGAGGTCGCGACCACGACCCAACATCGCACCCAATTAGCATGATAAGTGTAAATTACCAAGATAAACATTCTTTCTTTTATTGATTTGAAAAGAACTACATGTACAAGAATTTATAGAGAAAGATAAGATCCTAATCCAAAAAATCGAACCGAAAAATCGGGAACTAAATGAGCTCTTCCCGATTTCGTTTTCGACTTTCCATATTATTTCTTTCTTAAATCTAAATTTTGACTTTCCCATTAATTATTAAAATCAAATCTTAACTATCCTAATTTATCGACAATAAGCAAGGCCAATTAAAATCTAGTCGGCCCTAATGAGTAATGGAATGTAGCGTTGCATGTGACTACGATACAATATCGGGAATATGATGCCGCATGCCAAACTGTCTCATCACTCGCCGGGTGGTGAATCTCCACAATAGCATAGTTAATGAGAGGACACTGGGATCTCCAAAGATGAGTGATGCATCGTGGTCCAAGTCCACTAATATCTGGCGGCCATGTCATATGGCTCCCAACACCACTAACAATACAAACATTGAGAAATAATTTAGAATATGTATGCCTTTCGAAATGTAGAAAAAAATAACAATGCGTACATGTCTCTCTCGAAAGTCGGTCAAGCATATCCCTAATGATGCGCACATAGTGGCTATTTTGTGTGTGTATCCGCAATATTGCATCCACTTCGCACCATATGGAGGTAGGGACAACTCATCTTCATCTTTCTCATCTACATATAATCGGCCTCAGGAACCCTACAACGTATTCGGCGAGGTACAATCAATGTGATTCGTGACCAAGCCCAAATATATATTACGTATGTATATGTTTAGTATGTATTTGTAGAAACCCTAAAGTGTATGCATGAAAAGTGTATAATGTCTAAATAAATAAATATACTTGTAAAGATTGCCGCTTCCGCCCATCACTTGTTTTCGTTACCTCGATGCGATGCAGCACAACTCCCGATACAAAAATGATAACACAATCCTAACTATCCGCTCCATCATCCCTAACATCCCGTAATAGCCGCAGTATAACAATGACACACCATTACCGGATGAATCTAAAGCATCATCAAGCTACCCAATGAAGATGAGAGCACAACCTGGCGCATCGTCAATCGCAACCTGAGGGGTCCAATCGAATCAATATCCGCAGTGCTCCTCAAAGCCGTCAAAAGCATGTGTGACCATCCTCGCATCTGCCTGGATGTAGGAATAAAGCCTAAGTACTCCCCACAATATTCCATCCACTCAAGCTTAGTCCTCCCAAGGTCCTTGGCAATCACCGGTTGTCCCTCCACTAGAAGTCCCCATATAATGGCTACGTCCCGTAATGTAACGGTCGCCTCTCCAATCGGTAAGTGGAATGTGTGTCTTAGATCGCCACCGCTCAACTAATGCGGTGATAAGATGATAATCAATATCCATACTCCCACAACGCCACTCCATACAATAAATATTTGATCAATAAAGAAAAACATTAAGGACATACAATAGTTCACTACAATAATTAGGGGTGGGCATTCGGGGTCGGGTATTGGGTACCCGACCGACCCGATCGGTATTACCCGATCGATCGGGTATTTTACAAAATTTTCGGGTTTAGGGTACCCGATACCCGATTTAGAAAGATCGGGTCGGGTAGCGGGTATTAAAAAATACCCGACTACCCGACGGCACTCCGATAAATTAGAACCCTTGAAAACTAACAAGTCTTTCCATTCTTAGTCCATCGTGTTCGTGCATGTCTCTGTCTCTCCCATATGGATGGTTTATCTAATTATTAATTGACAAGTTTTCTTTTTCAAAAATATATGTGTGGGAATTTTCATAGTGGAGGTGCATTAAAAAAATAAAAAGTTATGAGAAAAGTGGTAATGGATGGAAGTGTGGTGGTGGTGGTGGTGCACACGCACAAGGCAAAGGCTTTCATTACTTTTTTTTTGAATTTATGCAATTCCTTCAAAGCAAATGTTGCTCAACCTAGAAATAGTGTGTGCATATAAAACGACAAACAAATCTGTGTCAAGGATTTTTCTTTTGTTCCTCCAATCCAAAGACAAAGACTCTAGGAGGAACAACTCATCGCAGCGTCGCCATCCCTTCGTGTACTGTAATTTGGATAGTTTATGTGCATATGGGAGTGTTCAACTTCCATTAATCCATTCTCATCTTCTCACGCTCACTGCGTGTTCTTGTGCATTTCGGAAAAAAAAAAAAAGGAAAAACAAAACCCGAAATCTTTCACCCGCTGGTACCGAAGTTTTAATTGGCACCAAAAGCCGGTATCCGATTTTTTCGGGTAGGTTCGGGTACCTAAAACAGACACGATTTTGTGCACCAACCAATACCCGAATACCCGAATACCCGACCCGATGCCCACCCCTAACAATAATCATACTACCACTACTAGTACAAAGTTCATTACGAGTACAAAGTTCACTACAATAATCATACTACTACTACTAGTACAAAGTTCACTATGAGTACAAATTAAGTGTTAAAGTGAAGAAGATGCATGATGAGCTTCATATTGTTGTCGAGCACGCTCTTACGCCATCCATTACATTGTGTATTCTAATAATCTTATCTCGACCACGAGACCTCCGTACACGTGTATATGGATTGTGGGACAACTCAAAAGATGCTTCATCCCATTCATCATCATCCGGGGAGTGGCAAGAATTGACAGTATATGTACCTACATATGTATTGGTGTTATAATATGATTTCATGAAGTTAGTCTGGGTCAATATTTTGTTGTACGTGTTAAGGTGAAACGCACCAAAGAGATATAGGCAATCATCTCGCACCCTTAAGGACCGAGTTCATACATTCGAAATATTATTAGTTAGAATCCTACAACGTCTCCGTCGTCATGTGACAATGTCCATTTGATCCTCGTATATGGCATCCAAGTAGGAATATGCATCTTCATTATACTTTTCAATTTCTCCATTATTTTTTGAATGTTCTACTTCTCACCTCCCGCCCGCTTGCCAACATAAATCCTTAAGTTTTACATTCTTATACCGATGCGAAAGTTGGATACAATATGCCTCCGACAAAAATGATGTTGTCCATTTGGGGTTGAAACTCAACCATGCATTCGATGGATCTTATAATTCCCGTATAACGGTCGAATAATACACACATCTTCTCTCCCTCGGATAACATGAGTGGTCAACATTTGTAGGAACCGATTACATAAGAATTAAACGTCTCCTCGTCCACAATTGCATAGACAAGGGCAACACACATTGATTTGCATCAAGTGTAACAACAATTAACATTTTGTGTCGATATTTTATGTACAAATGTGTTCCATCGACAATATTCACCGAACGACAATGTGGAAATGCATCAATACATGGTTTGAAAGCCCAAAATACATATTTCAACTTCTTCATTCCAAGCACATTAGGGTCCTTGTATAGCCACTCAACAACAAAGAGACCCTCGATTATATTTTCGCAAGTGCCTATATATATTTAGGTAAAAACCGACAAGAAGTTTCAAGTCCCATAAACATACTCACGTGCACGTTTCAATGCATGACATGCCTTATCGCTTATCATACGAAATATCATAACCATATTTGTCCTTAACTTTTTTGTTGCACATACTTAATATCGTAGGGACGGATCACATTGCACAATAATAATTAGATCATCAACAATAAATTTTTGTCAGCATTGTCATGATCTTTAGATACAACATTTATCAAGCAAGAATGAGAACCCCCGTATTTGGTGATTTGCCACATAGATAATTTTTGCTAAAATAGCTCTCAACCACCAATTGATCTTTGAGAAGATAAATGGACAATACTGCATTTACGACTGTGATTGTGTTTGCATACAAATTTCCAAAGAGTTGGTGTCTTTCAACAACTTTGAATTCCCGTTTAACCCATCGAACAGAGTAATCTTTGATCGCATTTTGCAAATATTTTTGTCTTTAAACATCATACCTTTTTTAGGACACCTTCCTCAAAGTCATAAAATTGAGCAGAATTAGGCGCCCCAATAGAGTCAAATGGACTTTCAATGTAGCTTGAGTTAAAGAAAGGAATTCAGGAACTCATGCCATAATTACCCGTCATGTTGCAATTGACCATCGATGACCGAGTATTTTGTGCACTATTACGATTATCATGACCACCCCTAAATCAATATTATCATTATATGTATCATAAATATTGTCATGTTCAATTTAAATGCAGTTGGAAAAAAAAAAGTTTCGTTCGACCTTAAATTATCTCCAATATCCGCATTACCATGACTAAAGCCAACAATGTCGACGCAAAACTCATGTGTACTTATAGTTGATAAACCTTCAGAATCCTCAGGCGGGTCATCATCACATATCCATTTCTAAGATAATCCACATATTTATCATATATGGAAGTGTCAATTGAATTATTGAGATCTATATTAGACATTATTGATTTTGATTCTACAAACGGATCAACAGCGTCGATTCCCTATCTCTCGGATCTAGGAAGACCACAAATCTTAATCATTCGTTATAGAAATAATCCCACACATATTGTTATTGCAATATTTGGTAAAACCCTCAAAATGTATTGAATTTTAGCAAGACCGGTCATTGTAAATAATATATTATGCAAATTAGATAGATTCGCCCCACGAGATATTCTCCTACAACCGATTGTATTATGATCATATCTCACTTCAATACCATTTTGCACAATTTGTCTCCGAAGTACACAACTATGTTTATCATGTTTGAATTTGACATTACCTATAAATTATAAATATAGTGTTAAATAATAATTTTGAATTACATTTCAACATAAAGAAGCAAAAAATGAACACAATATATACATACGAGAAATATCATTGGAATGCTAACTTGAAATAATTAGCTGTGTCAGGAAAAATATTGCCGCCACGGAAAATACCACCGACCCGACCGACGGAAAATACCGGTGTTGCCTCGCTAGAAAATACCACCGCTCCACGTCGTTATCACTCCTTCGCCGGGAAATTAATTCGATGCGTCGCGAAAAATTTCGCCATCGCCGGGATGTAAAATTTTGTTGGAATGGAAATTGGGTGCAAAATGTTGCTGTAAAATTTTGCTAGAAACTTACCTTTCAGCCTGGGTTTTAAAGAGAAAAAGCTACATACCGGTGGGCTCAATAATTGAGCAATTATGCATGGGTCAAAGGGTCAAAGCGCATCTATCTCATGCGCCTGACTTTTTGTGCAGCTTTTCAGCATGAAGCGCAGGATCCTGGTGCGCTTCATTATTTGTTTTTAAAAAATTTCGGTAAGCGCATACGTATCATGCGCTTAATCTGTCATGAGGAGAGAGAAAAAGGTAAGCGCAACAGGCATATGCGCTTACACTTAATTCAACAAAGGGATCACATTTTACCACATTTTGTCAAGTAATTTTCAAAACAACCATTTTGTCAAAAAAACCCAAAGGCTCCTCAAAAAAAAAAAAAAAAAATCATTGGCTCAAAGGGATAAATATTTGTTTATTAAAACATAATTCAGGAGAGATGCAAGCACACTAAGTTAAGGTGTGAACTGTGTAATGTGTTGGTAAAATTGTCTGTTTAGTCCTCTAAAATGAAGTTTTTCGGAGATTTGGTCTTTTTTTTCTTGACTTTGAATTCAGTCATTTAAATTGATGAAATTCGGACTTTTAGTCGTTATCCGCTATAACATGTAAATGTTACATGCTAGTAAATTCTATTTAATACGAACTTTAAATAAAATTTTAAAAATAATAGAATATTATTCATGATAAAAAATGAGTTTTAATTTTATATTTTTATATAAATTGTGGATTTCATATTTTAGAATTTAAAAATCTATGTCCTTCAAATATTTCACTAACAAAATCTTTTACCAAATCTATTTCAAAAAAAATATTTGTTTCTATTTCCTTTTCTCGGTTTAAGTTGCTTATTGATTTTAAAAATAACAAAATTCACATTTAGCTATTGGAAATATATTTAATTTAACTATAAATAAAATAATTTGTTTTTACAATGTTAAATAATTTCATATTTATAAATATAGAAATTATTTTTAAAGGAGTATTTTATATTTAGAACTAAAAGTATACTTAATATAAATATTAACAAGTTATCCACCTTTTCAAAGAGTATAAATGGTTATTAAAACTTTAAAAATATTAAAGTAAATATTATTTCAATTACTATTTCTTTATATTTTTCTTTTTGTTTTTAATCATAATCAAACATGAAATAACTGAATAAATTTCATAACTGAAATTACAGGCCATATTGGAGGAGGAGGGTTGACTGACCCATGAGACAAAAAAATACCTTTTTTCTCTTTCTCTCTCCTTTTCTGCAAAAACAGATCTTATTATGTCTTGTATCTGTCAATGATAGCAATGGAGAGAGAAGAAAAATACTTTTAAAAAGAAGAAACACATTCATTGGTTGTTTAGCTAATAGCGAAAGCATATACCTTGTCAAAAAAATAGCGAAAGCATATACTATTATTCTTTTTTTTTTTTTTTTTCTCTTTGAGAAATCCTCAAATTCCACTCCTTCTGGTTGCCTCCACCTTCAATTTCTTCGTGGGTAATTTTATTTTTGTTTTCTGCTCTTGATCTTCCTTGAATTCCACATACTCCGCCAATAAATGCATAATATTTTAGGTTTAGAAGTTGATCCTTGTTTTCCCCATGGTTGTCATGGCAAAAGGGTCCGCAAATATCCAATTAATTTGCAAAAAGGTGATCAGGATGGTTTATGGCAACTAGGTCTTCGTAAATTTCAGCAATTTTCTTACGAGGTCTTCAGTTTGTGACCCAAAAGGTTGCATTTTCTGACTTTTTAAGGCATACGGTGATTAAATTCCGATTTTTGTTATTTAACGACGCTCTTGATGGGCTTTGCCAACATGGGTCTGTGAGAATTTCAGCTTAATCGTAGGAAAGCAAAGGAAAAAAAAAAAAAACGTAAAAGACGCAACAAAAATATAGAAATTGCTACCTGTTCCAGCAGAACCTGCAATGCCTGAAACGGCATCGTGTTCTGTAGGTTCACGTTGTTTTGGTGATCTTAGAGGGGTCCAATGGCGCGTGGATTTGGGGATTTTGCCATCTTCTCCTTCTGCCACCATCGATGATCTTCGCCGGGTTACTGCCAATTCTCGTAGAAGGTAATACTGTTGAGTGTTGACTCTTTGTTTAGGATATATTTTTCGCTTAGGTGTTCTATATTTTCTCATTGTTAAGATTGCAGGTTTTCCTGATTTTTTTAGTTGTTGATTTCGGATAGTTGTTTTCACTGATTTTCCTGAGGTTGAATAGGACGGTGGTTTTTGATAACCATCAGCTTGTGTAGAATTGAAATGTTTCCTTTCATTTAGTTTGCCTGAATGCAGGAGCTTAAATTAATAATGTATTTTTCTGAAGAATAAAATGTAAAATGTAATTAGAATAAACTGTAAAACTGTTTCGAGTTGATGACTTATTGGCTTCTAGTTTTCTCATTAATAAGTGAAAGTGGTCTCCACCTAGTATATATAGCCTTCGATACCAACACAACCATGGTTAAGGACATTGTATTGTGTTACTGCATTTGTAGTTGTATGTGTCATTAGAAATTTAGAGTATGCGTATGATTTTCTATAGGTACGCATCTTTGAGGAAACAACTTTTAGTTGATCCACATGTACCAAAAAGATGGTGGCAATTCCCTGATCCCGTCATGGACAATCCGCTGTCGCAAAACCCAGGTAGGATTTTTATTTTATGGCCTTTTCACATTTTATGCATCACAATACGACTCTCTAATCTAACCTTCTGGCCTTATCGATTCCCTTTTCACCTGCCTGGAAATTCTCCTGCAAGTTTCATATATGTGGCTTCCAGGGTTCCACTCTTGTCAAGAAATTATTTACAAAACTTGATCTGTTGCACTTTAAGACATTTTTCATTTGCTGTTCGTCTTGCAGATAGCATGTGGGGTCGCTTCTTCAGAAATGCTGAACTTGAGAGGATGCTTGATCAAGATTTGACACGTCTGTACCCTGAACGAGGCAGCTATTTTCAGACAAGTGGGTGCCAAGGCATGTTACGAAGAATTTTACTTCTGTGGTGCCTTCGACACCCAGAGTATGGCTACAGACAAGGTTAGCTTACATCTATTACTTTGTATTCAATTTCTACTGTCACTTTCTCTTCAGTTATTAGTTACACAAATTCATATGTCTGTACATGTGAAACTGAAGCTCGGTTTATGTTTTGATGGAATGAGGGAGATTTTTGACTTTCTAAAGCAGAAGTGGCTGCACAGACTAAAAATCTGAGACTATGGGAATGTTTGCAAAAACGTCTCACGTTTAGAAGAAGTGATTTATTGCAAAGTAGAAGTAGTTGGGAATCATAAGTTGGTAGTGTTTGAAAATAGAATCAAAAGTTGAGAGAGTTTGGTGAAAAAGTTGTAAAAGTGATTATTTGTTGGTAAAAGTCAAACCAAAAGCAGAAGCAGAAATCTAAAGCACCCCTTTCCGGACTTTTAGATTCTGATTAAATGAAGCAGAATCAGAAGCAGAAGTTGACACTTGCAAACACTATAAATTTTATTTTTTTCAGCCAAAAATTTAGAAGCATTTTTTTTAGTGATTGCAAACACTCCCTATATTGAACTACATTTTGGGATGAACTCTTTTATGCACTTGTTTAAAACAAATGTCTTACGGATCTATTCTGTGATTTTGCTACACGATGTACTGTTTTTCTGCTCTGTCATGGCATAACTGGAATTCATAGAGTTTAAATATCTCTACACGGTCTCGCCATTTATTGTTGCGTCTAAATTGATCCTTGTTTCTGAAAAACGGTTCTTCTAACGTCAAAGCCAAAAGCATATATACAATAATATTTTTCGAAAAGTTAAATAGTAAATAATTTCTCCAGTCTTTGTTGTTATAATTTTCTTTTGATATACAGGGATGCATGAACTCTTGGCTCCATTGTTGTATGTTCTTCATGTTGACGTGGAACATCTCTCAGAAGTCAGAAAGGCTTACGAAGACCACTTCGTTGACAATTTTGATGGTTTTTCTTATCATGAAAATGACTTGACATATAAGTTCGATTTTAAGAAATTCTCAGAATCTGTTGGAGATGCGGGCGAATTTGAAGAAAACCATTTGAAAGCCAGTAGTCTCGCTGAACTTGATCCGCGATACAAATCATCGTCTTACTAGGCGATGCCTACGGAGCAGAAGGTGAACTCGGCATCGTCTTATCCGAGAAATTTATGGAACATGACGCCTACTCCATGTTTGATGCTTTGATGAGTGGGGCGGTGGTGTTGTAGCCATGGCAGAGTTTTTCTCTCCGGCTCCTTATAGTTGTTCGCTCACTGGGTTCACCCCGTAATCGAAGCTTCTGCTGCTATGTATCATTTGCTTTCTATTGTCGATTTGTCTCTTCATACCCACCTCGTTGAACTCGGAGTCGAACCCCAATATTTTTCACTTCGCTGGCTACGGGTATTATTCGACGTGAATTTTCCCTGGAGAACCTCTTGGTAATCTGGGACGAAACTTTCGCGTGTGATAACACAAACCCTAACAAAACCGCTGATACAGAGTCGTACTTTAGAATCTTTGATTCGCCTAGAGGAGCATTCATTTCTGCTTTTGCAGTTTCGATGATACTTAAATTGAGGTCTTCATTGCTCGCCACTGAAAATGCTACGATCTGTCTTCAGAGACTGTTGAATTTCCCAAATAATGTAAATCTTCCGAAGCTGATATCGAAGGCGAAATCCTTGCAAGCTCTGGCATTAGATGTGAACAAATCGAATTCTATGCTCGTTCATTCTGGCTTGCACGATGGAAAGAAGACGGTTATCACTAGAGGTCATACGCTTTCTCTAGATTCAGCTTCTCCTAGAACTCCTCTGAAAGAGAGCTACTGGGAGGAAAAATGGAGAGTTTTGCACAAGGAAGAAGAACAAAAGCAAGGTGCTGTTTTGCACCTGTCTAGAACCGAATCTGATCCTTCCCCATCGAAGAAAACGGAACGAACCAATTTGCCAGAGCCGTCCGTTAGGAGAAGTTTGTTGGATGATCTGGCACGGCAGCTCGAATCGGTCGATATTAAAAAAAACACTGGTGATGATGATGATAATAAAGAAAATGCAGGGTGCAATGACGATAATAAAGAAAATGCGGAGTGTAATGACGGTGTGGAGCACCAAGATTCGTTTGAGGTTAATGGGCCAGATGTTACGTACTTATTGAGCGAAGAAAATACTCCGAATTTCTCGGGTCTGCCGAGTCCTGTTCACGGGAATAGTGACGAGGTGAACGAATCGGAAAGTAGTAGTGTTGCATCGAACTCATCCATTGACGAAAATGCCCTCCCTCGTGATCTCTCTTTAAAATGTACCGAAAATGATGATTCGACGGGGAAATCAATGGCACCTGGCATGAAGGAGAGAAAAGTTCTTTCAGGTAAATTTCAATGGTTATGGAAGTTTGGACGGAATGCCAACAATGAGGGAACATCCAAAAGACCATTTGCATCTGAAGATGGAGAAAATGGTAAGATTCATGTTGCTGGCTTTTCTATGGGCGATGGGTGTGATAGCTCTTCCGAAACGAGCAAAGGGGAGATAGTAGACCAGAATTTGATGGTTAGCTTGAGGAATCTTGGTCAGTCCATGCTAGAGAACATTCAGGTATTTCTGAATTTTGATGCAATAATGAATTAGTTAGAGTCAATAATGTCTCTCAGTATCGATTGGGCATTCCTTAATTCCTTTTCAGCTTAACAACCATGTCCTTGAACTTTTATAATGTCAAGGTATAATTACAGAAACTACTCCCGCGATCTAGCCTAATTACACAAAACCCAGTTATTTTTAAAAATTACATACACCCCCCTTGACATTTGTTGTTTCTGATTACGAATTGCACCTTCAAAAGGGAGGTATTTGACTTTGTTAGGTCAATACAAACCTCAAGGGTGTTTGTAGAACCTTAGGGAGGTATTTGTAATTTTGAAAGATAATTGAAGTTTTCTTTTAATTAGGCTAAACCTCAGGGACATATTTGTAATTGGGCTTAATTGCAAATTGTTCCCTTAACTATAGGGGCTAGTAGTTTTAGTTGTATAAATATTTTAAGTAGCAATTTTGTTCCCGTAAGATTTTGATTCTTGCGATTTTGATATCGTAAGTTCTAATGTCTACAATTGATCCTATATGTTCTGATTTTGTGTGATTTTGGTCCAAACTTCATGTTTCAAATATTTCATTTGTTCACACAATACCTTGTACTTTAGTCAAAATACCAAAAATACCTATGACCATTAAAAGTTACACGACTGAAATTGATATTTCGATTTTCGACTAAGGGTAAAGTCGTAAAGGACTGAAACTGCCAAGAAGATGCAGGACCAAAATTGCCAATCCCTTTACATGACTAAATTGCAATTAAGCCTTGTAATTATCCCAAGTAATAGTCTTCAGAGCTGCTATATTCTCTTTAGTTCTGAATGAACTCACATTGTAAGCTTATGACAGTATGTCTACAATTTTTATAAAACTAATACCATCACCCAGACTGTTGTTGATTTAAATATTTCTGTTATGCATAAAGTAAAGTTAATGTCAGTCTTGAGAGCTTTGGATCATCTTTAACCTGTTTGTTTTGGCGTGGCAGGTGATTGAATCTGTCTTCGGGCAGGACTGCGAACAATTGGGACGAACAAAAAGTTTCTCAAAGAACGGCGTTGTTGGGAAAGAGCAAGTCACAGCCATGTCTGCACTCAAAGAGCTTAGGAAAATCAGCAGTATTCTATCTGAGATGTGATGTATTTATATGTACTAACATTTTGTAATTTGTTTCTTTTTCATGTAGCACAAAAAAGAGAAAAAAAAAATAAAAAAAAATTGAGCAACAGGTTTCATATATAAGTGAATTGAGATTTTGATATGTATCATAGACGTGGTTGACTGGTTGTATATACATATTTGATTAAATACGAGAAGTTGATTTTCAGTATGTTGATTCGAATCATGTATCAGAAATATTGCTTGAGTAGCTGTTTTCTTGAACAGTGCTTTGGACAACACATAAATTCAAAATTCATATCATTTTATATTATGTTTTTGAGCTTATTAGTTACTGAATATTAATTTAAAACTAAGTTGTTGAAGTGTTCAGGTAGACAAAATCAAGCTGGTAAGACACTAATAATAGTAATTGTGGAGTTAAAATACCAAACTTGATGGATTTTGTTAGAATATTAAAGATAAGTGTAAATCTTCAAAGTTTAGCTGACAAAATGCAATAACTTTAGTATATTTGAGTCAATCACAGTTGTACCCTGACGTGAATGGCACATGACAAGAATCCGATGAAATATTCCACGGTGGCTAGTCTTAGGGGCTATGTGCAAAACTCGTGAATCTAAGGAGGTAAAGTGTTCGGAAAAATGTTTAGGTTGCAAATTAGAAAAAACCGATTCTACGATATGTTATAAGCTCTTAAACATTGTATAAAATATTTTAAAGAACTTAAAAGCTCGCCTAAACATCCTCTAAAAAAATAGCTAGTGCTTATGAAAAAATATGTGTAGACTAGTAGGATGTGGAATAGAAATCTGAATCCGAGCTGTAGTAGCAATTTATAATCATGACAAAAGGCTTGTATGCACAAGGCAAAAGTTCGCAAATATGACTTGCGAAACTTCACATATCCAACGAACTAGTTAATCGCATAAAACATTAGCATACAAAATCATATGTACTCCGCTTAATGTCATAAACATCATTCTGTAGTCTCTACGCTTAAAACATGCTTGTGTCCGATAACATGCATGACATGCAAATTAGGGATGTAATTTACAGCCTAATCTATGTTGTGAAAGCCCGGAAGAAGTGAAGTAATGAAACCGAAGACGATCATTTGGATTTCCTTTGCAATTCCCCACCAACGGTTGCCAACCTCGGCTTGCCCAGCTTCACCTGCTTGATTGTCATTCTCATTAGCCCTATTCCCATCATCCGCTTGTTGATTCTCGTTCTCACCTACGGGTTGCCCATCTGTCATGTCGAAAATTGTACTGTTACAATGTAGTACTTTACTAAACTGCATCACTTTGACATTTCAGGAAAAATAGAAAAGGAGAGGTTAAAAATACACATGCATGGACGCGTACGTACAGGCGCATATATATATATTATATTAAGATAGTTTTCTTTGATTGAGATTCTTTATTAAAGATATTTTTAAAAAGGAAATCCACTTCCACTTTGATTTTTTAGCAAAGATTAATTCAGCAAATTGATAGTAATTTGGTCATTTAGAATAAAAAGCCAGACAACAAAAGCATATGTTGAAGTTGATGTAATCATTCAGGATAAATTCATCAAATACTAACTTTTTATAGGGATATTTTCAAAATTACCCCTAATTTTTGGGTTAATTACAAAAAAAAAAAAAAAAAAAACAGAGATGTTTAAAAATTACAAATCCCTTGAGGTTTGATTCTGTGTTAAATATAAGGGGATAATTGCAATATGTTTACAAATGTAACAGGGGTGTTTGAAATATTTTTCCTTATGAAGGAGGTAAAGTGTAATACAAACTCAAACCTACGGGTTTTTTATTTGTAATTTTCAAAAACTTGTGGGTCTTTGTAGTTAACCCAAACACCAAGGGTAGTTTTGTAATTATCCCAACTTTTATATCTTGTCTTACTCTTGGTTGTTCTATTTCTTTGTGGGAGGGAGGTGTTGTTGCTCATTATGGTAATAACAAGCAACAGTCGTCGAGATCAAGGGCAGTTCCCTTTTATTCTGACCAATTAGCCAGATGGAGCTTTGAAAATGAAGAGTCCCATAGGAAACAAACTTACTCTACGAAAGGCAAGAAGATACGCTTATATAATTCGATTGGCCATTTTAAGTAGTAATATTCCTAAAAAATCACCGAGGATTAGCATACATGTATAAGTACGATTGTGTCGACACGTGTAGTTCAAAAACTCACTTTCAATCCTCTGAAATGTCCGAAGCATTATCAAGGGTTTGGACATAGTAATAAAGTTTCACTCAGGTATTGTATATGGCACTTAAAATAGAAACTGAAGAACTGACCTGCTATGCCAACATTTTCATTTCCTGGTCCACCAGCCGCAGGTAAATTGGCTGCCCTAACAGCAGGCCTTGGTGGTTGGGGAGGCGCAGCTGCCCTTCGCATTCCTTGTGAAAGCCATCGAACGACCGGCGCAAGAGCTCCTGTTTGGTATCTGCATTACCCAACATGGACAAGCTAAGAAACAGGTCGTAAAACTAGATACAGGCGTTACGTGATGGAGCAAAGAAAGGGTTAATTACAAAAAATACCCTTGAGGTTTAGTCTAATCACAAAAACCTTATCATTCAAAATTGCAAATAACCCCTTGATATTTGTTACTTTTACAAAACATCACCATCCATAGGGGGATATTTGTTAAGAAAATGCAAACCTCAAGTGGGTGTTTGTAATACTTTAAATGGGTATTTGTAATTCTGAAAGACAATTGGGTCTTTTTGTAATTAGGTCAAATCTCAAGTTCCGTTTTTGTAATTATCCCAACAAAGAAAGCCCAAACAATGTGAATTTCATTATAACGGCATTGCGAAAAGAGCATATTACGTCAAGTTGTTTCTCAAAATTGGCAGAGGGTAAATAGCAAAAGATTATAAACTACTCTCAAGTACTTACAAGTAAACAAGCGAAGCAAAAAGACGAGGAGAGTGAGCCTCTGTTTAGATCCATCTTGGTTAAACAAGAAAATAACTGCCGCCAACTTTAAGATGAGCAGCAAATCAAGCTGGATAGCAATTTGAAATCTCCGAACAACAACTTGTCTTTGAGGTCCAGCTTGTTGTTGTTCTTGTGGTTGCTCCCCGGGTTGTCCCTGCTCACCGCCCACCTCTCCGGTCTCAGGAGATCTACGTTCGCTGATAACAACACAAGAATTGTCAATGCAAAAAAGAGATGAAGAAAATGAGGCGTTTCATATAACTTAATGTCGATAACTATAATAGGTAGTCAGGTTTAGTAACAACACACAACTAAAGGATGCATCCAGACCTAATAATAATAATAATAATAATAATAATAATAATAATAATAATAATGATGATGATGACGACGGCACGACGACGACATTATTTTTGCACAGAATTGGAGGACCCACGAAATGTGCATGCAAGTCCACAATTTTTTTTTAAAATAAATTATATGTGCAATGATTTGTCTTATCTTCAGCATACATCTTATCAGTGGCATGTTCAGTTAAAATAGCCAACTTTACTTAGTCATATACGGACATGTCGAGAGGCTATTAGATGTGGATGTTAATGGCATAATGAGACACACCGATGATTGATACACAAGTACGCTATCAAGCACTATGCATGACCTATTTTTACTACTCGTGCCTAAAATGCAAAATTCCATTTCATAATGAGCGCCAAGTAAGCTGATCTGGTTAGATTAAGAAATTGCTGCCACAAGTAACACAGACAATAAATGACCTAAAATCAGATAAATACGATAATCAATAATATAAATACTAACCCTAGAGTTGTGCCAAATTGTGGGAACACTTACGTAGGTATGTTGTAGGTAAAAGGTATAAGAGTATTGGAAGGAAATCCAGCAATAGGTTGCATATATGGAAGAACCGGAACCGCATATAGGCCGGGCCCACGATTAATCTGTTCCTGGTCCTGGTGAGGAGGAAATAACCCAGGAACAAGCGCAGGATACATTATTGGGAACTTCGGAATATTTCCATCTGATGATTTTACGCCATCGAATGTTGGAACCTTAACAGATCACAAGGGATTAAATCAGAACACAGATATAACAAAAATGTATACACGAAACATTATGTTTTGTCTTCACTGGAGACTCTATAAGAGTTATGTGACATTCATGTACTCCTTCTACAGGTGTAATCATAGACTGATTAAACCATAGCAGCGGAAATATTGTTACTGATGAGGATATCAACAACCAGTAAAGGACCATCAGTTGAAAATTTAAAATACACACTCGATAAAATTAATGTCACGTTTATTAAACAGCGAATGCATTGTGTAGGTTCATATAGAAGAAAAGAAACGGGAAAGTGTGTGCTGCATGGTTTGGAGCAATCATTTAGTTTGGAAGCCGGCAATATCATTTAATGATAACTTCAACTGTTTATTAGGACACTTTGTTCAGGTGCAAAAGAATTACGTCCTAAGTTTAATTATCTTGATTTCTTGTTTGCCAGTTCTTTGCTTAATTCGGAGGAAATCCCATATGTTTCAGGCGAATTTACATAGAGATTGCAAAGGAAAATAATAATTTTCCAAACAGGCATATCCATTACACTTTCCTAATTCTGAAATTTCACCTATTTGACCATTTGAACACTTTCATCCATGGTCCAATATCGGTGAAACATAATGTGACTCATTAGTAATATACTCATGATTCATGCCCTAATTCAAAGGACATGCTTTCATGCACTAGATGGATATCATCAACGTGAGTACTAATTCACCAACTAAAAAAATTTATGATTATTTTCCAAATTCAGTTTCATCAATGACGTATACGACAAATCTGCAAAGACAAAAAACATCTTCATACCAAGCATTGACACATGCCCTCACGCGTTCTCCAACCTCATAACTTTTATATAAAAAGATTATCTGATTGTTCACCAATTAATAACTCTTATCTAGTACCGTGCATTTTGCTGAATTTTATCACCTGATAAATTTATCTCACGTATAAATATCTAAATCATGTATATTTCAAATGGAAATGGAATATCATCTTTTATATTCTTTGATATTATGTTAATGCGCAGAACCTATAACGTCTATCTTTTCACTTTCTTCTCTGCAATACACCTACAAGTGAAACCTGTGAATGCATGTAAGGATTTTTTCGGCAAAGAAGCACATTTAAACGTCCGAATGCAGTTAACTTCCCCTTTCTCTGCCCACCTGATATAACTATCCCCCTTCAACAATTAATTATCTGAAAACCTATCTAACAAGACCTCATATCTTCATTTCCTTATTTCAACCTCCACGTAAAAAAGTTCTATTAACAAAAAGTATATCAAAATTATCAAAAAGAAAGAAAAAAATCCGAATCACCAAACAAATATCATCAGAAGATAAAATCAAGCTTTGCTCTTTGCCTCAGCTGAAAACTATTAAACATTTAACATACACAAAATGAAAGATGAGACAACCCCAGGAAAAAACATAAACATTGATATGAACAAGCAAAATACATAACTTAAAAGATCACACAATCCAAAGAAAACAAAAAAAAAAAAAAAAAACGAAAACCACTTCATGGTTAAAACTTCCACATACATGTAGCAAAGAAAAAAGAAAGAATAAAAGCCCAATCAGATGAACAAAAACCCACAGATTGCCCAAACCCACATCCAAACATAACATGATGCATCCATCCACAAACCTAGTACGCAAAAGAACATATACCTAAATCAAAACACACAATTAAGCGTTTCAATTAGAAAAAAATCAGGCAAAAAAAAAGAAGAGAAAACAGTGACCTGGGATTGCTTATTTAAAGAGTCCTGAGAAGAAGACTGATCCGAAGATGAGGTTGAAGGCTGAGTTCCTGGCCCTTCCGCCATTGCAAAGTCTACTATGAAGATCCACACAGATGTGCTTTGTAATTGACAGATTTTTCCAATTGTATTTGCAATTTCTTTTACGTTTTATATTGTTATATAGTGTACATATATGTAATTTTCCAAACAGAGAGTTATTAGCTGTACGTGTTTGCCCGAGACATCTCCAATAAGGTCGTGCCACGGATGCAACGTCTGAATGGAAATGTACAATACTTTATGGAACGAAGCGGTGTATTTTATGTTTTACTCGAACCAATTTTTCATGTAGAAACCAAAAAAAAAAAAAAAAGGAGAAAAAACAATTGTTAAATTTATCATAACAATAATACGGAAAAAATTAATTATTTTCTAAAAATATAAATAAGGGTTGAGTTCAAATATATAGTTACCTAAGGTTTGAGGTAATTACGAAAATAGGTTAATTGTACTTTTGGACCTTTGGTACCCAAGGTATTATCGGTTTTTATTTTTAGTACTCACTTTTTTGGGCATATCATTATTAGTACATATATTTTGCAAAATTCACTCATTTTTGACATATTCCGTTAGTTAGTCGTTAAAGACCAACGGGTGACCCTGTAGTAGCAGGTTTCCAGGTAAAAAGACCTAATTTACCAATTGAAACTGAAAGTCTGAAACACATTGGCTTGATTAGAAAAACTTCAGAATTGGATCCCAAAATTTTCCCCAAATTAGTGGAACCCTAAAATATCGTTCCCAAATGATAATCTGAGACCCTAATTGAATCCAAAATTGAACCTTGTTCCAAACATATAAAGCCATAAACCTTTGTTTTTTGGAATCAAGGTTGGAACTTGGTTTAATGGCGAGAAGAGGCAATGATGGGATGTCAGTTTGGCCAAAAGGCGGGAGCGAGAAATTGGATTCAATATTCAAAGAGATAGTAAGATCGAAATGGTAAATCATTTCTCCTTGACCCATCCTCTTTGATTCTGATTGTGGGGCATTCAATGCCACTTGATGTAGACCAGAAAAAAGAGGCTTTCCCGTGGGCTGGGAAAATAGCCGCCTCTTCACTCTCCTTCAGCCGAGTCAGATCCCAAATCCGATCTCTTGGAAAGAGGTGCACAGAAGCTCTCCTTTTGACTCAGGGGGGCCTTCCACCACTTCGACTGATGCGGACGCGGTTCTCTCGTTGTGAAAGAAGTAATGACTCCATTCCACTATTCTGATCGAGAAAAATGCTTTTCCGAACGACCAAGTCATAATGAGATTAAAAACCTTGTGTATTCTTGATAAACCAGCATTTATATATAGATACAGGCGGCCAGAGTTGGGATGGATTGGGTCACCGGGATCAGAAAAGTCTGGATAGGAAGACACCCCACCGTGGTATGCGCCAATAAGCCCACCAAAAGCCTTTGTGGCACTAGTGTGACACAGAAGTCATGGGTGATCATTGTCCGACGATCTTGCGAAACCAATTCCCAGGGTGTGACGGGCGGTGTGTACAGGGCCCGGTACATATTCACCGTGGCATCCGATCCGCGACACTAGCGATTCCAACTTCATGTTCCCGCGTTGCAGAGAACAATCCGAACTGAGGCAATCTTTCCGGATTCGCTCCGCCTTACAGCCTTGCTTCCTATTGTAATTGCCATTGTAGCACGTGTGTGGCCCAACCCATGGGGAGACACCAAATTACGGTATGTTATTCGAATTTAAAGTTTTTTCTTCTGATTATGTTGTCTGTATTTTAATGTTGGGTATTTTTTTTATGGTCATGTAGATTTTGTTGAGGATGCCATTATGTTCACTTCAAAAAAAATCATGCTGGGGAAATGCGAATTGAACCTGTAAGGCATTATGCATGGGATAATGTAGATTATTTTGATAGAATTGATGAGGAGTTGTTTGGGAAAATTGAATTGAAGGATTTCGTAGAACAATTAGGTTATAATTCATCAAAATGTAGATTCTGGCATAAACATGAGCAGTCTTTACAGATGGGTAGTAGTGTGATTGAGACAGATATTGAGGCTTATGGAATTGTTAAGTGGATTTCTCATTGCAGGGATGTTGAAATTTATGTAGAATACCTAGATAATGTCTATGAAAAAACCCCTCTTAACCAAGCATAGTTCCAATTACCGGATATTCCAACATATTCTAACTGGGAAGAAAACTTTGATCCTCTTATTGACTTCTCATTTTTGGATAATGTCCCTAAACCATCTTAGCTTGATAATGATTCACTTAACTCTGGATCTGATGTATTTTGTGACACCGACTATGATTTGGATGAGGATGATAGAGAATTTGACATGTCAGTAGGTTAAAATGTAGAGTTTGATGGTTTTGTAGGCTTATGGAAGGGGATGATAGAGGAGATGTCATGTTGGATGGAGGAAGGGAGTGAAGACCTTGAAGAATATAGTGATGAATTTGTCAGTAGTGATGGTTCTGATGAGGATAATTTGAAAAAATTCCCTAAGTATAACCCCATGACTGAAGCTAAAAATCCTGATTTGAAATTAGGACTTATTTTTAGTTCAAAACAAGAAGCCAAGTCTACAATTGAAGCACATTGTTTTAGAAGAGGTATGACAACGAGTTTTGTATTGAATGGCAAGAGAAGACTTAGGGTTAACTGTAAAAAAAAAAAGGTTGTGTGTAGTATGCATATGTGTCACCTACTGGTAATGATAAAAGTTGGCAGTTGAAAGGGTATAATCCAGTTCATAAAAAGTGTTCATGGAATTATAATAATGTTAGTATTAGGTCGGGTTGGTTGGGAAAACATTCATGAAATAATTTAAAGAAAATCCCAAGTTAGGCATGAATGAATTTAGGAATGAATTGTACATCACACTCAAGGTAATGTGTCAAAACAATAAAGCTTATAGGCTAGACAAAAAGCATTGAAATTGCTACAAGACAGTCTTAAGGAACAATTTAATATAATTAGGGATTATTGTAAAGATTTGTTGAGAATCAATCCAAGGTCAACTATTATGTTAGAACTGACTGAGGTGATGGTGAGATTGGCCAATCTACATTTATGAGATTGCATGTATGTTTTGATGCTTGCAAGAAAGGATTCCAATTTTGTAGGAAGGTTGTGAGAGTTGATGGTTGCTTCTTGAAAGGGGCTATTGTGAACAGTTGCTAACTGCAATTGGTATTGATCATAGTTTCCAATTGCATATGCTGTAGTTGAGATTGAAAACAGTGACTCTTGGATTTGGTTTTTGTCTCTGTTAGAAAATCATGAACAGTGGACCTTCATGAGTGACAAATAAAATGGGCTCATTGATGCTTTGATAAGTTATTTCATGAAGCTGAGAACAGGTTTTGTGTGAGTCATTTATACATCAATATGAAGAGAGATGGGTTCACAGAGATTGCCACAAAAAAATGCACTTTGGGCTGCAACTAGAGCAACTATAGTTGAGGAGTTTAATGCCAGATGGAAAAAAATCAAGGATTGGATAACAATGTATATAAATGGCTAATGAAAAAGCCTGCTAATCAGTGGTCTAGGTCTTATTTTAGCATTGTCTCAAAATGTGACATTTTAATGAATAACATGTGTGAGTGTTACAATGCTTTTACACTTGCAACTATGGTTGGGCACGGGGCTTGTAGATCTCTAAACTGAAAATATTTGTTGACCTTTTAACTTTCTCTCAACCGAACCATCCCGGAAAACTTTATGGTACGGTTCTAAATATTTTTAGATATCGATACCGATGAACCGAAATTAGAACCAATTTTAAAGAGTTTTTAATATTTACATTATACATATATATTATTCTTATCTTCATGTTGAATTAAGTATACCTTTAATGAAATTTAATAATTTATGAAAAATAAAACATAATACTATACTAATCGTAAATATTTAAAAAAAACAAGCAAATCATTCCCCCCCCCAAAAAAAAAACAATTAACAGATTAAAGATTTATAGATTAATAATTTTAGGCCCATGTAAAAATGATAATTAAATAAAGAAGGTTAATTAATTGACATGGTTAAAAATAAAATTTAGTATTCTATAAAACTAAAAAATATAATACTACAATGATTTTACTTATTAAAAAAAATTGATAATTAATAATAGATTAAAATATTTACAGATCAATATTTATAGGCCCATGTTTAATAATTGACAGCTAATTTAAGATTTAATTTAATAATTTAATGTGGATTAACTTTTTTTTCTTCTTTTTAAAGTATTAATAATCTTCGATTTTTGATTCTCTTTTCTAGACCAAATCAATCCATTAGAATCGAATATCTGTACCGGAATGGTACGGTACATATACTTTTTATCTACGGTATGATTCTGGATATCAACTTTTAAAATATCCAAATTTCGGTATGGTTATGGATATCTTTTAATATTCAAACCATGTTAGATAAATGTTTTTATCATGATTTTGATGATTTTGTTTTTACACCAAAACAATGTGTTTAAATGTTGTCCAAATACTCCTAAGTGATTTAACATGTTTTTACTAATTTTTCAGAGTATTTCTACAAGTCTATTTTCGACAAAAATTGGACAAAACTTTGATGATTTTGTGTTAATGTGTTTTTACACCAAAACAATGTTTCTAAATGATGTCCAAATACTCCCGATCGATTTAAAATGTTTTTACTAATTTTTCGGAGTATTTCTTGAAGTTTGTTTACGACAAAAATTGGACAACACTTCTATTTCGTGTTCAACCGGTCGCCCTAGAGGGCAACCCGTACCTGAAGAAAGAAAACTGAAACAGAAATGAAACAGATTGAAAAATACTTGAGGTCGACCGGTCAACCAATGCATCGACCGATACCTGAAGAAGGAGAAATGAAAGCCAAACACTCTGTATCACTTTTTAGTGATGTCCAACCGGTCCAGGGCAGGGCCAACCGGTCGGACCCTAGGTCGACCGGTCGAGGCCCTGTTGGACCAGTCCCTATGTGCAATTTTGCTGTATTATTTTCCTTTTTGTATTAGTGCGCGACCGGTCGCCCTATCCTTTTGACAGCAAATTCTAACCGATGTGCAACAAACAACTTTTTCTTAAATTATGGGGTTGATTTCTAACAGCTATAATCTAGATTTTAATTGCATTTTTCTGTAGATTTTCAATCCCCAAGAGGAGCCTATCCATGATCAATCATCTCCTATATATAGAGGAAGATTTGAAGCAACATAACAAGAGAGAATACTACAACACAACAAGATACATTCAAGCAAACACTTTTGTTCTTCTATTTCAATATTCTTGTTGTAATAGCCTAAGGTCTTTTACTTTCACATCTTGAGGTCTATGCTTATTTCTTGATTATACTTGCACTCAAAATTGTATTATTCATTATCGAGTTGTAATCTTAAATTTGTGGTCATCATTCAACACAAGATATCCTTGTGAGTGTTCTTGTGGTAAGAACACACTTGGGTGATCTAGGTGTTAGGTGCAAGAAGATTGTGGTAATCTTATTATTGAAGAGTTTGGTGCTCTTTGAGGTGTTGAAGAATTTGGTATTCTTCAAGTCGGAAGGTTGTGGTAATCTTCACAAGGTGCCGTTGAAGATTGTGGTAATCTTCAGGAGATTGTGGTAATCTCAAAGAGGTGTTGTAAGGTGATGTTGTATTAATTGTGGTAATTAATAAATTTTTTTCTTTTTGAAATCCATCCCGAGAATCTTGGGGTGGTAGAGGATTAGGCCCTAGGTGGGTTGAACCTCTATAAATCGATGCATGTTATTTACTTCCCGCACCTTCATTCTTGTCTTGGCTTGTTTGATTCGAAAAAGAGGGCGTAATCGAGAAAATGGAGATAATCTATTCACCCCCTCTAGATTATCATAGCCGCTTGGACTTACAAACCATACCACACCATGTGCACTCCTACTTGCAACAAAAGGGACAAACCAATTATTTATATGCTTGAGACAATGGGAAATTTAATGATGCCAAGAATGCAAGTAAATAAGGACAACAACGAGAAATGAGAAGGTACTATACGTCCTAGAATCAAAGCATTATTTGATAAGGAGAGTGTATCCTATTGAAATCAGATGAGTGGAACTATCAAATCACTGGCCCATTTGACCAACATTATGTAGATTTGTCTAAAAAATATTATAGTTGTAGAAGGTGGGACCTAACTGGGATTCCTTGTAGACATGCAGTGTAAGCAATATGGTGTAGGAATGAAGAACCTGAATCTTATATAGATAATTGTTATAATGTTCCTACATATTTGAAGGTATATGAAAATGCCGTAATGGGTGTCAATGGACCTGGTTTATGGCCTAGGTGCAATTTACCAGAACCATTTCCCCTAAGTATGAGAGCAGACCAGGTAGACCCAAAAAACTGAGAATGAGGCAACTTGATGAGCCACCTGCAGGCACCAGTTCCACCAAACTACCAAAGCATCAAAAATCCGTGAAGTGCAGGAAATGTTGAGCAATTGGACACAATTCTAGAACTTGTAAATCCCCAAATCAGACTGAGTCAACAACATGATGAAGTGCCACTTAGAGATTCAAAGCCTTGTAATGTGCCTAGCCAATCTTCATCCAAAACTTCAAATTACCCGTAACTGATGTTTCATAGCTAAATACTTCATTACCAACTATTTCATTACTAATTCTTGTATAATTATTTTAGGTGAAGAGAAAGAGAGCATCCAACAGTGGGGCCGTTAATGTTTCAGGCCAAACTAACATAATGTCATCAATAATAGTAAGCATAATTAACATCAAATCCTAAAATTCTTCCACCTAACTATATCCTAATTTTTGTTTTCTTTTACAGGTTGGTCAAACATTAAATGTCAATACACTATTCATTGTTAAATGAGGAGTTAATTATATAACAATGACAAATCTGAGATATGCAATTGAAAGTGAATCTACAGAAAAGAGAAAGAGCCAAAAAAGCCACTTGAATTAAATGTTTTTTTGTGTGTTTAGACAAATTTATGGATGAGACAATTTCAGTCTTGTGTTTATTCAGCCTTGTATTCTTATATTATGTTTGAGGCAACTTTTGTATTATGCTTGAGACAACTTTTGTAGTATGTTTGAGACATTGTGTTTGAGACAGATTATGTATTGTGTTTGAGACATTGTGTTTGAGATAAATTCACTTGTAGTAAACACAAGTGTTCCCAATGATGAAATTTATTGATAGTTCAACAACTAGTACAATTACAGTGTAACTTGCATTACAATTACAAGACCTAACATAAAACTAACTAATAAGGCTAATTTAATTGTCCTAAATCTCTTTTTCAGCCCATTCACTTCAAATTCCAGCTTCATGTCCCTGCTTTCTTTACTGCCTTTAAAGCAACCTCCAATTTTTTTCTCTTTGATAACACTTTCATTGAGTTGATCTTCAAATTTATCCAACTTCTTCAACAATCCAGGTATAATGTATTGTGATCGATTGGACATTTCATCTTCTGACTCCAACCATCGAAAAAAGCCACAATAACCCGTCTTCTATTAAAAAAACCCTAATTAATTATCTTTAATTACATCAAAATCAGAAAGTAACTGTCTTTAATTACCCCATAGTTTGGACATGCCACAATCTTTTTCCATGATTATACTTGGTCCATGAGGTCTTCAAAGACAGCTTTACCACAGCTAAAATATACCTATTCTAAAGAAGCATTTTAGTTGAAAGAGCTTGAACTTGAGTTGGAATGACTTGGAATTTGGTTTTTCATCTTTCAAAAGAGTGTTGGAAATGAAGGAGAATGAAAAAAATGAGAAAAAATACCACTGCACTCCTTTCAAGCCCCAATAACCCGCTACAGTAGGTCACCCATTAGTCTTTAATGTCTAACTAACGAAACGTGCCAAAAATGAGTGAATTTTGAAAAGTTGGGTACTAATAATGACATGGCAAAAAAAGCGGGTACCAAAAGTGAAAATCGCTAATACTTTGGGTACCAAAAGTGAATTAATCCCTTACAAAAAAAAAATTAAGCTTCAAACTTACAAAAAGTACATTTGAGGTTTGGCATGTCTAACATTTTACTCCAACTGTTAGTCGACCTAACGGATTTTACCGACGACGAAAAAAAACTAACTTGGAAATCCAAAAATGACACCGCAGTAATCTTTACAAATTTTCTATAAATTACAAAACATAGAAACCTTGACCAAAATCTAACAATTACACACATTGGTTACGAAGAATAAATAATTTTCACCACTCTGGTTTTCCATAAATTACAGAAAATATCTAGAAGCTCTTGAGACTGTCTGTCCACGTTTTTTCTCTTTCCTTGTTTTCGAAAATTCGAATAAGGGTATTATATGTTATAACTGAGTTATTTTTTATTTTTGATGATTTCACATATTTAATTTATAAACTAAAAAATATTTTCAAAAGCTGTCAAAATACTTCAAATATTCTAGTGTATCTTATCTTAATTTTATGAAGTATTATTTGAACTCATTTTTGTCAAAAAATTATGACAATTCTCTGTAATAAGGGTGACCGGTACCTGAATGATTTTTTAAGTTTTCAAAAAAATAGAGAAGGCCTAGCATTGAAGGCGATCGGTCGCTATAGAGGGCGACCAATACCTGCAAGTTTGTCAAGATTTTCGAAAAACAGAGAAATATCTGAGTCTATAGCGACCAGTCGTTATAAAGGGCGACCAATACCCGAGTCTTTGTATATTTTTTTCTCCATTTTCATAGCAACCGGTCTCTATCCATGACAACCGATCGCCATGGTCTCTATACGTAGAGACTAAATTTCCGAATTTTTTACATAGCAATTGGTCGCTATACTTGTTTATCGGCAAATTCAATCCATTGAAGAATATTTATTAGCAAAAGTTAACTTTAACATTTCTTAACCATTTTTGTAGATTTTTTTATCCTTCTTTTGCAGACAAATTTCAATATGGAGGAGTCTATGTTGGAAATCAAATATTGAGGTTTCTCTATAAAAAGTTGGAGAATTTGAAGGATCAAATATAACACAATTCTACAAGACAACAAGAAAAATTCAGCAAATTTTCTCAAGCCTTCATTTTCATACTCTTGTTGCAATAGTCTAAACACTTACAATTTCATATCTTGCTTATTAGAATTTCTTTCTTGATTACACTTACATTTTTAAAGTTGTATACATTCATTTGAGATAATCTTGATTAATAAAAATCATCCAAAATAAGACTTAACTGTTAAGCGTTCTTTTTGGTGAGAACACACTTGGTTGGTTAGACTAGGTGTTGAAGAGTTTTGTGCTCTTCAATGTTGTTGGTGTAAGAAGAGTTTCGTGCTCTTCTAGTTGAGTTGTAATCTTTAGGTATCGATTGATAAAATTTTCTTTTCAAAATCCATTCGGATAATACCGGGTGGTAGTGGATTAAGCTCTAGGTGAGTGGAACCACTATAAATCATTGTGTTCATTCTTTCTACTACATTCTTGAAAGTTTTCACATATTCGAAAAAGAGAAGAAAAATCTGAAAACTTGAGAAAATCTATTCACCTACCCTCTAGATTTCCGTAGCCACTTGGACTAATAAATGGTATCAGAGTCAGACTCATTGGCAAGTTCGTTTAATCTTTGCGAGTAAAGAGGAAAGATCCATGGCTACGAACGAGAGTTATCTTCCAACCGGTGCCTCACCTAACAAGCCGTCTCTTTTCGACTCCAATAATTATACCTTTTGAAAAGATAAAATGGAGTGCTTCTTACATGGTTGTAGATTTAATATTTGGAATGCAGTTACTGGAGGAGTTTCTAAACTAACAGATAAATTGGAAGACGAAATGCTAGCTCTCAAGGACTTCAAAGAGTTCGATGATGCTGACAAGATACCATTCTCCCTAAATGGTAAATACTTAAATATCGTGCATTGCTCTCTTACCACTACTGAGTACAATCATATTAGAGGAATATGATCCATGCATGAAGTGTGGACAAAATTGGAAACTATCTATGAAAGGACTAAGAAGGTGAAACAAGCTCGAAAAACCATGCTTGTTGAGGACTTCGAAAATTTCACTATGTTCGATGGTGAAGGCATATTAAAGATGGTGGAAAGACTTGACAACATTGTTAATCCTTTATTGGCACTCAACAAAATTATTTTCGAAGAAGACAAGGTGACTAAAGTTTTGAATGTTTTTTTCGTTACTTGGACCAAAAAAGTAACGGCTATCACAAAATCTCAAAATCTTGAAACACTCAAGTTTGATGAGATTATTGTAAATATTCTTATTTATGAAGTCCATCTCAAGGAAATGAAGAATTCCAAACCATTCACTTCTCATCCAGATATGCAATCTAATCCAAAGGGTCTTAATATCTATTATCTCGAGGAAAGAGTTGAGAAAATAATAAAAATCTATTATTTATAACAAAAAGTTGATTGTAGAAAAAGAAAGAGCAAGTTCTTTTAAAAAATGACCGCATGGGATTCTTGTGAGAATATTTGTCACGTTTGTAAATAAAAATAAGTTAAGAAAAGCAAGAGACAATTAAATGCTTTAAACTTGAAAATGGAAAAAAGATGAAATAAATCGCTTGATCAACACTTTACTATGGTTAGAAAATCTTCAATCATCCAAGGAATTGTAGAAAAATGGCGGAGGAAGAAGAAAAGAAGAACAAGTTCTTTCTAAAAAATAATGTCTTAAATGCGGAAACTAAAACATGGGATTAACATATTTTACATTTGCATGTATATTTAAGATCCTTTGTTGGACGATGAGAAAAGCTAAATTAACAAGGTCTCATGGACATGTATCGATGCAAAAGGTGAAGGCGAAGCATGACGAGGCAAACGAATTACTTTTAAAAATTAACACTTCTTCTTCTTTAATTGATAAATTGCAAGAACATTGTAATGATTTACAAAATGAGTTTAAAAATATGATTGTTAAATACAAGAATTTGAAAAAGGATTTTAAGAGCTTGAAAATGAAAAAAAGATGATTTATTTTCCTCTTATGAATCGCTTGATCATGCTCATGCTATTACTCTTGCTAAAGTTAGAAAATCTTGATTCCGAAAAGGAATTGCTCACAAAAGAATTAGAAAGTTTGAAAAGAGATGTGCAATATTTTAACGTGGGTACCGATAAGGTTAGTAAAATTCTTGGTGCACAAAGAAGTGAGCATTCAAAATTAGGACTTGGCTACAAACCTATTTAAACCGATTTCAAGAAATGAACCATGCTTCGATTTTTATATGTACTAGTAGTCTGATATGTGTAAAATATATGTGCATTTAGAGGCTTATTTGGATACATATTTGATACATTTGCATGTATATTTAGTGTGTTTTAGTTGATTTCCTTTGTTGGACGTGGTACTGCGTATCTTTGTGTATTTTTACAGAAAATGGAGCTAAATTAGACAAAAAGAGATAGCACGTTCCAAAGGACATGTCAAGAGCAAAGGTACGAGCAAATAGGTGAAGTAAAGAAGCATAGACGGTCAAACAAAAGGGAATTACTTTTAAAAATGTCCAAACGTGCCAACAATTTTCAGCACTTGCAGGTTTAATATTTTGGCCGTAACTTTCTCTAAAAAATTGATATTAAGATGATTCAAGTGTCTATGGAAAACTAAGAGAAAGAGCTACAACTTTCATGAGACCTCAAGAGCAAAAACCAATCACACGTTGACCTCTTAATGATGTTTTACGTGTGAATTGCAAATTTATGGTCGTGATAAAATTATAATATTCTTTTTAATAAAGAAAAATTTGATTCCTAATAAATTTGTCAAAACTCTACTAGGTATATCTTCAAAGCACCTATATGGAGTCAAAATGCCTTGCAATGAATTATATATGGCATACACCATCAAATACATCAAAATATTTGCAAAAATCAACATGTAAAAGGTTAAATTTTGAAAATATCTTATGTGACACTTCCGAAAAGAATAAATTAGTTAAAGGGCAATTTCAAGCCAAAGATGAAGTTTTCCCAACCAAGCCTCAACAACTTCTTCATCTAGATTTGTATGGGGACATTGGCACGACAAACCTAAGGGGGAAACATTATACATTCGTTATTGTCGATGACTTCTCTAGATATACTTGGGTTATTTTTCTTGTTAATAAAAATGATGCCGCGTATGAGTCTACTAAGTTGTGCAGACTTATAAAAAACGAAGAAGTGGATACTATCAAATCTAGAAGAAGTAATCGTGGTGGTGAATTTGATGGCGAATTTAGACTTTTATGTAAAACCAAAGGATATCTCTAATTTTGTAACATTCAACAAAAAACGAAGGAAAAATCAAACTACAAGAAATTTGATTTCAACTTTACTTTCAAAATTTTGTTATCAAATATAGTTGCTATGTGGTAAACCGAGTATATCTTCGACAAAAGTTAAATCAAAACTCCATATAATTCAAATATTAACTATATCAAGAGAATTGTTTCATTTTAAACACCAATGATCATTTGAACAAACTTGTTCTATGAAGGAATTTTTATGATACTCAACCAAAAACAAAAAATGCTATACAACAAAATAAGGTTGGTAGTCAAAGATTATCCATATATGTCAAATAATTTGCATGTCATATTTGTGAAGATAGTGATTATTCCAAACACGAATCAAAATGACCAATGAGTTCAACAAATATTCAACAAGAAGAAATGGGTGACACGAATCTTGTGGCATTAAAAAAGAAGATCATTTAAAGATCTTCTTAGGGATCATGACAAAGTCATTACAAATATAAAATATGCGAAAAAATATATTTCTCAAAAGAGTCATAGAAATGCTAAAGAGGCAATTGAAAATAAAAATTTTTGTAATTCTTAATTTGAAAGAAATGAAGTTTGGGAAGTACACTCCATCTCAAACCATCATCGAACAAAATGGGTTTTTTGTACTTATGATCAATTTATCCTTCAAAATAAGATAATTTGTAATTATGATAAAAATTTATGCATTTAAGCTATTCAAACAAAAATTTTAAACTTTACCAAATGGATGTCAAATCAACTTTTCGAAATGGTTTTATTCAAGAAAAGTCTATTTCAAATAACTTCTAGGGTTTAAAAATATTTCAAGACCAAATAATGTTAATAAACTTAAAAAGGCTCTATATGGTCTCAAACAAGCACCTCGAGCATGGTATGATAGACTAAGCTCTTTTATTTTAGAAAATAGTTTTACAAGATATAAAGTTAATACTAATCTTTTTGTTTTTGAAAAAGGACAAATAGTCTTCTAGTTCAAATATATGTCGATGATATTATTTTGGTGCTACTAATGAATCTTTGTGCAAGAATTTCTCTAAGCTTATGCCAAGTGAACGTGAAATGAGTATGATGGGTGAACTCAACTTCTTCATTGGACTTCAAATCAAACAATGTTAATAAGGGATATATACCTCTCAATCCAAATACACAAAGGAACTTCTAAAGAAATTTGGAATTGATGAAGAAAGAACCGTAGCAACACCAATGGAAACAAACATCAAATGAAAAATGAAAAGTAAACTAGTTTTTTATGATTTATTAATTTTGTCATTGGTATTCTTCATGCCATATGTTTATGTTCTTGATGTCAAAGCAATTCCAATTTTATAAACATATGAAATATTTAGATATTTAAAATGCACTATTTCTATTTGGTTATTCTATAAAATAAACTTTAAGTTATTGTGGATTATGCTTTCAATGATGAAAAAGCACATTTTGGCTCATTCAATTATTGAGAAATAATATAGTCTTGATTTCTAAAAATCAAAGTTATTTTATATATATAATATATTTCTTTTTGTTATATACAATTATTATGGATGAAACGAACTTTCGGATTGTAAACTTAAATTTGAGAATGTTCATATCTTTTGTGATAATACTCCCCCATTAGATATTTCCACCCTTCATCTAATCGAACGGAAACGATTGAGTTACATCACTTTTAATTGTTTTTAAAATGAAAAATTGAGATGCGTTTTGTTCCGTCTCAAAATCAACTTGCGCATATTTTTACAAAATTGTTACTCCTTGAGTATTTTAACTCTATTCAAGCTCGTTTAGGCATAATACATATTGAAAAATATCTACATTTATATTTTGAGCACTTTACTTTCATTAGAAAAGTTTTGAGGTGGAAAATATATTTTCAAAACTTCAAAAACTATACAATTTTTTTCCTATGGAACAAACGTTATGTTGATATTATGTGACCAAGGATAGGTTACTTATAGCGACCAATCACTATAGAGTTAGAAATCTTTAAAAAACTTTTGGAGAACATCCTTCTTTTTATAAATTTTTACATATTTTACTTTCAAATTTCACGATAATCTACAATTTCTTGATATTTCACATATATGGCACCTCCAATAAAATCGGAATCCCCAAAGTGAAAATGACCCAGAGAGGGCCTCTACTTGCCAATTCGCGGCGGAACAATAAAAAATACGAGCAACAAAATGCGAATACAACCTTGCTAATATAAATTCAATTCTATAAATCACCACGCTCCGAGCAACCATTACAAGGGACAAAGTCAATTGTCCAAAAGTAAGAAAACTCTTTTATCGTTAGCTCCAAGTGGTTCAAATTCTTCATTATTTATAAGTGTGCCTAATCATTTCATGAGGATCCGAATATATGGAATAAACAAATTGGATGGACTAAATTTGCCAATTTGGGACGTATGCAAATGTTTTTCCTACTATTCGTGAATTTTTTGAAACTCAAGGTTAGATGTACTGGTGGGATCACCCTGTTATTATGTATGATGAAGAGGTGCATTACTTAATATTTATCTTTTTCAAAATTTAATAACTTTTCATTTTTTTGATTAGTTTTTACGTATAATATATCATATTAATTATCTTTTTATGATCTTCAGTTTGACACCCACATTGCATATATAAAATAAAAATAAAAATAATAAATATTCATGTATTTTTACTATTATAATTTCTTATTTTTAGTAAATTAGGTTTTCACCCTCTACATAATTTGGTAAGTTCTAATTACTAATGTAAAATTATTTTGACACAACTTTCATATTTTCTTAATTAAAAATAAATAAAAATTTCTTAGTTTCACTAAATTGGATTTTCACATATTTCATACTTGTCTAATTTAAAGTAAATAATTTTATATTTTCATCTCCAAAAAATAATGAAGATCGCTTTATAAAAAAATGTTATGAATGATTATATATTTATAATTGGTAAGTTTTTCGGCATATTCTAAATCATAATCTAATACTTGAACAATTTAGTTTTTTATTAACCAAAATAATATTTATTTTGTTCATTTTCTTTCCAAAAAGAATTTTTGCTGGATAATATATCCGGTTGTGTTTTCTCTTATAAAAAATACAAAAAACACAAAATATCCGATTATAATTTTCAAAAAAACCCGAACTTCAAAATCTATAAAATAGTCTCCGAAAAGTTGAACATGGAATACAAATCTGGACAACAACATTGGAAATAAAAAAACTATCTTACGAAGCATGAATAAATATATAAGTTTATATATATATATATAGAATTGTACGTATCTATGTATTATATCTGATAAAACAATCCAATGTATAAATATTGCATGAAATGGATAAATTATTGAAATCTTAGATATATATGTATATATATAGTTGTAATTTTTTTTTAAATTAGATCAATTGAGACGTAGTTGAATGTTATACTGTACATACTTTTTTAATATATAATAAGTAAACTTATTACATAAAATAAATGATATCTATCTGTTCCATTACTTATGTTATATTTATTTGTTATTATCAAATAATATTATAATAGTCTTATATATTATAAGATAGTTTATCAAATAATCATGATTTGAGTCGAATGATATTGTTATTGAGAAATCAAATGATACTCTGACTTTATATATTAAATTAACGTATATAATAATTTATTAGTATAAATTCAACTACGTCTCAATTGATCTAATTTAGTTTAGTTATCGAAAATTATTAAGTAAACATATAGTTTTTGAAGTTTTAAGTGTTTTTCAATAGATGTATAAACTTGCTTCAAATTATATAATTATTATTTTCTAAAGTTTTAATTCGTTGTTGGATATTTAACATAATATCTTGTGAAAAATTATTATATTAGTATAATAATAATAATTTAATAAATCATAAATTTATTTATTGGGGTCAAGCCGTATCATCCTGCAACCCTTTCTCAGTTCAATGGACATGACTGGGATGAACTTGAGATACCGGCTTTGCCCAATCTCAATTACCATTCCTATAATATATCAATTTTTTAATATCAAAATTATAAAATATCTACTATATTAACACTCCGTGAATCGCACATGCAATATACTAGTTAGTATTATATAGTAAACCATATATAAATTTAATTATGATATTAATATCTAATTTAAATTAAATGGTCTAAATAACTTAGTTCCTAAATATATATTAAAGTTCAATACTTCCCAAATATCTTAAGATAGAGGTAAAATTAACAATATCATGTTACTGAAGGGGGCAAATCCCTTCCATAATTTAAGATGGCAAACTGATGATAGCATATATTCATATGGCAACCTCAAACATTCCATTAAAAAAAAAAACACATATAAAAAGAGAGAGAGAAAGTAGGAAAATAAAAAGTAATTCTATTGTTCATATTTCTGTTATATTAAGAGAACAAGAGGGGAAGAAGGTCATCATCATCATCCCCCTCTTTCTCTCTCTTGTCTTCTTCTGTTTGATCAGCACAGATTTCTGAATATTGGGCATCAAATGCTGCATGGTATAATAATCATTATCTGCATTCCCTTGAATGGAAAGCTTTAGAAAGGCTTATGGGGCTCTTAAGGACTCCACCAAGGTTGGCCTAGCAAAGGTCAATAGCGAGTTCAAGGTTTGCTTTCCCATTCGTTTTTTTCAATTTTTTTTGGCGGGCGATAAAATGCATTTATTGGATTTCCTGATCAAGATTTTTTTTTTTTCTTTTGGGGGATTTGTGGGTGAGATTGTATTTTTGGGGGCTAAAATTTGATTGGTATTTATTGCAAGGATTTGGATATTGCTATTGTGAAGGCGACTAACCATGTCGAACGTCCCGAAAGAACGACATGTTAGAAGTGAGTGCATTTTCAATGGTTTTAGGTTTTCATTTTTTGGTTTTTGAAAAGATTTCTGCAAAATGTCTCTGTTTTTTTTTTTTTCATTTCAAAACTAGCATATTATTGTTGGTTTCTGTAAAATTGTCCATTTTCTGGCAGAGATATTTGCAGCGGTATCGGTATCGCGTCCGAGAGCTGATGTTGGCTATTGCATTTTTGCACTTTCCAAAAGATTGTCAAAGACGCACAGCTGGATCGTAAAAATCTACTAACTCGTTCTGCTTTCATGTTTTTTCTATTTTTATTGTTTCTGTATAAACTTAGATTTCATGCATGTTTTTTCGAATTTGTAACAATGCATTTTCATGTGTGCCTCAAAAAGAACCATCATGAACACATTTGTGCTTCTTGGTTAATTATTTCTCAATAATGTGATTAGAGGAGAATTTAATAGCTGATGCTTTACTTGTGTATGCTGACATTTGTATCAAAATGACTACTATGAAATCAAGACTGGACTCTCAGTCTAGTCTGCTAATGATCGAACAATTTTCAGGTCGCCATAAAGGTTTTGATAGTATTTCATAGGATACTAAGAGAAGGCGATCCTAGCTTCCGAGAAGAGTTGATGCATTTCACCAGAAGAGGACATATATTTGAAATATCCAATTTCAAGGATGATTCAGGTCCTCTAGGTAAATTAAATTTTCCTCGGTTTTTCAAAACGAGAAAAAAAAGTATTGTTGTCGAATGTTATTTTTTTTTATTAACAATTAGATAGTTTTGATGCAGCTTGGGATTGCTCTGCTTGGATCCGGACGTATGCACTTTATCTGGAGGAAAGAGTTGAATGTTTTAGGAACTTGAACTTTGATATAGAATCGGACAGAGCACCGAAATCACCTTCTGGAGTACCTAAGGAAATTAAGGTTTCTCCATTTTGTACACCAGTTTTTGTTTCCAATTAGTGTCTTTAAAAAGAGTTGGAGTTTGAAACTTTATTGTATTAGGAACAAAGTAAGACCCCACAGCCAAATGCTGAAGAACTTCTGGAGCAGTTACCTTCATTGCAACAGCTTCTGTATCGACTAATCTGTTGCCAGGTAATCGTTGATATTAATATGCTCGTCTGTCAATTTTATTTCATTTTTGGTAGTCTCAATAACCAATAGGATATTTAATTAGTCGGAAAAAATTGCAGCCTGAAGGAACAGCTCGCCACAACTTTCTCGTCCAATATGCGTTGGCCCTGGTATGCAAAATACCTTATGGAAAAAGAGTTAGACCTAAAAAAATTTAAGGGTTAATTACAAAAGACCCCTGAGGTTTGGCCTAATTAAAAAAACCAGAGATGTTTCAAAATTACAAAAAGCCCCTAGAATTTGATTATGTCTTAAATTTAAGGGTATAACTGTAATAATTATTGATATATCATGGGCATTTTTGAAATATTTTTGTATATGAAGGGGGAAAGTGTGCGAAATCAAACCTCAGTGTCGCTTTTTTTCAATTTTCAAAAATCTCTGGGCCTTTTTGTAATTAGCCCGAACCTCAGGGGTTTTATTGTAATTATCCCCAAATTTAATGAAGTATTTCTTTTTTTTCACCATCTGGAAATAGATCACAAACTAATTAAATTGAAGTTAATTGATGCCAAAGGTTGTGAAAGAGAGCTTCAAAGTATATTGTGCCATCAATGATGGGATTATTAATCTGGTAGACATGGTATGATCATCTATGCCACTTTCCTTTTATCTTCCCTGCACTGAAAATCTACCAAATTTAAGTGATAAACTATTTACTTTTCCTGCAGTTTTTCGAAATGCCCAAACATGAAGCAGTCAGAGCTCTTGACATTTACAAAAAAGCCGGGCGACAGGTCTGTGTCTTTTTCCGGTCACGATTCAAAATAACCGTGTTTGAATTGATATATACGACCAATATGCCGTACACAATAACTGATCTTTCTGATTCTTTTGTTTAATTTCTGGCTTATGTAGGCAGATCATCTAGCTGATTTTTATGGCTTCTGCAGAACTCTGGATCTTGCTCAGACCTTTCAGTTCCCTACATTGAGACAGGTTTTTGAATCTTCATATTTTGAAGTAAAAAACTATTATTATTATTATTTTTGTCTCTCAAAATAGACGGCTATTTCATGATTTTTCTTTTCACTTTTTTGAAATCCCCAGCCTCCTCCCTCGTTTCTTGCAACTATGGAGGACTATATAAAGGAGGCACCTCAGGCAGGTTCTGTGTCAAAGAGGAGACAGGTGAGAAGATCACGCTACCCGTTGTTTTCATTTTATAAGGGTCTTTTTTTTTCTTTCATTCTTTATTTTTTTTTCTGTTTTCATTTCGCACCAAATTAACGTGATGCAAATGTTGCTGAATTGAGCTTACAAGAAATTACGGTGGCCTTTGAATTTAGATCCCTTTCTAAAATTATAAAACCGATTTAGACTTTCCCTTTATATGTTTCATCGAGTTGATGGCAGATATTGGAGAGTTGTTTCTAGGTAGTATGTATAAGTTCTTGGGAGAGTTGTTTCTAGGTAGTATGTATAAGTTCTTGGTTTGAGCACTAGTTCAACTTACAGTACCTAACTATTGATTTTTCATGCCATTTTTCTGAATATTTTGAATGGTTACCATTATAATAGGAGTATGAAGAGAGAAAAGAAGAACCACAAAAACCGAAGAACGAGCACCTGATGAAAATAAAAAACAAGTCAAAGAAGTTGAAAACAAAACAAAGATTGTTCATTCACAAGAGGAACCTGTGTCTAAGCCTAAAGAAGTTAATCCACCACTTATATCTGCTGAAGAGCCTATTGATCTGCTTGTAAGTTTTCTATTTTTTTTTTCAATTTGGAGGCCCTAACAGAGTGTTGTTCTGAAATTTACATCTTTTACGCAAATCTTTTACAGGGTTTGAACGAAGTAAATCAAAAGGCCGGACAATTAGAAGAAAGCAATGCATTGGCCCTTGCAATTGTTCAACCTGGTAAGTCACTCGCCTGTATTTGAATAATCTCGAAGTTGGACTTGTCCAATGAATTTCATTCATAAGTTTCAAAATGTTTTTTTTTTTTTTCCGGTACTGATTATAAAGATTTTGATGACAGTCTGGTTTCCTTTAACCAAAAAGAATAGCGTAATAAATTGCATCAGAAAGGAAAAGTATCTGAGAAATGATTAATGTTATGCATTTTTTGTTCTGTCACCCTACAAATTAACTATTTTTCTTGTGTGACTGGAATTTGTACGTGAATGGCTTGTAACATTTTTCTTTTTTCAAGTTGATCACATAACTGGGAATGTTATATCTTATTTGGTAAATGGTTAATTTCTTTTGCAGGCAATGATGCACCACCATTTAATAGTGGATTAGACGAAATCGGAAAGACTTCCGGGTGGGAGCTGGCTCTAGTAACGGCACCAAGCAACATTAATAAGCCCCAAGTAGCAGAAACCAAAATGGTTTGTTTGTCCTCTAATTTGAGTTTAACTTCTACGCAATGCATGTGAACTTTATTTTAGTTACCAGAAGTATAAAAGTTTCTGTCGTTGATCGTTGTAAGCAGTGCATTAGAGTGTCTAAATGTATTATGTTGTTCCCTTCAAATTTTAATTTAGGGAGTGTTTTAAACACTTTAAAAAAAAGTGATTGCCAGCTTTTAGCTATTAAAAAAAAAAGGTAGTTTTAGGGTTTTCAAATGTGATCTTCTGCTTCTGATTCTGTATAAATTAATCAGAATCTAAAAAAAGCAATGAAATGGGTGCTTTACATTTCTGATTCTGCTTCTCGTTTCATTTTTGAAATATGTAAAAGAACTTTTACAACTTATTCACCAAACAATTTTTTTCACTTAATCAACTTTCAACTTCTATTTGCAAATACTACCAACTTCTGATTCCCATCTGTTTTCTACTTCGAATACAACAAAATCATTTCTTTTTTAAAGCAGACATTTTTGCAAACATTCATATTCCTTCTCAATCGGGTACAATTACTCATCGGTTTTATCCTTTTTTATCAGGGTGGAGGTTTTAACAAGTCATTACTCGATAGCTTGTACGAGGATGATGTTGCCCGGAGACAACTTCAGCTCCATAGCGCTGGATATAACACAACATATGGTTATGAAACGAGTACACCACAAAACCTATTCGATCAACGCGGCCCCTATGCCATGCCAAACAACGTCGTACCACCAACAGGCGCGCAGATGGCCATGATGTCCCACCATCAGCAGATGGCCATGCAGCAACAACAGCAGATGATGATGCAGCAACAGAATATGATGATGATGATGATGGTACCTCATAATAGTACTCCATATACGGCTCAATATCCTCAACACCAAATGCCACAGATGGGGTCTTCGAATCCATTTGGGGACCCCTTTGGCTATCCACAGAGCGCAATGCCGCCACATGGGAACCATACGTTACTATAGATTTGAGGTCAAGTTTTCGATGTTTCGTATACCTTTTTTGATTCTTGCAAGTCTTATTGTGAGAAAACTCACAAGATGTAATATAAGCTGATATTAGGAAGATATATGTTTTTCCATCTTCCCTGTTATGAGATGTTTTTAAGATGCAAGTGAATTATGAAATATTTATATGAAGAACTATTTGTATGGTTTTGAACCCAATTCCCACCAGATTGGACAGAGCTTTTATGTCTATATTGCAATTTTAGTACTGCAGCTATAGGGGGTTATCAATAAACGTCATTCAGAAATCATAATTTGCAAACTCATCCCATAATTTTCGAAAAAATCTCGATTTCAGGCAATTGACTGGCGGAAATTGGAAATTTTGGCAAAACTCCGGGGCTTATATGAATGTATTTCTAAGTTCAATTTCCAGTTTTAGTGTTGGAAAATGAATTTTCAAATTTTATTAATTTTCGTGTGAGAATTAGGAATATGTTTGGTTTGTTGTCTAAATTTCTATTTGAAAATGAGAATATGTTTGGTTATAGTTTTCAAATGTATATTTTACATAGATTTGCGTGATTGTAGTGTATTTTTATCTAGATTTGCGTAATTGGGATGAAAATTTGTTTGATTGTGTTTTCAAAAGAATATTTTCCATAAAAAAAAAAACTGGAAATAACTTTATTTCTACTGAAAATATTTTTAAACAATCATAAACCCATTTTCCGGAATAGTTGGAAAATGGAAAAATGATCTTGGAAACACAACCATACAAGGCCATGTGTCCATATTTCTTTCTGGCCAAACCCGGAAACCAGTTTTGCATATATAGACATAAGGCATCCTTCATGTTAGGTTTTCTTTTTTGAATTTTGTTCCCCTCAATAGGCCAACTTACTCGGTGAAGTGATGTCCACATAAGCGAAATTAATTTCTACACCAAAGCAAGTTTGGCCGAAAATGTGGAGATATGGAAATTTCCAGCAAATTTCCCAATTTTATCACAACAAAAGACTGAAAGCTAGAATTCTTTTGATAATTACATAACCATTTTGCAAATCGTCAATTTTACACGGGCGTTTGCTCATTAGGGTTGAGGGGGCTTTAGCCCCCCAACCTTTTCAAAAATTTCACTATTCTACATATATTTTATTTTTAAATATTATTTTTTGGTATTTATATTTTTTGTTGATTTAGCCCCTCATAAATGTCTAGCCCCGCCCCTGATTTTACATGACCAATATTGTCAATCCTTTATAGTTGTCAACCACTTATAGTTACATGACTAAAATTGCAACTTAGGGAGAGCTCCATTTGCTGAATAATTTTATAAGAAGACAAGCTTAAGCAATACGCTTTCTGTTCTTTAATACTAAGTATACATTACTAGCTATGTTTGGAAGAAAATATTTTTTCAAAATGTTTTGAAATCTTTTATTTCTTGAAATTACAAAATTATACTTGACGAGAGAGTTGCAAAGTTTGAACTTTGATCATCTATCCTTGAAAACGTGTTTTGTTTATATAAATAAGGACAATTTATCAAATTAGGGAGACTTTTGGAAATTGTAATATATGCGACTAGAACCATGCACACACGTGTGCTATACGAGATTTGTCCTAAATTAAAATTTTAGAGTTACAAATTTGTATGAAATTTACGATATTTGAGTTCAAAAAATATTTTCATTTTTTTAGTACATATCTAGAGGGGAAGGTCGGAAGGATGATAGTTTCAAAAATATTTAAAATAGAAATACCAGAATAAAATATTTTGAGCAAAAGAAAATAACTGACTATATAACACACAATCAAACAAGTCAAAGTCAAATTTCCAATCATAAATTCGGTATATTTTAAAATGGATTATGCTCTTTCGTAATTCAAAACCCTTATTATTCCAATTTTTTGGGCATTGATGAAAAAATAAAATTGAAATGTGCAAAATAAATAATGAAGACAAAACTCCAGTCTAACGGACTAAAATTCATTAGATGGATCCCAAAAATTAACCCAGTGACATTTTTATATTATTATCATGGACTCAGATTACATCTTCTTTAAAAATCAAAGAATCCATCTAAAAAATAGTAATACGTAGTTCATTTGAAAGTATTAGTTTTTGTAATATTGGACAATGATATAATATTACGAGAGCGCTGAAAAATATTAGAATTTCATCTAAAAAGTATTATTATGTAGTTCACTTGAAAATATTTAATAGCCTCCTAAAAAGTATTAGTTTTTTTCCGTCAAAAGTATTAGTAACCCCTATAAAACATATTAATAGTTCAGCTAAAAAAATATTAGTTTTTATAATAAAAAATAAGATCCCTTAAAAAGTATTAGTAGGTCTTCCGAAAAGTTGTGTCATTAGGTATCGCTTGGTTCACTAGTTCGAGTAGATCATTTAGGTTGGATCCGTCCAAATTAGATTATCTAAGAGAATACCACTTTATAAAAAAATATTTTTTCCCTTTTTGAGTATGTATCATGGGAGGGGAGAGAGTGGTAGAAATCGAATATCAAACTTTTGTCCGAGCTCGGGGTGTCAATTTAAAACACATTAACAGAAATTAATGGGTATAAAAATAAAGTGGTTTTAATAATTAAAAGGTGGTAAGAGTCAACCTCTATGACTTTGTTTAACCCTCTAACCCGTTTGTGAATTTAAAAAAAAATAAGTAAATAACTAATTGTAAGAAAAAAACAACAAACAAGACATATTTTTAAAACTCAAATGATAAAACCTCCTTAATTATGTATTTGTTATTATTATGCATGTCTTTTTGAATATTATCCTCAAAATATAATTAGTATGGTATGCATTTTAAGCAATTATCTTATTTCTTTAAATTGTAATATTGTTTAACGTGAGATAGTGATTGATTTTGAAAAAAAATAAATTTCCACTTAAAAATATTAAATGAATATTAAAATAATTTTATTTCCCTTTTGGTATGTGAAATAATATGTCGGAGGAGAGACGAATAATTAAGAAATCGAATATCAAAAACTGCGACCCAACCCATATGACACCCTGTCCGAGCATGAAGGAGTTTGATTCCAATAACGGGTGGATCGAAGCAACCTGCCTGGATCCGAGACCCGACAAACCGGGCGAAACCCACCCGTTGCCGACCAATGAACCTTCCCCTCTTCTTTAACCACATTCCACTCCATAAAAACCCATTCCACCAACTCTCTTGCTAAAAATCACTTTTTGCTTTTCTAATTCTCCGTCTATTTCTCTCTCTCTCTCTCTCTAGATTTCATCAATATCTAATGGCCATGTCTCGAATTTTCTCCCAATCCCTGTCCCGATCCTCCCTCCGCCCCCCGGCAGCCCTAATCAGCCACCACCGCCACCGCTCCAGCAAAATCCACAACGCTCAGATTATAGAAGTGGAGATCGACCAGGCCTCTTCATCGCAGACCGATTCGCCGGAGGCGGCCGCCGAGGTCATCACCCTCGGCATCAAGAAGCTCGAGGACGCCATCCACAGCATCGTTGTGCGCCGCTCCGCACCGGATTGGCTGCCTTTCCTCCCGGGGTACTCCTATTGGGTCCCGCCCCGCGCATCCGCCATGCGCGGCGTCCAGCACCACCCTGCCGGAAGCATGATTGATGTCATCGGTAGATTAGCTGCCTCAGGTGTGAAAAGGAACCGGGGCTTGCAGCTTGATTTGTTGTCGGAAGATGAAAATATGGCCTTTACTTCTGCTAGGGGTTGGCCTGCCTCTGCTTTTTATATTGAAGGTAATCAAGTAAATCGCGATGTGATGGTCTGGATTATCTGTGTGTGTGTGTGTGTTTCTTTTCTGTCATGGATTGAATTGGATGCGTGAGAAGATTGAAGTGTAATCTGTGTGGTGATCTTCGAAGGTAAATTTGATTTGGGCGTTTTTCAGATCTAGAGTGGTGGATGGCCAATTTGCTGAGGCTGCCATTTGGAATGATGTGTCTGATTCCAACAAATCCATTGAGTTGTTTGATAATCTCATGGCTTAAACTCCTCAATGGATTGCTTAAGCTCGTATTTTGGATTAGTTTCTGAATTATTCTTTATTTGAAATCTTTTTTTACCCAAATCATTCTCTCAAATCGAAATCTTTCCATCCAATTGCAACCTAGATAGTTACCTATGTTAAAGTTTGGAATTCCTCTTCTTCTTTGTTGGGTTCAGGGTAAGGGAATTTTTTGCAAGGGTAATTGATTTTCAAATTCTTTTTTAGATTAGATGAATATCAGAAGACCATAAAATCGTAGATACACTAATGAAAAAGTTAAACTTTCTTGACCAAAGTCAAGGTCCACCATGGGATAAGAGGTTTGGAAGTTTAATATGCTATGATCGGAGGAAGTTTGTTGTCACTTACCCTGGATGTTGACTTGATTAAATCGCCAAGAACGTCATGATAATCCAAGACTAAATATCCTTAAGAAAGAAAACTAATTACCAATTATCCAGGCTCCCACATAAACTTTCGGTCATCCAAATTATTGTCAAATGAAAGCTTGAGCTTTTGTAGCATCTTTGTCTTTTCGTTTATTTACCTTGACAAGTTGATGGCATCTGGTTCTATCACACTTTAACTTTTATCAATTTTGTTGTGTGGTCTGTTATTTGGTAGACCTTAGTTCATGTTCTCACAATTCTGAAACTTTGCATGCTGTATGGTGGGAACTCAGCAAGATATTACTTATAGATAATAGATCAAGGGGCAACATAATTAGATTTCCTTTCTTAGTTTACATTTTATTTTTCTTCCGAACACCCTAATATTTGTATGCCTATGTATGTGTGTGTCTCCCTCTTGCATTTTGCCTGTAATTTTATCTTGCCATTTTCTGGTTAATAATATTATTCAATAGAACGGCTGTAGACTGTAGTTACTCAATATAAATATTGTGCACGTCGAAGTTTTTTGAAACGGCCAAACAAGAGCTTCCCAGCCTGTGATGGTTGTACGTATTTTGATGTATGTTTTTTCATAATGCAGGGACTTCACCCGTTCATCCTATCCCCGTGGTGGAGGTTGAGGTAACAGTTCTAGAAAATGAAGACCAATCGAACAGCACATCTGACTCCGAAGATGCGGAAGGATGAAGAATAACTTTCATTAAAATCTGAAACCTTTTAGGGTGAGTAAGTAACCTTTTGAACAAATTTTTGCCTGTCGCCTTATTGCCAATATAAGGTGTAAATACTTATCTTATTCTTTATCTTCTGGTATGAGACTCAAAAGGCCTCATATTATACTTCTTTATTCTGACACTTCTTTTCGTCCTTCCGCCCTCCTTCTCGTCGCCCTTAATAATTGTTGACAATGTAAACATTGAATTGTTTTTGCGCCCGATTTTCATGTATTTACATGAGAATAAGTATCCAAGTTTGGGACTGAGTTGTAATGTCGGGCTTCAAGTGCTATTCTTTTTCCCTAATATAATTTAATTTTACAGATTCTCACCAATGTACATATTCAGAGCATGGCATAAGGTACGAGAAGTCAGGATGAAAAGTAGAATAGCAAGCGGTAACTTTGTACATATGGATCCTTGATGCAGTTGAGTTGATTGCCTGAGGTGTTGATGTTGATCTCACATGGATCTCTGAATCATGGTTGATCGGCGGCTAAATCTGCCTGAGTAGGGACTTTTGTATTTGCAAACTTATGATGTATTATCCAACAGGTGTAGTTTCTTTTGTGTGTTCTGAAATAATTGACAAGCTGAGCAATTAAATCTAAATGTATTTTTCTTAGCCATGATGGCAATAATTATCTTCTTATGCAAGGTTGAACTTGGTGGTTGTTTGGCCAGTTATGTTACTCGGATGCATCATATATTGGCAATGATACAAGCAGCAAAAAAAATTCCCAGGGCGATCATATAATATTTATGGTCTGTAATATTTGAAATTAATTTATTTTTTGAGTAGGATTTAAGGTAGTATCTTTTTACCCCCGAATGATTCTACCATAGAGGCAGACAATAACTCCCACAAAAAAGAAAAATTCATTGTATTGTGCTCTCCAAAGAGCAACTTTTGTCAAAATCTCACTCAAAAGGTGTTGAGTTGGAATCCCATTCTAACCAAGGATTCTTGTGGTTCTGGAGGATACAAGGACCGGAGAGCTTACCTCCTATTCCACTCGACTTTTTGGTCGTTCTTTGGTTTAAGAATGAGTGATTGCCCTTCTCCAATCTTCACTTCCTAACCTTAGTGCGTTCCACTTATTGAACGTGACCCTTGGATGCCGAAGGCACCCGTAGGGTGAGATAAGTAATTCAAATCCTCCTTATGGTAGATATTCAAATCGTCCTTGTGCATAAAATGACAAAACACAGATAAGTTACAATAGCCTACCATGTCATCCAGGTAAACAATATTGGGCAAGTTTTGTGCTACATGTTCGATCAAGTGGTGTGGAGATGGGCCCCTCAAAAATCCACTCTATTCGACTACTATCCATCCTGTGAGGGGCCGTGGAATGCGTGCATTTTTACTTTTAAATGGATCTGGGCTAAATATTAGGACTGGACTATCCCAGGGATCATGGCCTAATTTGAATCAATCATCAGCCCAATTCGAAAAGTAAATCAAGTGTGTGACCAAAATTGATCCTTTTCTTCTCAAAAAAAAAAAAAAATTGATCCCTTTTTTTTTTTTTTTCCGAGACGTCAATGCTATATTAAAACTCATGAATGATTACAACTAGGGATATGCACGGTACAGGACAGTTCGGAGATTTGGAAATCTCCAGAACCGTTCCGAAGTTCGGAGATTCTGAAAATAAATCTTCAGAACCGAACCATAGAAAAAATTCTCCGTCCCGAACCGTACCGAAAATTTGGGACGGTTCGGGAAGGAGATTCGGCTCTAATGGGACGGGACAGTACAGTTCGGTTCGGGACGGAGATTCGACTCTAATGAGGCGGGACGGTACGGTTCGGTTCGGGACGGAGATTCGGAGATTAGCTATAAATAAAACATACAAATTTGAGGAAAAAAAAAAAAGAAAAAAGAAAATCAACATAAAAATTAACAAACGGATATACTTCTAGAGTTCTTGTTTTTTTTTAGCGTAGTCTCAAAATAAAAACTAAAACTATAATAGATAACACAATCTCATATATAATTAACTAATAATTTTTATAAATTAACATGAAATAAAAACTTGTATAAATTTACAATCTCAATGTCTCATACGTAACAACTTAATATAATCAATAAAATTATATTTATAATTTATGTGATGTGGTAAAAGAATAAAAATATGATCTTTTTTATATTGTTATAATATGGTACTTTTAGTTGTTTCTTTACTAATCATTTAACTAATTTCAATTTCAAATGATTTACTATATTATTTATATCAAAGTTTTTTAAAATTCATAATAGTTGCAGTATTATGTTTTTTCAGAAATATGCTTTATATTCAATTTAATTTCAAATAGTTTGTAGTTAATTCAATATAAAAATAAAAACAACATAGAAATAATGTATATGTGTTTATATAAAATCTTTAAAATCGGTTCTAGCTTCGGGTCCTCGGTTCGGAGTGGTTGATGCACAGTTCTCGATGCAGTATTTGAAAAATCTCAGAACCGCACCATAAATATTTTCGCGACCACGGTTCGGGAAAGTAAAAAAGTCAACGAATATTTTCGGTTCGAGATCTCTTCGGTTCGGTTTGCGGTTCGGGAAAGTAAAAAGTCCTAATTACAATCGACTGATCAAGTTTTGGAAACAGAGAAGATATCCAAGTAGGAACGGAGAACCTACCAATAAAGGAGGTCTAGAACAAACAAGCCCAAACGCAAACAAGAACAACTTGATGAGTTTGGTTGTGGAGCATGACATAGTCAGGGGACTCATAGCCTCCTCATCATCAAGGAACCGAAGACAAACAACCAAAAGCCAAAAATGCGTCTATTGGTAAATACCCTAGACCAATCAACAAAACAAAACCAGAAAAAACAGCCCCAGAACAGCAACTCACCAATCCATCAATCTTCTGCGTCTTGATTGCAACTGAGATCATCCTAGCAATCAACCAGCAAACTAGATCAAACTGGCACAGGTTCTTTTAAATTCTGGAATTCCAGCCACTCCTCCCAAGCACAATCAACAATGTGTTTCTCCGGCTTAACCACTTTTTGAAAAATCCAATTTTTGGAAAACTTGCATTATGCATCTCTTAAAAACAATTATTAGCTGCCCAAGCGATAGCTAAAAACACATCTGAAAGTCTCAAAGAAAGAAGAAGAAAAAAATGTGAGGAAGAAACAAAAAAAAAAAAAAAAAAAAGCAAAATCCTTACCAAAAAAAATTTCTTCAATTTTCTTTCTCTTGATTCCCTTTTGAGTTTTGAAGATCAATTTCTAATATACTCTGTCTAAGCAAGGTAAATCCTTCATCAATTATTTAGTTTATTTTTAGTTTTTGTTTCTTTAAGCTGTCAATACATGAAATATGATGGTTAACCTTAAACATATATTCATAAAAGTGTTTATATATGAGTTGAGTTTATATTTTTTGAGTTTGAAGAAGTTAAAAATAGGATTAAGATTTGTGAAACAATGAAGAATAATATAAACTCAAGGTTGTCAAGGTACAAAAATCTGTTTTGATATGCTGTGGAGAGGACTGCATTTGAGGGGCTAAACTTAGGAGTTTTAATTATTAAGGCATGATTATATTGTTATATATATGTTAGCTCATTGTGGCAAGAATTTGAGAGTGATTGGATACATTAAGAGGTGTGAAAATCAACATGAGCTATAGGGTGACAACATGATGCTATTTTTCTATCCAACAATAGGTTATTGCTATTTTACTCCATTTGACCGATTTTCCTTTGGAATTTGGAAATATGTAAAACATAGAAGTTTTAGGAAATCATGGGTTCCATTGGAACTTGAATAATCTCAATATAAATTTTCTAGAGGGAGTTATGTTGAAAATACTGAAGGTCGACAGAGTGGAAATTTTCAGACATTTTTAATGAACATTTTGTAAGTTTTGTCAATTTGAATGAGTTAAGATTCATATATTAGGTTATAAATAACACCCACATGACTTCATTAATGTTTAATATGTGATTTTGAATTTGATTATGCATTTTTGATATATCCATAGGGTCAAAATCTTGATAAAGAAGCAAATAAGATTGGTTAAGTGAAATGGGATAAGGACATCACCTTATGAGTATAATCTTGTAATTTATTATTTGACTTATGTGATCGTATAATTGATTTTTTTGAATATTTATTCGATTTTTGTGATTATAAATTTATTGTATTCTAAATGTGAATTATATGGTTTGTTTTGGTCATATTGTGATGCATGTTGATATGATTTGAGATATGTGATGTTTATATGATGATATTGAAACAGAATTGAAATATGTGATATCTAGTGATGATATTGATATGGATATGAGCTATGTGATTAGGGTATATGCATTTATCAGAGATAAAAGTATTCTGTTATGACCACTATAGATGTTAAACGGGCTTCGGGCTTCGAGCTAAACGGGCTAGCATATTGCGAACCTAACCCTAGCAAGTTTGGGCTAAATGGGCCACTATCGGGCTATAAGTCAAAAAAATAAAAAAATATATATTTAAATCTAAAATTTTAAACTCGAACATATATAACATTTAAGTTTAACACGTTAAGTTAAAGTATTCATTATAAAAAAATCTTTGCATAGTTTATAATTATATTGCATTAATAGAATTATAAAATTTAAATATTTCATGATCTAAATTTTTAAAATAAAACAATGATAATAAAAGATAGCATTATATAATATATTTACCCATATAAAATGAAAAGAAAATGTTCATATGACTATAAATTATATTTTTAAGATATTTAAACCTATTAAAGATGATGAGATGTGAGCATGAAAAATATATTTAGTGATAGGTAATATGTAATAAAATAGATTTATGATATTAGAATTATATATATATATATATATATATATATATTTTTTTTAAAAACAGAATTGGCGCTAGCCTGGTTAACCCACGTGCTAGCCCGAACGGGCCTCGGGCTAAACGGTCCGGACACAAAAAAGCTCGGATTTAAACGGGCCAAAATAAATCGGCCCTAACCCTCTTTTTTCCCGGTTAAATTGTTCGGGCCAACGGGCCGTAGCCCGTTTAACATCTCTAATGACCACTAATATCATTGAATATCAATCATGTGTGATAGATTTTTAGAATTTTCTAAATACTGTGGTACCATGACCCACTCCGATTTCTTGGAACTCAAATATATAGGGCTGCAATCGAATCGAATCGAACCGAGCTTTTGATTGTTTGAGTTTGACTCGTTTATTATCGAGTCGAACTCGAACTTGAATTTATCGAACATATTGATGGCTCACGAACTTTTTCGAGCTTAATCGAGTCTAAACGAGTTTAGTAAATATTAATTAAAAATTAAATTATTCTTCAATTTATTACAAAAAATAAAATTATTTATATTTAAAATTCATAATATATTTATTAAAATTTATAATTTTATTCAAAAAATAATTTTATTGAAATATTTTTATATTATCTTAAGTAAAAATATGAAAAATCAAAACAAAAATCAAATTAGTTTAATTTATACGAGCTTACTATCGAGCCTATTCACGGGCTTCTAACGAGCCTGTTCACGAGCTAACGAATCGAATATCTCAAAGTTTGAGTTTGTCTCGTTTATTTTAACGAGCCTCATTAAACGAACTCAAACGAGCTTTTATCGAATCGAACTCCGAATAGCTCACGAGCGGCTTAGTTCATTTGCAGCCCTAGAAATATATGTGTTATGAATTACAGAATGTCATGGTCTATTCGCGATCACGATTTATTCTCGGATTTAGATGATCCATAACAGTAAATGAATATAACTAGGCATTTGCATTTGTGTATTTATCAATGATATAAATAGAATGTGTCAGACGATGGTTGATGACGTACTTATGTGATGTTAGATAATTTATTACTTGATTATACTTGCTGAGCTTGCAACTCACCAAATGTAATGTTGCCTATTTTTAGATTATGTAGATAAAAGTGATCTGTAAAGCTTTTAGTACAAGTTGAAGCATGAATCCAAGGTTTGTCAGTTGATTTTCAATACTTCTCCCTTAGCTCATTATTTGCATTATCATTTTAAGATTTGATTTTATTATCTTGTTTATAAGAATGTGACCCACAATGATTTGTAATATAAATTCATATATGCATGTTTATGAGTGTTGAACTTTTTTTTTTGAAACAATGTTCTGTTTGTACAAAATATTTACAATAATAAGAAGTGTACGTACTTTGATAAGAAATGCAGTTGTAATGCATTTAAGTTACTATTCATTTTTCAAGTATATATGTTATTGGGTAGGAGTATTACAAAGTTACTTAAATTAACTTTAACAAAATGATATTTTTGTCTAATAAAAAATTTCAACAAACCTTTCAAGCTTTTCACACTTTTATATATATAGTATAGATAGACAGATAGATACTTTTATATATAGTATAGAAGATAGACAGATAGATATAGATAAATATAAAAATGATGGGAATGGGAGAGGGCTGAAGTGTTGCACTTAGGGGTGATCACGGTGCGGTTTGGGCGTTTTTTTTGAATATTTTCAAACCAAATTGCTAAGTGCGATTCGGCCATAAATTTGATTTTAAGTTGCGGTTCTTTAGAAAAAAACAAACATGCGGTTTTAATGTACAATACATGAATATTATATGGAATAATCAAAATGAGCAAAAACAAATTATCAATTCGATAACTAAAAAGATAAGAATATGTTGTAGCCTAAATTGAATGTTATAACAACTTAAATAACATATAATAGTTGAATCTAATAGATATAGGGAGTTTTTGCAATCACTAAAAAAGTGTTTCTCACATTTTGGTTTAAAAAAGCACTTTTTAGTGTTTGAAAGTATCAATTTTTGCTTCTGATTTTGCTTCTTTAATTAGAATCTAAAAGCATGGAAAGGGGTGGGTGCTTTAGATTTCTGCTTCTAGTTTGACTTTTACAAACAAATAAACACTTCTGCAATTTTTCACCAAATACTCTCAATTTCTGATTCTCAACTTTTGATTTTATTTTCAAACTCTACCAACTTATGATTCTAACTACTTCTACTTCTGCTACAATATATCATTTGTTCTAACAACATAAGTTTTTGCAAACTCTCCCATACTTCAATATTTCAATCTCCATGCCACAAATTTCTCAGCTTAAATCTCATTATACAATTTACATCCATAACAAGAAATGAAGGCAACCTATTGACCTAGAGTTTTTCTTTATCTTTGATGTATTAAACTGTTAAGTAAATTGACTAATATACCCAAAAAATAATTAAATATGACAAAGTACATAATTATACATAAATATACTATAGATTGAGAGAATATACTTATATATATATATATATATATATTATTCTACTTGCGGTGCGGTCGGTGCAATTTGAGACTTTAAATTGTAATTGCACCATCTTATGCGGTGCGGTCTAGTTTAAAAATATTAATCGCGGTTTTTTCAATAAATAGGCACTTGCGGTGTGGTGCGGTCAGTTTTAGCGATTTTCGATTTTAGTTGATCAGCCCTAGCTGCACTAGTATACTAATTCCACATAAGTGTACTGATTTTCCATTTACCACCAAAGAGATTACCCCAGAAAATTGGCCTTGAAACACCACATCATTTTCAGTAAATGCATATTGCACATTATGTATACATGTAATCAAAATTCTCAGACCACACTCAAAACTACCAAGAGTTTTGAGCTCAGAGGCATGCCTAAAAATCAGCAAACACAACACAAAATAAACGACACGATGTTCAGAGAGCAAACCTCCTCACGAACCTGCAGCTCGATTTTTCCAATGCATATTTTGCAATTCCATATTTTTTCTCCAACAGTTGAACTGGAGATCTGGCAAAACTAGTGCTTTACATCTGAGGTATTTAGAAGACATTATCTCCACAGTTTTGTGTTTTTCCTCCAACCTTTACGGGTCTTGTGAACCATTACTCTTTGAACTATCAAATTTACGCCTTTTTGCAGCTAGCCGGGGTCTCAACTGCACAGCAAGTATTAAGCAATAACTTTTTCGATTTAGCAAGCGAAAGATGTAAAAATATCGATATTTGTATTATTCAATAGCTACCACAGGAGAAACATGTCCGAAAGATGCTTTTCACATTGATCTATCGACAAAAAGCTTGACAGTAACTAGAAGGTCCAAGTTATCTCCCCATTGATATCTCGACTAAATACAGAAAAACAAGTTATCTTTCAAATTACAAATACCACTTAAGGTAATTATAAACACCCCATTTTTCCCCCCAAAATGATAGAAATTTTATTGCAACTCAAACAAACTTACACCATTGCCAACTGGCAGAACAGCCTCCTTACACAAGAGTTTGTCAAGGAGGAAATCAAGACTCCATTAAGGTTTGTGTTTTCTCGACAAATACCCCCTTCTGAGGGGTATAATTTGTAAAACATAAACAAATATTAAGATGATATTTGTAATTTTAAAAGATAGTTGTGCTTTTTTTTCTTTTTTTGTAACTAGACTAGACCTCAAGGGTATATTTTGTTTTTTTATTAAGTTCGGAGTAGTGGTGGGAGGGGAGGGATTAAATTTCAAAGAAACTGAAAGATACAGGGTTCGAACCCTAGTCAATACCCTTACAAAGGATGAACGATACCACTTGAGCTACAAGCTCGTGGTCAAGGGTATATTTTGTAATTAACCCTCCAAATGATGATCCAACTCACTCAGAACCACTATTAAGGTCAGTCGAAACAATGAAAAGTAGCAAGGACTAATAATTAAAAAAAATACACAAACCGGAAAGAATAACAGAACATACCATCTCTATGTACTTTAATTGCTTCATAACTTCTTCTGTGCCTAGCTCCTGTATCATCGAGAGATGATTATCTCAAAATATACACAACCATATTGTATTAAAATGAAATCACTTCTGTAATGGTGTTAGAAACAGGCAAAACAAATCACAAACGAAGCTATATCATAAACGTTAAAAAACAAGACTAAACAATATCGCAATTTCGTTTTTGTCATTTGAACAATTCAATTTAGCGTGGAAATAGGAACTAGAGGAGACCCTGATTTATTTTTAGGGATAATTACAAATACAACCCCTGGGGTTTGACATAATTACAAGAAAACTCGATTATCTTCCAAAATTACAATTACCGCCTTAAATCTGACAAACACCCCCTTGAGGTTTGCATTTTCTTTACAAATTCTTCCGTATTGAGGGTGCAATTTGTAAAATAGAAACATTTATAAATTATAAGGGGGTAATCGTAATTTTGAAAGATAGATGAGCTTTATCGTAATTAGACTAAACCTCAAGTGTATTTATGTAATTTAACCGTTATTTTTATTACTTAATAGTCAGTACTGAGTCCGGTCTCTAAGATTACCATTTTGGCATCAGCATTAACAAGGGTGCTGATACCAACAATACACTTCAATTAAGATCTCCATTTCTACATATAAAAAGAGTGTTCATCATAAATGCAACTTATCGAGTGGCGAAGCCAGCATTTTCAGTGAATACCATCTACAAAGAAAGCAACTTCTGTTAAGGTCATTCATCTCCGATATTGAAAGAGTTTCATAGGACACAACCCTATGGTAAACCCAACAACTTTGCTAGTTTTCAAAGGCCTATATTAGACATCGTGATCTGCTAAAATTAACAGTAAAGTGACGGGATAATTACAAAAACTACCCGAGGTTTGGGTAATTACCAAAAAAAACATTGAGGTTTGATTCCGTGTCAAAATGTAAGGGGGTAATTGTAATATTTTACAAATATAAGTGGGTTGTTTGAAATGTTTTGCTTATGAAGGGGGTAAAGTAATACAAAATCAAACCTCGTGGGGTCTTTTGTGATTTTTAAAAACCTGTTGAGTTTTTTGTGATTAATCCAAATCTCAGGGGTAGTTTTTGTAATTATCCCTAAAAGTGACACTTGCACTACCTACCCGTATTATGTTTTATGAACTGTACTAAATCGATACTTCAAGAATGGGTCAAAAATTGAGCATCTCAGTGATGAGAATCCATCTACGAAGGATCCGGGCAACACCCAAATGCAAGTTATCTCGAGTTCTTGAAGACTGTAATTGAGTTCTTGAGTTCTTGTATTTGTTTATCATAGATTAGGTGTTATTTTTGTTATTTTGAGTCATTTGAGTGGCCAAGTTGATGTTATAGGCCAATTATATTGAGTTTAGAGTCATATTAGTTAATCATATGTCGAAAGGAAGCATTGACGGTCGAACAGCAAGAGGATTCCATAGAAAAAAAAGTCCAAGCGCGTCAACAATTTTCAGCACTGGCAGGGTTTAGTATTTGGGCCATAACTTTCTCTACAAAATTGGTATTGGGCTAATTCAAGTTGCTATGGAAAGCTAAGAGAAAGGGCTACAACTTTTATGAAGACTCCAGGAACAAATTCTAAAATCCCGGACGCGTATTGTCACCCACACGCGAATATTGACTGCGATTGAGTTTCCTTTTTGGGTTTTGGACTTATTTTCCTTTCTAGTTTGTTTAGGGTTTGCTTTGAGTCGCCTATATAAGGCAAACACTTGTTTATTTTTCATAACAACTTTGATTATTGAATATTGAATTGAGATTTTCTCTCCAACCCTTTGGGTTTTTCGAAGAGCTTCAAGATTATTCATCTTGTTGCGAGTTCTAACTTATCAAACAAACTTCCGCATTTGTTTGTGGCGTCTCGCATACCGAGGTTCTTGCTTTGCTAAGCAACGGTCGAGGTTTCCACCAATCTTTAACCGAACTAGTGAAGATCTTGGGTTAACAACATATTGTTGTTGGATCGTATGCACGCGATTGTTCTTTGCGGTTCACATCGATTGGTAATCGAGCCATCTAAAGCGAGTTAAGTCTATCCTTGTTTTTCTTTTATCTTTGTTACTTTCCAGCATTTTCTTATAAACCCTAGTTCTTGAGGGTAACCAAAAAAAAATTCGAAATTAAAAAAAAAAAAAAAATTCGAAAGTTGCACTGAGAAAATCGGGTAAAAAAAAAATCATAATCCGCGTGCCAAAAAAAAAAAAAAAAAAAGGAAGAAAGTCGAAAATTCGGAAAATCAAACCTAGTCTTCAAATTTCATCTTATCGAGATCCGTTGTTTGTTTGGAGATTGTGAGTTGAGTGATATACGAGCGTATACACGTGAGGGAGTGATTTCGGCAGATGTCCAGGAAAAACGACAACCACAGATTTGGGTAACAAGTTGGATATGGAGGCACTTGCAAGCCTCATGAAGAAAGTAATGATCGAAACATACGGGGATCCCGGGAAGCGCCGAAAAAGAGGAGCTCGCTACTTGGGGCGCGGAGGCTAGGAGGTTCGGTGGAGGAGTGGGCGGATGAGATTGATGATTTTGATTCGAAATGGAGCAAAATTACAATCCGAGCAGAGGTCGGCGCGAAAATAGGGGTGATAGGGGACGTGAGGATGGCAACTTGAGTAACATCAAAATGCAAATCCCCTCGTTCCAGGGAAAGAGTGATCCGGACGCCTATTTGGATTGGGAGAGGAAAATCGAGAATGTGTTTGATTGCCAAAACTATTCCGAGTTGAAAAAGGTGAAATTGGCGTCAACCGAATTCTCGGATTATGCAAATGTGTGGTGGGATCAATTAATGGTCTCGGGAGGGAGAAGCGGCGAGCGGCTCGTTTCCACATGGGAGGAGATGAGGAGTTTGATGCGGCGTCGTTTTGTACCAAATCATTATTACAGAGGCGTCTATCAAAGGTTGCGAGGAGGTTGACGCGGGTCGAGAAGCGTAGAGGATTATCATAAGGAGATGGAGATGTTGATGGCAAGGGCTAACATAGAGGAGGACCAGGGAGGTTATGATGGCGGGTTCATTGTCGGATTAAATACTCCTATAGCTTGAGATGCCGTCGACTTACATCATTGTGTCGATCTTGAGGAGATGGTGCACATGGCGGTGAAAATTGAGCAAAGAGCGGCTCAAGAGGAGGGGATTTACACGGCAAAATCCCAACACTAAAGACCAAGATTGGGGTTCGAACACTCTGCGATGGATGATGCACGTTTTTCACAAACCCCAAAGTTGTGGAGAACAAGACAGATTTCGGACAAGACAAAACCATCAGGTAAATTTGATCCTTCTACTTCACGCACTAGGGACATTGAGTGTTTTAAATGTCATGGGAGGGGTCATAGAGCTAGCGAATGTCCGAATAGAAGAGTGATGGTGATTCGGGCTAATGGTGATGTAAGTCCGAAAGTGAGGATGATCATGATAATCCGGAATTGGAGGAGGTCTGCAGAGGTAGTTAAGCCAGTGAAGGGCGATGTGTTATCACTAAAGTGTCGCGTAGAGTTTTGAATATGCAACCAAAGTTAATTGATCATGAAGAGAAAATATTTTTCACACTAGATCTTAGTTAAGGATAAGGTGTGTAGTATGATCATTGATGGAGGTAGTTGTACAAACGTGGCTAGTGAGAAATTGGTAGAGAAGTTGGAGATTCCTACACTTGAACATCCAGAACCGTATACACTACAATGGTTCAATAATTGTGATGGGGTATGAGTTAATAAAAGAGTGTTGGTGTCTTTTCAAATTGGGGGTTATAAGGATGATATATTATGTGATGTGGTGCCAATGCGGGCTTGTCATATCTTGTTGGGTAGGCCATGGCGATTTGATAAAGCGAGTTGTGCATGATGGATATACTAATTGCTATACTTTTGAGCATGAGCGAAGAAAGTTCATACTTTCATCTCTTACACCTGCAGAAATTTATGATGATCATGTGAGGATGAGAGTTTGCGAGTCAAAAGAAAAAGAGTGTTCGGCAAGTGAGCAAAAGAAAGAAATAAAGCCGAGAAAAATGAGAGCTTGAGTGAAAATAAAAATAGAGAGCTTGAGAGTTTGCCGAGGGTAGTTGTGAGATTCGAGAGATGGCCAAGAAAAAGGAGAGTACAAATTTTGAGTGGGCCAAAAATATGGGGGGAAATGCCAATGAGGTAAAACAAGAGAGAAAATTTGTGCTTATGATTAAGAAGAGAGACATTAGGCGAGAGTTTTTGAATGCTAACATATTTGATAATATTTTGCCTAGTCCTATTGTTTCTCATGTGCAGGGATTTGGTCCACCGAATGAATGTGTGTGCCGTTTCACATTTGATCCGGGTGGATTGATATAATTGTTCAAACCTTTGGGGTCCAATGTTTGGATTCGAGGACGAATCCCTTTCAAGAGGAGGGGAATGATGAGAATCCATCTACGAAGGATCCGGGCAACACCCAAATGCAAGTTATCTCGAGTTCTTGAAGACTATGTAATTGAGTTCTTGAGTTCTTGTATTTGTTTATCATAGATTAGGTGTTATTTTCGTTATTTTGAGTCATTTGAGTGGCCAAGTTGATATTATAGGCCAAGTATATTGAGTTTAGAGTCATATTAGTTAATCATATGTCGAAAGGAAGCATTGACGGTCGAACAACAAGAGGATTCCTTAAAAAAAACGTCCAAGCGCGTCAACAATTTTCAGCACTGGCAGGGTTTAGTATTTGGGCCATAACTTTCTCTACAAAATTGGTATTGGGCTGATTCAAGTTGCTATGGAAAGCTAAGAGAAAGGGCTACAACTTTTATGAAGACTCCAGGAACAAATTCTAAAATCCCGGACGCGTATTGTCACCCACACGCGAATATTGACTGCGATTGAGTTTCCTTTTTGGGTTTTGGACTTATTTTCCTTTCTAGTTTATTTAGGGTTTGCTTTGAGTCGCCTATATAAGGCAAACACTTGTTTATTTTTCATAACACCTTTGATTATTGAATTGAGATTTTCTCTCCAACCCTTTGGGTTTTTCGAAGAGCTTCAAGATTATTCATCTTGTTGCGAATTCTGACTTATCAAACAAACTTCCGCATTTGTTTGTGGCGTCTACGCATACCGAGGTTCTTGCTTTGCTAAGCAACGGGTCGAGGTTTCCACCAATCTTTAACCGAACTAGTGAAGATCTTGGGTTAACAACATATTGTTGTTGGGTCGTATGCACAGTTGTTGCTGCGGTTCACATCAGTAATTACCAAAAAAAACATTGAGGTTTGATTCCGTGTCAAAATGTAAGGGGGTAATTGTAATATTTTTACAAATATAAGTGGGTTGTTTGAAATGTTTTGCTTATGAAGGGGGTAAAGTAATACAAAATCAAACCTCGTGGGGTCTTTTGTGATTTTTAAAAACCTGTTGAGTTTTTTGTGATTAATCCAAATCTCAGGGGTAGTTTTTGTAATTATCCCTAAAAGTGACACTTGCACTACCTACCCGTATTATGTTTTATGAACTGTACTAAATCGATACTTCAAGAATGGGTCAAAAATTGAGCATCTCAGTGATGATCAATTAATGCAATACTTAGTCCTTGCACAACTTAACTTCACGAGAAAGTGTAAAATGACAAGGACATTCTGAATTATACTATTTAGGGGAAAGATGACTACGACATTCTACAGAACAAAATAGACGCTGTAAAATGGAATGCAATTAAATCTGTAATCTTGCTACTTAGGTGAGATAATGATTAAGAGCTTTTAGTGAATAAAACAAAATTTATAAAATGGAGTGCTATAACAAAAAAAAAAAAAAAAAAAAAAAAAAAGAATTAGTGAAAAACCTGGGGCACAGAACAATCTGCATGAGCTGGATCCCAAAGAACACAACAGAAGCATTCCCAGTCATCAGTTTGAACTTCAAAAAGAGGGGCTCTGTCATATTGTTCAGTTTGAAAAATTAGTATGTATGAATATGAGTAGAAATAAACATTTTTATACTTAGTAACAGTTTAACAATGCAAAATAAAATAAAGGGATAACATTCCCAGAGGTTTTTGAAAACTAAAAAAACCTTGAGGTTTGATTTTGTCTCACATTTTCCCCTACATAAACAAAAAATATTTCAAAATCCCCCTGATATTTTTAAAAATATTACAATTAGCCCCTTAAATTTAAAACAACCAAACCTGAGGTTTTTTTTTTGTGATTTTCGAAACATCTCTGGGTTTTTTTGTAGTTAGCCCAAACCTCAGGGCTATTTTTGTAATTATCCCTAAAATAAATTATGCACAAGATGCACCAAATTGAAAATTGACATGCGTAGGATAAAGGTTCAGAATTGCACGACTTACATGGTTTTTCTATCTAGATTGAAATTATGAGCTTTACAAAAGTGTCAATTATCAGCAACTAACACTGAAACAACAGAAAGATTGAGTTGTCTTTACACTGAAAGGAATAGCGTTCAATCAACCAGTTTTCACATTTCCTCCACGATATCAAAGGAGCCATTTTGTAGTCAAAGAGGTCGATGTTCAAGCCTACATTAACAGACTTATCGCACACTATAGTTAGAATTAAATCTTTTAACTGAGATCGATACTCCAGCCACAATCCTAGTCATGTGTTTCCTATAGATAGGAAATGTGTTTATTCCTATAGCCTAACTGCTTAAAAGAACGTAAACTCATGCATATAACCCAAAAATTGTCCTGCAATAGTGGTAGATCAAATGTGTTTATTCCTATAGCCTAACTGCTTAAAAGAATAAAAACTAGTTCATGAAAAATTAATTAGGGATAATAACAAAAATTAGCCCTGAGGTTTGGGGTAATTACAAAAAAAAAACCCAGGATACTTGAAAAGTACAACAAAAATCCTTGAGGTTTGGTTCTTTGTTAAATGTAAGGGGTTAATTGCAATATTTTTACAAATGTAAGGGGGATGTTTGAAATATTTTTGCTTATGAGGTGGCAAAGTTTAATACAGATCAAACCTCAAGGGTTTTTTTGTAATTTTCAAAAACCTGTTTTTTTTTGTAATTAACCTAAACCTCAAGGGTAGATTCTGTAATTATCCCAATTAATTATGCTGAATATTACTAACTACTCAACGCAGTCCAGCCTCAACCAATAAAAACAGCAAGGCAACAAATTGAAAATGCAATGATGCACCAGAATTTCACTTTCCTCCTCAGCATTAGACTCTCCAGACAAATCCACAGTTAAATTTGTATCATGACTCTCTAGCCTTGCAATGGAAGCAGCAACAATTTTAGGAAAATAAATTAACCTACTTCACTAAATTCCCTCGTTCCTCATGCCTCCGATATATTTTCTACCAAAAACTTGTTTAATTCTCAATAATCCTCTGGTCAAATATTTCCTAACACACACCAAGAAACATGGAAAAGAAGCATCAGTTTCAACTCTGTCTGGACTTCAAGATTCCCTTCAACCACTCAATGCTACACTTACCAACTTAAGTATCATTTCCAATTTAATTGCATCATATAGTCTCCCGCTTCAACGGTGCGGTGTTAATCTCCTCAACTCTGACAATGCTAAAAGAAATATAAGAGTAACATCGAATTTACAGAGAGGAGGACTTTGCCTAAGAGCAGATCTGTCTTCCTTCTTGCAGTCTTAAATGAAAAATAATGTAAAGGAATGGCTGTGACATGCACCCTTTAAGCTCTCATAAACCTGGCAAATATTTTCTTCCTTTATGATAATGCAATCAAAATTCACCTAAAATATTTTCAACACAATTGAGCATCTATGCATTTACGCGGATATTGTACATAGTACAATATCTTGGCTTTTCTCTACCTCAATTAAAGCTTCCTCTTCAATATCCTAAAGTAATATATATTTGTCATAACAAAGGATTTCTACTCAGAATCCCCTTCCACATTGATGTATATGAATGCAGTTTTGGTTAAATTACAAAACTTACACCTGGAATTCAGCCTAATTACATAAAAGACCCAGTTATCTTTCAAAATTACAATACCCAATTGAAATTTATTTTTACTTTAAAAATGACACTTTTTGAGGGGTGTATTTGTAAAACAAATACAAATGTAAGGGGGTATTTGTAATTTTCAAAGATAGTTGGATTCTTTTGCAATTAGGCTAAACCTTAGGGATATTGTACAAAGTACAATATCTTCGCTTTTCTCTTCCTAAATTAAAGCTTCCTCTTTGAATGAACTCCTAAAGTAATATATATTCCCTGTCAACCTCCAAATTTCATAGTTTATGCTCATTAGAAAGAAACACGAATTTACCTGCGCCACTTTCCGCATATAGTTCCATCAACACCTTCTCCAATGCCTTCTATTACCTCTCGGCACTGAAGCCAATTACCAATAGAACTGAGCTTTAAACGTTTGATAGAATCGCATTCCTGGAAAAAATCAAGCTATATCCCCTTTAATACCTTCATAACCACGTTGTTAACAAGATGCGTGAACAATTAAGCCATCAAACTATTTACCTGCATGTTAATGTTATTAGAAGGATCCGTTTCTAACGGATCACCCAATAGATCGCATTCCCTGTGGCAATTACGAGCATCAAAATTAGAACCAATACAATTATTAAAATCAATCAAAGCCCATGTCACAGGCACAAATAAAGAAAAACCACAGGAAAACATTATGCTTTGGTCGCAACAACACGTATTGCACGCTATTGAATATTGAAGAAACTTGGTTCACTACTTGCAAGACTAAGTTAATCATACTCTATAAAAGTAGGAAGCACAAATATAACCATTCAAGAAATATATTATCATGAACTTTTAAAATTGTTAATATCAATCCTAAATCATAATTTCTCATCTCAGAGTTATCTTTGACTGTATCTCCATATCCACAAAGCTTAAAACCGAGGTAGCTATGAGGTTTCAGCATGCATCAAAAAGGTGTCAAAGAAATATGCACAAGTATAAGAAAAACTGAAACAAGAAGAGAAGGAATTGAATGAAAAGGAAAAGAGTGAGAACAAATATCTAGTAATGGCTGTGTTGTTCAGAAGGGAGGTACCACCACCACCACCAAAAAGAAAAGGAACGACTGACACGATAAAACAATGAGCAAACAAACACAGTAATAAAAATTTGACTTGCATAACAACAACATAGTATTCAGTTACTCTTCAAAGAGGTGGAGAAAAAGACGCTAAGTCCAAGAAAAAGTTAAAGACCTTGTCAGATGAAGACTTTAAGAAGACCTCAAGAAATTTAAAAGAGATATGCATTCAGTAAAAACTTGCATGAGGACCACTAAACTGGACTCGTAGCTGAAAGATTATATGTTAAGTTTATCGTACCCTTCTTCCCTCAATGTATTAGGTAAACGAATGGGAAGAAAATAAATGAAACTGCTTAAGTTTCATTTTGGTTGGGGATAGCATTCCAAAAATACGTAATAAGGTTGTGTCCAGTTACATATTACACAAGGCATGAAAATCTTAGATCTAACAGTTTCCATGATAATATTAAAATTTTAGTGTTATCTGTGGAGCCAAGCATTACACGTACAAATGGAGAACCATGGAAGTCGTGGGTTCTTCAACAATAAGAATTTGAAAAGAAAAGAAAAACAGACTCATCTTCTACATTTATGGTAGTATGCTTTTTGTAAGTCGGTTAACTGATTGGAACAATGGAGATATAAGAAGTTTGTGGGCGTATTACTAGGTTTTGGATAAATGTGTGAAACAACCGCCACGCGGAACTACCTGAAATTAACTGGAGAAGAAACTTAGACCTTCAATAGCCACCAAACAATCAAAGACAGGTAAAGAAATGGAGTGATCGTGACTTCTAATAACCTAACTGGTAAAGTTATTGTCAAACATAGCATAATACACGCTAAGTAGAAAACATCAAAAATGTTATGCCCAAATATGTCGCCCCCAGTCTATTTCATTACTATGTTATACCATCATCTTCTCCAGAATTTGACCTTAGCAGGAAAAAAATAAAAATAAAAATAATAATAATAATAATAATAATAGTAATATAAAAATAAATAAAATTCCTAAACCATTTGATGCACATGAAACTGAAGGAACATACTCATCAATGGGGCCACACCGATCCGGAACATTAGCTTGAAATTCATCACCAATTCGCACTCTGGACATATATGGCTCGGTGTCTCTCAACATGAATTCCAAGGAGCCCAACTCACCTTCTGATGCCGAATACCGATTTCTGCCAATGTCGGTGTCTTTCAATATTTTATGTTTCTTTTTCAAGCAAGAACTACAAAGCCACTCACCAACTGGTATTATTGTTATATGAGGATTGTAGCAAGAAATATGAAACGCATCTTCGCAATTATCACATATTAGCATATTTAATGTACTTTCCATATGCTCACAGACTTTGCATGACTTTGAACAGTAGTTGTCACTACTAACACCAGTATTTTCAGTAGAAGCTCGATCCTGTCTATTCCAAACTTTATCAAGCAGTCCCTGGCTTCTCAGAATCGAAATGCATATATCTCTCGCTGAAATCTCCTCATCTATCAATGCAACAGAAGAGGAGCACTCGCCTGCATCATCCGTATCAAATTTCAAGGAAGCTGAACTAAGTTCCAAATTCGATTTGGAAGACGAACAATCATCATTAGTGCTGCGGACATTTAAAACTCTGTCCACCTCAGTTATCAAGGCCTGTTCAGAACCAGCTTCTTCTTCAGCATGATTTCCTTCAAATGATACAGTAGCCACAGTATTGCAGTTAACTGGATATCTTTCAGCTTCTGCCGTACGCTCGGAAACAGAAACTACATGCTGTTGGGCAGCCAATGAAGGGGCTTCAGAACTGATGGCAGAATGACAGCAATCACTAGGCTTAGTTCCAGAAGGTGGTTGGATTGTGAAAGTGGCAATGGGGTTCTTACGTTGTCTCCTACGCTGGTATACAAAAGTTGGTGTGAGGTTTCGAGACATTGTACTTGAGGTTTCAGGCTGGGAATAATTTCTTGAAAAGTTTACGAAACATAAATCATCATCACTTTTCCTCCCCTCTGAAAAAATTTCTCCAAAGCCATTCAAACGATGTTGGCGACAAAGTGAACCTGGCATTAAGTCAGATGAAAGCCCTTGTTTCATGAAGTCAGATGCATAAGAAAGAGCAACTTCCACATAACAAGGCAGGGAACTTTGCATCAGCATTCTCAACTGATGTAAAAAATAAAAAATAAAAGAAAGAAAATAAACCATCAGATTGACTTCTTCCCATTATTTAAATGATCAGACTGCAGAAGACTACATAAAAGGAAGTTTTAGGTTTTGAAATAAATGCCTGACTGCTGCTGGTCCACATGCAAGAAAGAAACAGTAAAATGACTACCACATAATTAACTGAAAGACATCAGAATAATCCTTCTTACATCAGGCCCATACACATAAGATAATCTACTTTTTTTTTATTTAAAAGTTAAAACACGTTAAAGATATCCAAACAATTAGCAGAGATAAGACGTATTAATTTGATTTACATGTCTGAAATCATATTACCTGGTTTTCTGTTAATATATCAGAGTGCATTGTTGCCATGTCAGTCTTGCGAACTGTTCAAGATTCTAAATCTTCAGTCCCAGCATAAATCAACGATCAAACTCGAGCTTTCACTGCATAAGGTGTTCCTTAAGAACCTAGAATTTTGTTTTCTAACTGAGAGCTGTCTTGTGATACACACACCTTTAAATGTACTACTTTGACTTCAAAATATCAGAAAGCCTACACCTTATGATTTGGAGTTTGCTGCAATGGTCTTTGCTCTTATGATATGAAGGCATTATTTGTATAGGGAACGGTGTGAGATGCACACACATCACAAGAGTTTAAAGTACTTCCTCACACAGAAGGCATTAAAATATGCGACAATGAAGGTGGTTAGAGCTAGTGAAGTATTACGACTATGTGATAAATTATCATCCTAGTAAAGCTAACGTCGTAGCATATGCATTGAACCGAAAATCAATAAAAAGTGCCACAACTACTATTGCTATTCAGAAATCGGACTTAATTGACCTATAGAAAATGAACGTAGGGGTTGTACCATGGGATCGACTGAAGCCACATTGGCAGCTTTAACACTTAAACCGACGTTACTCGACAGAATTCAACACGTACAACTGGTAATGATTACTATATCGCAGAGAAGAAATATATTGGGATTGTTTTCTGACTTTAATATCTGAGAATGGAGTGTTGCAGTTTAGAGAATGATTGCACGTGCCTAATGGGGGCAACCTCCGGGAAGATATTCTAGAAAAGCCACATCCAACACCATACCCGCTACATCCAGGAGCTATTAACGTAGGGGTGGCAATGCCTGACACGAACACGAAACCCGAACACGAACACACGAACCCGACCCGAAGTTACTAAGAGAAACCCGAACACGAACACCAGAAACCCGAACCTAAAACCGACTAACACGAACGCGACCCGATGTTACCAATTTGTCTAAAACATAGTAATTTTAAATTTTCATTAACTTTCGATGTATTTTAAGCATAACCCGAAATTAACCTGAAGCCAAACACGAACCCGACCCGATGACCCGAGTTGCCACCCCTACTATTAAGATGTACATATATTTAAAAATGCATTACTAAATGCCAGGAATGAAAAAGTAATATCACGCAATACGTGAAACAATGTGTAACATGTCAATAGATAAATGCATAACATCATAGGCTAGCATGAACCTTACAACCTCTACCAATTCCAGAGTAGAATGAGAAAGAATTACTATGGATTTCGTGACAGTTTTGCCTAATCAGCTCATTTATTTCCCATTTCCTCAACCTATTCCACTAAGAGGTATGCATAGGTATACGAGAAGTAGTCAGACTTCCCCTATCTATTATTTCAGATAGGGACTCAAGGTTTTTATCTACTTCCTGGAGGAACCTCCAGAAAGCATTGGGAACACAATTGTCTTTCAATACTACATATCACCCCCAGTCTGATGGGCAATCAAAACGAACGATACAAACTCTAGAAGATTTACAGAGAGCCTGTGTTTAGACTTTCAAGGTAAATGGAGCAAAGTAATTGACCTTTTAGTTTTGTACCTTCTTTGCCATTACATCTCTCCATCACAAACTGCAAATTTGAATACGGGATCCCAACAACTTCACAGAAGAATACCGAGACTTACTCTTTCATTTCGCCATTCAACTCCCAGAAAAACTCGCTCATCTCTACTTCATTAAGTTACATGCAACTCCAGTTAAAGTAAGGGAAAAACACACTGGAAGAAAGGAGATTAACACATTTTAAGTCTTGTGAAACCACAAATGACCTTCCTTTCTAAACCTTCCATCTTCGCAAATCCTTAGTTTCCCAGTATCTTGGAAATTGAACTTATCAGGTTGCTGACCACGTCACAAGACGGATCCTAGAAGGACTGCCCTAAGGTTGTATGAGTAAGTTACAGTTATCCAACATCTTCACAGGCCATGTAATAAAAATCACCACGAGTAAACACATTTTATAAACCTCTGGCTTATAGAACCATCAAAAGTATGTGAAGAAAACAGATAGGGTCACACTATTTCATTGATAGGGTAAGTATTTACGGTTTAGCTTAGCTGTTAGCAACGATCCAGTTCAGTTCAGTGAATAAATAGTGAATACAGTTAACGAGTTTGTGCAACCTCTCTTCCTCTTATCTGATTTAAACAAATAATTTGAAACAGCTGAGAATAATGCCTAACATGTTACTACTTACAGAGATCAGATTCTGAGAACTCTTATCATTAATCTGGATTAAGGATTTTGATGCATATTTTTGCATTATTTTCTTTCACTGTTATACATCATCAAAAAGGTGCCAGAAATAGCTGGCAGGTTCAATATTATAAACTGGGAAATTTCTTCCTGATATAAGTTTCTTCAGTCCATATATTTACTGTTTGGTGAATAGCAAGGTCATACAATTGAAGGCCTTCCCTTCTCTGAGTTGAAGTGTGGATTTCACTAAATTATGTTTTCAAAAGAAAGTTAAAAAACAAATTAACAAATACGTCCAAGTTAATCAAAAGGTGATGAAACCCTATAAAAATGACTTTCTGATCAATGACAATTTAGACAACAAGATGGCTACCCAAATGATCTCTTCATAGTAATCAAACATGAAAATCCAATATTACACAACTCATACGAATACCCATCAAGTATTAAACATTACCCATTCACATAAATCAACATTACTCCTTGGATATGTATGGATTTTTTGGTTTTGTTTTAGACAGCCCATCCCTTCGATGGCCCCGTCTGGGCTCCAAATTTCCCTCTAAATCTCAAATAGACATGTTTCCAAGATCTCCCAATTGGTATTAGATGCCCATCTGATTTCAAGAATCTCTAACCATAAAAAAGAATGGATTTGCCACTCTCTGTATCAGATTGATAACCCATTTAAATACAAGCCTCTTTCTATTCCAGGCACAAATCTTTTTTTTTTTTTTCATTCGAGGGATTCTTGTAAATCATTCCTATGGTTAAAACGGATTGACAATTCTGCACTAAATCAACCGATTACAAACCCATTTCACAGATAAACAAACATTTACACCGGTTATACAAGCATGTACTCCACACTGGATTTCTAGTCAAATATTAAACTATTAAGCATATAAGCATTAAAACTAAAAAACGAAATGTTAATAACTATTTCCAATAGAATTTCAAGAAAACACAACATAGAATTCAAGAAATAAACCAAGAAAATGAAAAGATTGGAGTTTCTTTATACCTTTAGTCTGCCATTGTAACAGTTGCATCAGTAAAGTCTTGGTCTAACGCTTTCTGCAGGGCTTTGGGGGTTTTCTCGGAGAGGGAGAAAGAATAAGGGAGAGTACATGTAACTATATTTGTGTTGTGACAAATAGAAAGGAACATTTGAAAAGGTTATAGAAATATGCTTTGGTGAAAATAAAAATACTCTAAAATTATGTTTTCTTTTATTTAAGTATGTGATTTTATTGTAGATCGATTGATTCAAATTAGTTAAATACGGATTTATTAAATAAACTTATCATTGCCATAATTTAAATGAGTTACACGTGTAAGCAAATATCGAGTTAATAGAGTGATACGCAATCAGATTCCATCTTAATTCAACTAATAGCGATTTTCATACTTGTTAACTTACTTCGTATCCACTTGAGTTTTTACGTTCTTTCGCATAACTTAATATTTTTCGAATTGAGATTTCATGTTCCACAATCATATTCTACTTTATATTCAATTGTATTGAATGAATGACATCACATTGTACATGTATCATTCATCTAATATAGTGGAATGGAGATCTGAACTTGTACTTTCCCGTCAATGGCATTTCGACGATCTTCGTTTATACACCTCATCAACGCAATCAAGTTATTGCCTTTGTTTATATGAGAGTCCACACATTCAAGTTTCATGTATCCATACACATACTAGTTTCAAGTATCCATGGAAAGTGATCTCTGATGCCACCTTTGTTATTAGGCCACATAGAGTAACTATAGATAAACATACAATTAGTCAAAATAACTCCCTTTAAGCTGATTTTACCAGGTTTGTTACATATCTTCATTGTCATCTCATCATTACAAGATTTATATCTTTCCAAACTGTAATTTACATAATCATCAACTCATCGTTCGAGGAATTAAACTTACACGATGTGCCTTGGTATATTTGGACTGCATATGCTACTTAAGATTTCTCACCCTTTTAACAAAATTTGCATGATATTATTTCTATGTAAACCATGAGGAAATGCATATACATGGTATAAGATCCAAGTCTTTAGCCTATCACTTTAGCCCATACATGGTAATTCAATCCTTTTGTCCATAGAGTAACCCAAGTAACTGGTCTAATACACTGGCAGAGACAACATATATTGAAAAGGCGAAATGGGTTTAGATTATTGATGTTACAGGTAAAGTTGATTGAAGATTTCAACAAGAAACCTTTCCAATAAGTCGAAGCACAAGATATCAATTGAACTCGTTACATTACAAAGTCCACTCTGTGTCCAAATTCCAGATTGAAGTTCAATTCCTCAAAATGAATGCTACGTTGGCCGGCCAGCATAAAGACATGAGCATTGCCTCAGGGTACGGCAATTTGATCCATTAGAGTTGAAATGAATGTTCTCCATCAGATTATCTGATCGACAGACTATTCAATCAGAGGTTGTTCACAATGACGAGTCAAGATGTGAATATAGCAGCAAATACAATAACATTTAAAGCAAGCAAAGATTAACAAACATTTGCTGCTTATACTCGGAAAATTGCACTAAAATGTACCTCTTCACTTGGTGGTGGAATCAAAGTTGATAAGAATTGAATTTAGACTCGCGGCATCGGTGTTCTGTGAGGCTTCGGGGCTGAATCAAATAAAAAGCAATAACTAATCAAAAATTGCAAAAGTTAATTTTATTGGAGAAAAAGAAAAATTGAAAATATACAAGAATGCAACTAATGTAATTATTGCACTAATGTGTGGGGCTGGAGTAGTGCAGAAAGAGATTGTGGCCAAAGTCTTACACTGCTGAAATAGCATGAATAGAACCCAAATCTTCAGTAGTCTTTATGCAAAAGAGAAGCTTGATCAGAAGTCAGATGTGCTAAATCAACGTAAAATAACTTCTGGTAATACCTATGGGAAACGTTTACAACTCTATGGGAAATGACTTCCTACACTCTTGATCAGTTATTAACATGTGAATGCGGGGATTCAAACTTATTTTACTAATTGTTGCACACTGGAAATGAAAACTCTAATATGCTAGAGACTAGAGATAGGAGTTCGATTTGTTTATAATCATCTACTAGGAGACTATTAATCTCTTCTAGAGAACACTCAATATTTTAATGCCTTTCTAAACACATGCCTAAAATGATTTTGAATTAACTCCTACAACAATTCTGCCTTGTGTGCATTCAATTGTCGTTTTCCCCATTACAACCTCTGCGATTTTAAGAGATGTCTGTAACTCCAGCACATAATAAGTTCCAAGCTCACTAGCTACTTTAGATATGCTCACCGTTTGGATTTCCTTGCTCATAGAAGCTTCTCAGAAGATTAATGGCTTCTGTTGCCATTATTCCTCCAGTGCACTTGAACTCCTTTCTTGAAGTTCCACCACTGAAAAACATATGAAAACAATAACATAAAAAAAAAAAAAACTAGTTGGAAATAGTAACAACTGTCAAAAAGAAAAAGAACAAAATCCCCAATATTACCATACAAACAATTCCCTCAATTAACCAAATTCTCGAATATAACCAGTCAATTACTTTAATCTATCATAATATCGAGTTACGCGATGTAATGAAGTATAACTGTATAACATTAAAGCCTGCAATCAACTAATTAAAGTTTTCCTGTACGTATGGTGCAAAGGTAGTACAGTGGCAAACATTGCATTTTTTTAAACTGTAAATTTGACAAAACAGCAAAACAGGACGTGCAAGCTGCAAAGCACTAAAAAAACAGCATGGATACAAGAACTACATATATTTCTGGGAACCCCCCAAGCAGCATTAATGTATTCAAAGAGAAGATGCTTAAAATAATAATGAGAGAGAGAGAGAGAAGATAAAACTTAGACAGAACAAAAGCAAGCCGCAGGAAATAACATTAACATGTTGCTGAGAAAAATGTCAAGAATCTGGTGAAGATTTAATTCAGTCATTTGTATTTTCTGGACTCCCCCTGAATACGGCATCACAAATTAAGCTCTCACTCATCATTGATGCCCATGGGTTTGAAGAAATAGAAGATTGAAGCATCATAGGAAGTGAAAGATCCACAATGACTGACATTTCTCAAACAAGATAAACTATCCAAAACGGCACCTAATTAAAGTAGAACCTGTACTACAGATTTACTGATTCTGACCCATAATTTGCAAACAGTTCCACCAACTCTATCACTTAAGAAATCCTGTGCTTGTCCATCCTTGATCTTTATCGTATGTGCACAAGAAACAACAATCGGTTCACCAACATTGTGAACTCACCCTATGACTACATCTAGGGGTGGCAATTTTTGACACGACACGAAAACGATACGAAAATAGCGGGTTAGTGTTTAGCCTTATCGTGTTCATGTCCTTATTGTGTCGACACGATAAGGACACGAAAATTTCGTGTCGTGTTCGTGTTTTTGTCGTGTTTACAAGATAATGACACGAACACGATAGTGACACGATAATGACACGACACGAACACAATAATGACACGTTTACCTATTAGTAACACGATAATGACACGGCACGAACACGATAAGGACAAGATAATGACGTTTACCTGTTAGTGACACGATAACCTGATATTTTGTATGTTTGTAACGTGTATTGTCGTGTAATATCGCGTCATATCGTGTAATTTCATTTTATTTTTTACTTATAGTGTACTATCGTGTCGTGTCGTGTCGACACAAAAATTTTCGTGTTCGTGTCGTGTCGGAGCAGATCCTTATCGTGTCGTTTTCGTGTTTGCCCTTATCGTGTCGTGTCGTTATCGTGTCGACACGAAACACGACACGATAACACAATTTGCCACCCCTAACTACATCGACTATACTTTATGGAAAAGTAGATAAATCAGGCCACACAGATTACTAGCAAGCTTAAAATTTCCATTTGCTGAGACACAAATTAATTTTATGGTTATTTCATAATTCCCTAGAATGCTTTTAATCATGTTCTAAATGTAAAAGAAAAACGACATTCTGCACTCCTGAAACCAAAATATCAAATGACACAGATCGTAAATAAGCATTCAGAATTCACCAACAATTACAAGAATCGTGAGGTTTTGCTAGTGATTTCTTTTTAAGAAATATAAAGGATGATTTGCAGTCAGTATTCACCATCCATTACAGAATCAATCAGATTTTACTAGTGATTTTTCAAGAAATATTAAAAGAAAGGGAAATTATCAGCTTAGAATCAAACCTTGTAAGCTTCGGGGAACTACTTGTATGCAAAGATAATATCGATCCACAACCTCCGAACTTATCATTTCCACAGCCGTAATATACTTCTTTTATTCCTGATAGAAGAACCATGAAATGAAAACTCAAATTTAATGTATCAATTAACACTTGCAAACAAAGTGCAAATAATTAGACATACCAATAATTGATAAGGCTGCTGCACACATTATACAAGGCTCACAGGTAACATAAAGCGTGCATTTTGAGAATTTCAAAGCTACTTCTTCTCTTGTAACTCCATTTTTCTGCCACTGTTCAAGAAGCACATCAATTGCTTCCATCTCTGCATGCCGAGTAGCCTGCAGACCAGCTATAGATGTTAAATAGATAGAACGAAAATAAGATACAAAAAATAAATAACTGGAAAAGGGGTCCATCTAAATTGAAGAAGGTGAGCTGTTGGTTGCATTAAATATTCCAGAAACTGAAAGGGAAACCAGCTTCACCTACAATGAACACACTTTCGTGAATATTGCAATCCTCTTGGTATCAAATCTGACACCATCAATATCTTAAATTGTTATTTCCATCTAGAAAAAGTTCAGCATGGACCCATCACAGCAACAAGTAACATGTCTAAGTTGTAGAGTGTAAAAAATAACCGTCCTGCATCTTTTTATCCAATAATGTCTTTCCATCTCTGTTTGTTACAAAAGACACTTTGAATCGCCAAAGCAAATTTCAGTGGGCTCCATACAAAAATTGTGAATTTGGGCTAAAAAAATATCATGCGAATAATTTCACCAATTATTTCAAATATTGGGTCAACTGACTAAAGATCTAAAATGGTTGTGGTTGTTTGTTGAGATTATCTCCAAAACATTTTATGACCCATCTCCTTTTGACCATAATATGGTGATAACAATTTTGGATAGCTTATATGGGACTTCCGTAGCTGTGATTTTCAAGAGGAAAGGAAGACATGCAACGAAAATGTGAAGTGTTAATATTATCGAAGACATTAAGAACCAGAAAATTAAGGATAGAAAAAGAAAAAAAAAGAAAGTCCAAAACAAGCATTAAAATAATGGGAGATGGTAACCAACACAAACAGAGGGCATACATTTCTAGTCTCAGTAGTTCGATTTCTCCCTGAGGAAATGACCTTCTGATCCTCGACAATTACACAACTGGCCAAATGTGAAAAACGGAAGTTGATGAGAAAAATGTATACATATCCTTATCCACAAATATGTTCAGAATTTCAATCCTCATCTCCTCAATCAATTCCAGCCATGCAGCCAGCAGGATATTAGAACTAAGACTTTAATTATGTACATTTTGGAAAATTAGATCAAACCGTTCTTTCAAATAGGTCTTGTTTGATCTGCAACCTCAGCAAACAGTTTAAGGAGAATACTTATTTCTGGCATTTTCTTATAAATCTCAAACGTATATTGCAGAAAACTGAAGGAAAGACACAGAAGAAGCTTACCCTACAGGTACTTCAAGGCTGTCCAGTGCAAGCTTTCCCTGACAGAAGAAAGCCAAGCATAATAATATATTACAAATCCATATGTACAAATAAGAGAATTTCACAACTTGAAAGACTTAAGAGATAGAAAGTATAAAAGCATAAACTTAGATCCATTAACTATGTGATTCTGCGGAAAAAGCTAAGTATTTGCAACAACAAAAAGAATGTCTCACCAAATGAGTTTTATTTGCTAAAAACTAACTTCATTCTCTATGCTTTGTGTCAAGGGCGCTGGCGTCATGTGTTCATTGCTTGAACCGTTAAATTAATAACCAAGTCACTCGATCATCGAGTAATAGTGCGTCTAATGTACACAAATGGAATAAAAACCCACCAAAAAAGGAAAGGAAAGAATACAGGTTCTTACAAGTTGTCTATTAAGTGTAATCAACTTGAAGGAGAAGAGAAACTCCAAATTGGGTTTCACAAAATCAAACAGTAAGAGGTGAAAGATGAAAAAACAATCCCACACCTGTTCCAGAGCGAGATTCATAAATGCAACCCTTTCTGTCTCGGGCACAGTCCCCTCAGCAAAAGACTCCATCTGAATAAAAACAAATAAAAAGAAAGGAAGAGAAAGACGAGATATATCAAAAGCTGAAAGTCGAAGTTCTATTCTTTTACAGGCATTTTCACAAACACATGAAAAGCTCCATTACAATGTGCGCATGATCAGTATATGAATTTGCTTCTACTTAAGTTGAATATGATGGTGAACGACAAAAGTAAAAAGAATGTTAAGTAATTTTGACCTTGTAGTGAGAGATAAGCTTCTCTTGATCTTGATGGCCCGAACCCCAAGAATTTTCACGATGGACCTTCGGCCACTCTGTCAGAAGAAATAAAGGCGCGGCGCAGGAGAAAACGAGAATAGAGGAAGAAGGGACGGCGGAGAGAAGTGATGCTGTAGAAAGGAGGAGAGGAGAAGAGAGGAAGAAAAAGAAAAAAGTTGAAGAATGGGGCGGCCGCGTTAGGGCGGAGTGCGGTGGCGCTGGAGAAGCCGAGAAGTGATTACTGTATCCTAATGTTTTTCAGAAAGAAGTAAAATAATATTTTTTCAAAGTATAGGATTTAATACATTCTCCATTTGAAATATATTAAGCAATAAATTAAAAGTTTTAGAATGTACTAAAATTAAGCTGTCAAAAAAAAAAAAGAATGTACTAAAATTATATAGTTAAAAAAAAAATAGCATGACAAGTTTGTATTCCCCTTTAAATCAAAGGTTATCACAGTGTCTGGACTAAGAGTCTAAGAGAGTGTCAGTGTATAAATTGTTTTTAAAAGAAAAAAATTATTGGAAGTACTAACAAAAATTTATTTTCTTAGAAGAAGTGATTTATTGTAACAGAAATAGAAGCAAAGTTTTGAAATCGTACCGGGGATCAAATTGGCCAAGCCACCGGTAATTCAGCTATTTGCACTAGTTTTAATAAAACTATTTATATTTTTAATTATATTATATAAACATTAATGTAATATAGTAATATAAAAAGAGAAGTTTATATATATATATATATATATATATATAATTTCTTATTTTTTTATTGTGTAATTATTTGATTGATTGCCTATACCTAAATTTTTTAGGTTTGTCCCAATTTTGAATATTTTAATTTCTTAGAATTCTTGTTTGAATTAGTTAAAATAGATATAATTAATTTGAATCACAACATAAATATTAAATAATTGATTTGAATTATTGTTTGTATTGAATTGTGAGAAATATATTAAATATTAAGTTTATCATTTCAATTTTATAAATTAAAAAAAGTTGAAAAAATGAAAAAAAATGAAAAATTAGTAAATTCCAATTTAACCGATTTTGGCCGGTATTGGCGGTTTTGACCGATATTAGGCGATTTTGAACGGTATAACCACAAAGATGGTATTTAGGGTCTCACTATACCGCACCGACCACGGATATCTAGTATAACCAATTTAAGCGGCCAGTGCGGTATTTAAAACACTGAGTAGAATTATTTGAGAATTAAAAGTTGATTTACGAATAGAATCATAAGTTGAAAAACTAAGAGTGTTTGGTGAAAAAGTTGTAAAAGTATTTATTTATTTGTAAAAGTCAAACTAAAAACAAAGTAGAATTTAAAAGACTCATCACCCTACTTTTAAATTCTGATTAAATGAAGCAGAATAAAAAACAGAAATTGGCAATTGCAAACACTAAAAAGATTTTTTTCAGCGAAAAACTGAGAAACATTTTTTTTAGAGATTGCAAACACTCTCATTATACCAGAAGCAAAAGTAATTAAGAATCAGAAGTTAATTTACGAATAGAATCATAAGTTGAGAGTCTTCTGCGAAAAAAATTGTAAAAATGCTTATTTGTGTAAAAGTCAAATCAAAAGCAGAATCACAAATCTAAAACACTCATCTCCCTACTTTTAAATTCTGATTAAATAAAGCAGAAATTAACATTTGCAAACATGAAAGTTGATTTTGTTCCAGCTAAAATCTAAGAAACAGTGATAGCAAACACTCCCATTATGGAATAAGAGAAGTTAGATGCTAAACCCAATGACGTACACTGAATGTACATCTCACCATATATTCACATGTAACTACAAATCTACATGTTAAATTTGATAATGTACATGCTAAATTTGATACTATACAGTGAATGTACATCTCACATATATCCCTAACCCTTGTTAACTTTGAGCACAAAATCTGTTGTAAACCAACTCAACACCTACAATACAAATGACTCTACTTCTTTTTGTCAACCCACAAAAACCCTTTACAGATTAGAATCTGGCCTAGCCCGGAAAAGAATTAGCAAGAAAATTTGGGAAGAACAACTCTAGCCTATTAAATGAAACCCTAAAGTCTAAAGCTGCTATTATATCTTCCAACACCAGATCATCCATAGCCACAACCGGTGAATTCCTGCACAATATTAAGCAATTTAGTATTTATTAGTATAATTGCAAAAAGGCCTAGCTATCTTCCAAAATTACAGAATACCCCTTGATATTTGTTTCTATTTTACAAACTGCATCCTCAATACTCAATAGGGGGATATTTGTTAAGAAAATGCAAACCTCACGGGGGCGTATCTACCTTAAGGGGGTATTCATAATTTTAGAAAGATAAATGGGTTGTTTTTGTAATTAGGCCAAACATCAGGGGTAGTTTCGTAATTATCTTTAAAAAAGGCCAAAATGTTCATCATCCCTGATTAAATATTGAACTTCGTGGAGGATGCCATTCCAAAATCAATACCTAGGGAACATAACGAGTAAAGCAAACATAGAAAATGCAAAACTTTGTTTCCAAAATAAATAATAATAATAATAATAATAATAATAATAGTAGGGGTTAATTACAAAAAATACCCTTGAGGTTTGACCTAATTACAAAAAAACCCAGCTAGCTTATAAAATTACAAAAGATACCCTCGAGGTTCTATTTTGTCTAACATTTAAAACCCTTCATAAGCAAAAAACATTTCAAAATCCCCCTTCATATTTATAAGAATATTGCAGTTTACCCCTTAATTTTAACACTGAATCAAACATCAAGGGTACTTTTGTAATTTTAGAAGTTAGCTGGGTTTTTTGTAATTATGTTAAAACTCGGGGGTACTTTTGTAATTATCCCCTAATAATAAAAGAAAGACGAAAACAGCAGAAATATAACAGACACACAAAAAGTAACTACCCGAATAAGTTGTCGAGCTGCTTGAACTTGTGAAGGGGTGCCTTTTATTTCCACCGTAATTTCCTCAGGTAGTCCTCTACTCTCTAGCACATTCAGAACGGCACAACTACTACGTCGAATGCAATCGATATTTGCTCCCTGAACCCCAATAAGGTCTTCTGCACAAGCAAAAGGTATTTGCATGGTCTGCACAACCTGCAAAACCTGAGTCACAATGGGTCCCCCAGGACGTCCTAATGTCGAAGAACGAATCCCAAGTCCATGTTCTGGTCCATACAATGAATGTCTAGAAGACGCAATACGAGTATCTATTTGGCCGTCACGCTCAAGAAAAAGTGAATCCCTCTTAACTGAAACGGGATAATCATCCCGTAACGAGGTCTGTGGTGTAGCATGCAGCAATGTCTTGCTAGACCAAGCATCTACTTGTCTTTCCTGAGTGGCTGGTGCATTATACTGTCAGAGGAGAAAAATGTCATTTAATCATAGTCTTGTGATGTCACTAACAATTAAACCAAACAGGAATTAACTTACACTCTTCTCAAAAAATGGAAGAACACTCCGATCCACCAAAAATTTTCTTAGGTGCCCCACCACAGCTTCCAAAGCTTTAAGAACCTTGAGGGATTCCCCTTGTAACTCGACAATCCTTTCATCAGAACTGGCATAAATTGGTAATTGATCTGAAATTACAAAATGTCGAGCATCATTAAATTCATCCTAAGAGAAGTAAGTTGCCCCAGGGGGGTACAGTAAAGCAGACTCCAAATAAGATTGAGAAAGAACTCTGCTATGTTGTGTTTGAGACAAAATCCAAAAACAAATAACTGTCAATTGTATACTGTATCTCTCCTCGAACTGGCTATGCTAATGCACAGTTTTGTAGATTATTATATTATTATAGAAGATCCGTTGAGCCATGTACATCTCCAATTTATATCAAACTTGCGAGTAAATAAGGTATTCAGAAAAAAATCTCCTAAATCAACATAACAGTTACAAACAGAGACAGTTGTAAGGCCTAATCAAAAGAGTCAAGCTGTGAACTTATCCATGAATATTCGGAGTCTATTAGGTAGTCTTCTAAGAGAGTATGATTTCCAACTAACGGAAAAATTTCATCAAGTAAAGAAAGATCTTTTCATCTCTTCTCGAGAAACAAGTAGGCCCTAACAAGTTTTTAGGTAACAGAAATATATACCTAAATAATATAAATACTGCTATAAACAGAAAACAATTATGTTCAATTATCAGGGTTCTTAAGGGAAAAGTAATGGACACACAACATAACACTTCCAAAAATAAACTAACAGGAAATATAATGACATCAAACATGCTGCAAGCAATAAAACGATGTCGATGGAAAGATGTTATAATACCATTAGAAAGCACACGAACAGAAGCACCAGTGCTTTCCCGAATAAAATTGATTAAGGAGCCTTGTTTTCCAATTAAACTAATAGCTTGTGCTGATGGAACCAATAATCGAGTCGAACAGAATGCTGCTCCAGCAGCACCAGTGGCTTTGCCATCATCCTCATTGTCAGGCAATTCATTGACACGCTTGAAGATTCTCATTACAGCATCCATTGCTGGAGGCAACGCTGCATCAGGTTCTTCCTTCCCAGATATTAAAACCTGAAATTTTGCACGTTCAAAATCACTAGCGGTGAAGTTGAGAAGATCACTAAACCCAATAATGGAAAGACATCAGAGTTCCACTTCAAGTGGCTTACAATAAGCCACTGCGGTGCAACTGGACTTCTCATTATCAGGCAAAGTTCAAGCCACGACAAAAAATAAAGACAGTTGCTGCCTTATAGAAAAAAAAGCCTGCCAAGAAGAAGCCAGCTGATTTCTCTTTGTCGTAAACTCGTACGTCATGCTCTTTTTCTGTTCCGGCTAAAGAACAACACTTTTGTGACCAATATGGTAAAATTGCAACAAAAAAACAGTGATATTTGAAAGAGAAATCTGGTCATAAATGTTGTAACATGCTTGGACCCCCAAAAATAAGGCAACATTATGACATACTATATCCATAACTGAATATCCAATTTGGTGTTGTTGACTAGCTAACTTAATTAATCCTCTGAATATAATAACTAATTATTTAATTTATTTTTTCCCAAAATTATGTAATAAGAATAAACAACAAAACAGATAATATTTTTCAAAAGTTCTGCAACAGCAAAGTTGTCCAAATTCAATAAAATATTAGACAATTATTGATATTTTAACCAAGTAAAAATTCAAATAAGGATAGAGGTAGCAATATAATCGGTGGTATGCAGCATAAAAGCATTCTTCAAAACGAAATCTATCAATGATCATGGGATCATTGCATCATTACTTGCGTTAAAACAAATAGTATCCTTGGTATTATAATTCTAAATATATATAACACATATGATTATATTTCAAATAGGGATAGTTACAGAAAATCCCCTAACGTTCGGGCTAATTACAAAAAAAAAAAAAACCAGAGTTTTTTGGAAATTAAAAAAAATCTTGAGGTTTGATTTCGTCTTACATTTTCCCCTTCATAAGCAAAAAAACATTTTAAACCCCCCCTGGTATTTATAAAAATATAACAGTTACCCCCTAAAATTTAAGACATAATCAAACTTGAGGTTTTTTGTAATTTTGAAACATCTCTAAATTTTTTTAATTAGACCAAACCTCAAGGGTGTTTTTGTAATTATCCCTTTCAAATAAAAGCATAATTCTAGTAATAATTGAATGGCCAATAAAAGTTTAACGCGTCAGATATTTATATTTCAATATAGCCAGCATAATTCAAGCTATAGAAGTAAGTAAACTGAAAGAAATAGAAAAAATTGGAGAAACTGGATTATGAACAAGTGTACACTCAGCCACCCATCCACTGCGATACGGCTAAAATTTCTGCCTCTCTCTATCTAGAAACAAACTACCAAAAAATAAGAGGAAAATAAAGATCAATTATCCTAATGAGAGGTAGGGTTCCCTCACATAACCAGTTTAAAGATTTTTCAGATTAACCAACTGGTTCTGACTTTCGAATCTAACAATCCCGAAACCCCCTAAATAGGAAAATCGCTTTGAGGGTACGGCCTGAATAGAAAGCCGATTTCCAGTATGGCCTTTAGAAAAAAAGCTCTGATACGAAATACTGCTTTAGGCATTAAGAGAAATAAAGGGATTATATGGTGGTTTTGACGCAATTCAGGATAATCCAATTCCCAGTCTCAAGAATACAAGTTGAAATCTTCGATCGATACTAATCAGGGAAGACAAAACAAAGAAGATAATCTCTTGACTGACACTATCCATCCAACACAATAAGATGGTGGCTTCATCAACCATTAATATTAATACATGTATGATATCAATTTACTATATGTTCTCCAATTTATTCTCTCGATTCTACTCCAGCTATATAACACTACTCAGTAAAGGTAATACAGCAAAAGTTAGTATAACAAGAAACTCATCCTTATCAATATTCATTTTCATTCTACTATTCTAGGTTGAAACTTAGTGCGAGCAAGATGGTTATTTCTTCAATAACAACAAGACTCTCCAAATCAACAGTGGTGTATTACATTCGTTTCACATCAATTCCAGGGTTGGATCATAGACAAGTCTCAAAAAGTTCATAAGTTTCGCCGGGCGTGTTATTGAATTATGAGAGATAGAGCAATCCCTTTCTAAAGCAACTATGTATTCTAAGCAGATCTTCAAAAACTAAACACCCCAGAAAGTTAATCATTTACTGTACCCTAACAAACAGAGCCAAAGAACAAAAACTCCAAACAGTTAATAATCATGCAAAGCCCAATTGCTAGCGGGGAAAAAAAAGACTATTTATCAAGACGTCAAGAAACAAAAACAAGACGCGAGGTAACCGAATTAGACAGGCACCATCAGCAGGCATGTACAAAGGGAGAAAAATGGAGAATTACAATGCGTTCCGAAGAATTGAGGGGGCCATCGAGCACGCGAACCCTGGCGCCGGTCTCCTCAACGAGTTTCTTGACAATATCCCCCTTCCGCCCAATAATGCCACCCACTTTCTGCGCGGGCACCACTAACCGAAACGCTGAGTGCCCCGGCCAGCCCGGCCACTTGGCCTTCTTCTCCTCCAATCGTTTATCTTTTTCCTCCGCCGCATTTTCCTCAGCCACAGCTGGAGTTTCAGCCAAGGCGGTTCCGGCGTCCTCGCCTTCGGTTCCGGCGAGTCCAGCTCCGGCTGGTTGTTCCGATGACTCACAGGTTGGGACGGCGGGTTCGTAGGCGACGGCGGCGTTGTCCGCCGGGGGTTGAGAGGAGGCCATATAGTGAGATGGTTTCTTGGATATGGCGGGTGAAGGGTTTTAAAGAGAGATCAGAGAATGCTGAAGATGGAGAAACAGAAAGTACTGTACACATTATGTTTGAATGTGATATTTAAAGCAGGTAATTTTTCAATTCTTTCTACCGGTGGGAAATAAATCAAACAATTATTTTTAAATTTTGACAAGGCTTGGGTTACACAATCTAATCTGTCTTTCCCGTTAGACGGATCCAACCGACCCATTTTTTTTTCTTTCTTAATTTCATGCACTGGTGATATTTTTGTAATATTACGAGGCGGTGCCATAGGATCTCCGGAATGGTGACATTTTTGTAATATTCGGGGCCTTTAAAAGTATTAGTTTTTCCCCTCTAAAGTATTAATAGTACATCTGAAAAATATTAGTAGGACATCTGAAAAGTATTAGTAATCCCCTTGAACAACATTAGGTAGTGAAATAATATTTGGCAATCATAAGTATTAGTTTTTCTCTTGAAAAGTATTAGCGATTCCTTATAAAAGTATTAGTAAATCCCCTGAAAAAGTATTAGTAAACCCTTGAGCAGTTTTTTTAGTAATCCTCATGAAAAGTATTGATTTTTTCCCACAAAAGTATTATTATTCCCCCTTAAACGTATTAATAATCTAATTGGTAAGTATTAGATTTTTCGATTAAAGGTATTTTAGTATTTTTCTTGAAAAAAATATTAGTAGTCATCTCAAAAAGTATTAGTGTCTCTCCTAAAAAATATAGTAGCGGTCATCAGATATTATTGTTGTGGTGTTAATGGTTGTGCGAGTCAATAAGCGGATTGACCGCGAGTTGGGTATTTGAATCGGTCTAACGAATTGTATCCGTTAGATGGTCTGACAGGAGACTGACCCTTAAATTTTATATGCTATGTTGCCACAAAAATAATGTTATTTATCAGCAAATACTTACTATAGTAAGAGTTTTGAGATAATAGTGACAAATTGTTAATTGAAACAAATAATATTAATTTTGAAAGTATGATCGAATATGAGATGATAGTGTTACTTATAATCACGGTTGATGTAATTTTATTCAAATTATGATTGAATGTAATTAGTGACCGAAAAATACGTGAGTATTAGCGTAGTTTGTTTGGTATTAGTGTGATGATGAGAATTAATATGATGTTTTTAAATTGACGATTGGATATCATTGGCGATGAAAGTGGGTGACTAATGTAGTTTTTTTTAATTTTTTTTTTGGAAAAACATATTTTCTCTAATATATATACAAGCAAGTTAATGAGTTTAAGTCGATTAAATTATTTTATTTAAATTAGAATTTTTGGGTTATGTTGAACCAAATTTTGCTATAGTGGTGTTCATTTATGTGTTTTCCTTTTCTTAAAAAAAAAGGTGCTTTAAGAGTGGAATTAGTGAATATGTGATGTATTGGAAATTTGGAATTACTGAATGAAAATAATTATTTTAAGTGACAAATTCTACTCGATTAATGATGTTAATACTTAATAGAAGTTTATGTTATTATTAAATCAAAGTAATGATTAAATATAGTTCACAATATAAATTATAGAATATTTATATTTGCATTGATTTAATATATAAATATATATATATATAAACATATTAAATTGATGCAATGATTAGAAAATATATGTCTATGAGACTCATGTAAAATTCTTTTTTGAGGATATTTTAAGAATAAAAATATAATTTCCCCAAGATCGCTTTCATTTCCAACAAAAGAAAATGTTAATTGAAAAATGTAAATCAAACAATAGCCCAATAGAATTGCATTACTATAATAACAGCATGAGATTGTTGAAAGTAAAATCAAGAAAATATTTTGTTTTACCGATCAAAAAAAATTGTTTTAATGGAATCAAGAAATGATTTTTGTTTTGGAATTTCAATAAATATTCAGATAAACTCAATAGCATTAGCAATATCAGTGCACAACTACATTTCCAAACAACCAAAAGCAAAGCAAAGTAACAAAAGAATATCTCATCAAACCAACAAAAACATCCATGTCCCAAAGGTGCTATATATCTTTAACAAGGAACTCTCCACAAGCCCAAGAATTCATCAATTAACCAAAAACAATTCTAACATAAAAAAGAAACAAAAAAATAAAATAAAAATAAAATATGTAGCTTCAACTTCTCGTTAATAGCCAACCCTTCCCTCCACTGTACTATAGTAATTCACACGACAAAAAAAATAGAACTCCTGGACCAAAATGAGTCATAAACCGAAGAAAAATACACGAAAACTATACACCCGGTCAACACGATGATGAACTCTCGCCTATGCTGTGCCCACCCCTTTTTTTTTTCCCGACAATTTGAGCGTGCATCAAACTACTAAACTGGTATGACATCGATCTTTGAAGAGTCCTCGCATCTCAAAACGATGCCTTCGAGACTGGCGGGGAGAATGCACTTACTCCACTGACATCCTGTTGAAAAAGGTTCTGGCGGAGGAACAATCATTAAAACGTTCTCGTTCCGTTGTACGACTCCCATAACACTGACAGTGCTACCTTCTTTGATGTACCTAATAATTAATAAGATCAAAAAGAGTCAAAAAATAAGGGTGGCTTTCAAGAAGTAAAGCCAAATTAACACATATGACATGGTTTTTTGGTTGTCGCCGCATCAATTAACACAGAGAACATTTATTTGTCCTGCTCTCCCACCCACTCGTGTGGCGTATCCCAATCATTTGACCGATTCTTGGCAATCTAACTTTTAGGAATGATTACAAAAATTACCCCAAAGGTTTGGCCTGATTACAAAAATCTCCAATTATCTTTCAAAATTATAGATACCCCTTACAGTCTTACAAACACCCCTTTGAATTTTGTTGCAATTTGTAAAATAGAAACAAATGTCAAGGGAGTGTAATTTTGAAGATAATTTGGTTCTTTTTTTGTAATTAGGCTAAAACTGGGGTAGTTTTTGTAATTATTTCTAATCAGGGATTTTCTCCAGTGAATTTGGTGCAACACAACCCTGTTTCACTGAGATTACATGGGGGTGTGGGTGGAGCCACCTGTAGTAATTACCAGCAGATACAATAACACAAGACTTTTAATTTTCGTCTCTTTATTTAAACAAGATAGAACTCATTTATGAATAACTAGCACAGGAATAACTTCGATGAAATGCAATAATCAAGTACACTCCAAGAAGTAATGGAATCTTACCCTTCTTTGAGTCGCATTACGCGGTCATCGGTTGAAAGGTTTCTTTCTCCTAACCATCTGACGAATTCCGGAGACATATCCCTGTTCGATGGGTGGATGTCGACAACGACAGATTCATCAACATACGGAGTCACCCTTGCACCATAGCCAGTTTTTACCAATGCTCTCAAACCAGATTGGAAGTCAGAAATATAAAAATCAACCACGTGCCTCTGCAATTATAAACAAAATGAATCTGTCTAAATCCCTTCACTCAAACGAAAATTGCAAAATATAACCCAGTAAACCAATCATATAGTTGGCTTCACTCAAACCAAACTTGCAAAAACATATAACTCAGTAAACACAGATTAAAAGCAATTACTTAATAAAGGATATGTACACACTTGGTTTTGCTATTTGTTTAAGTTTTCCCAAAGCAAAGCTCTCATAAGCAGTCAAGATATGAAACATGGATATCCATGTTAAGCCGCATACCAAAACCACATTTTTAAATATTAAGTCCAATATTTTGACTGAAATTGAAAGAAAACCCATAAATGGCCTAGAGAAAACAGGTGTTTGGATGGAGCAGAAAGATCTATTGCTTTGACAAGGCATTAATAGTTTCAAAAAAGAGATTTTAAGCAGCATAAGTCATGAAACAAATAATCCCTCACCTCTAATGTACGAAGTCCCCAGGTAAAGCGGCGGTGTGTGGGGTTTGCCGCTTTTGAATCCCATCCCCGGTACTCATACAAACTTGTGGATGTATAAACGCATCGAGGAACTTTTTGGAATGATGATTCAAGAGGAACATTTCCACAGGTAACAACCTTCAGAAAGTCAAAACCCTAACTTGTCAGGACAGCACCAAGTTTGGAATTCAACTAAGTGGAACCAATAGAACTCCAAGAACGTTTTATAAGTAGACAACACAAAAAATTTAATTAAGAGGCAAATTCAGCAAAAATAAATATGTACACGACGCTACAATAATTAAATCATCACAGACCAATTATCGCCAGAGTGCGTATATTTGAAGGTGGAGTACAAGGTGGAAGGGGAGGTTTGAAGAAAGTGAACCGGGAATATGAAAAATGAACCTTAAAATCGGTATTCTAGATAAACATACCCCAGAAACTTTGACAAATTGTCCATCTTTGGCAGTTCGTAACTCTGCATCCGGATAGCTTGCTATAAAACCAGTAATAGCTCTTCTTCCCCAACAAGTATTCCAGGTAAATACAGTAGCCACTGCAGCAAAAAGTATAACAACGACAACAAGGAGGATGGGGTTGCGAACAGCTCCAAGAATAAAACCACCAGCAATAAATCCCATGACAAAGAGAAGAATGATAGCCCAAAGAATTGGCTTTGGGAAGCTCTTACGGAACGAATATTCATCATCCTGGCTAAGGTGGGTTACAGCCTGGTTATTAACTATCGCAGCATTATGCAACTTCATCGAGCCCGTGGACTCCAGAGGACCAGATGCCTTACGTGGAGCCCCGATGAATTTAGTGGGCCCGATGTAATAGGTCCAGATGTAATGAGGCCAGTGGTTGGGAGAACCGGAGGAAGAGGACCAGAATTTTGGCGAGATACGGCGGTTCCACCTCCCTGAGGACCCGACGATTTTTTCAATGGTTCGCCATGTTTATTAAGTGGACCAGAATTTGTCTTCTTCAATGAAGCTGACCCAGGAACACCACCAGCTGAAACCGAGCCACGGCTCACGGAATTCAATTGACCCGAGTTGGAAGGCGCACCAACAAAAGAACCTGTCCTTGAAGGAGCATTGCTTACGGGACCCGATTTTCGAGACCTGGAGCCGTCCATAGGGATATCAAACATTTTACCAAGTTCTCCCGACTTTTTGATATCACCACCAGTATAAGGCATGGCGACTGAGCTCATTGTTGGAGTCTTCTCTTTCGGCTGCTCAGGCCTGCCTGATACGTAAAGGCCATTACTCAACTGATGAGAGGGAAAGCGAGAACCCATGTCGCGGGCGTTAATTCTCTAACGAAGCCAAGCAACCGAAAACGAATGATATACAACACCAGCCACTAATGAGAACAATCTAAACTATGGTACTCAGAAGATCAACCAAGCGCGCCCAGTTCCACCAGATACTAAACCTAGAAAACCACAGAATCGAACATTAAATATGAATCCGTATTCCAATTCAGAATTGAATCTTATTAAAGTATCTTTAATAAACAAAATAAAAATTCAGACCATATAAAGCATGGTTAAAAAAGTCCAGAAAACTCCACAACAAAGACCAAAGTATCTGCTGCGACAACTTTCCGCATAAGTACCCAACTGGACAGCTATTAATTTCCTTAAATGATGATAATCTGGATATCTCTCTAGCAATAAAACCAAAGGTAAAAATGCGAAGCACACATGGACCAAAGATTTAGCAAATAATGACCACCCGAAATCGATTTCGACAATTTAAAGAACAAATCTCCAAATGAGCTGTCAATTAATACTTAAAACGTGTAAAATTAAAAATGCTTCTCAGCAAAGTAAGTAACAAAAACTCATGACAAACATCAAATTTTATCCAAAATGCAAGACAACCAACGATGTCGTAAACAGTATCTTTTACAATTTGGGCTGGAAATACTTAAATTCAACACCTCAAGAGGCAAACACTACTGTCTAAACCCCAGATCTGAGACTGACTCCGGTCGAATATAATCCAAAAATAATTTAAAATATCATAACGCCGCATTGACATCATCAACGGAAAGAATCTCATTCCAGAAACTCCATACGCATAGTTAAATCCAGCATCACACAATCAAGTACAAAAGAAAACTTCACAGATCCAAGTAGAATAAATGGAAACAAAATACCAAATCATTTAAATAAAAAAAACGTAAGAGATCGAAACCCAAAGTTGACACTAACGTTTCGAGAAGAAAAACGAAAGATCCCTTTTCAGGACAAAAAAAATCCCAGAAATTAAGACGATCCAAAACTAAAAAGTTACAAAAACCGCCATCTACTGAAATCATGAATCCAAGTAAATCTCAAACCCATGTGACAAATCAAGCAAGTCATTTTCACCAAGATTCAGTAAAAATGAGAGAGATCACAAAACCCCACATAAAGGGAATATCAAAAAAATCAGAAAAAAAAGATGTGTGTGAGATAAATAGTTCTGCATACCTGAAGACCAGAGTGGAGTGGGTATGCCAAGGAATGGAGGCATGGGAGATCAGAGCTTTGGAGGGTTTGCTGGGGAAAATGAAGAAGAAAAGGTTTGGGGGAGATATGAGATATATTTTTGCAAGAAATGAGTGACAGAAGAACAAATAAAAAAGTGTGAAACTGAAAACACACACTTCACCTTCCTGCTTTCTGCTCCTCTATCAGTTTTCTACTGCTGCTAAGATATTTAAAATGACATTTTTAGCCTTTTGTTGGACCTATATTATCCATTTCTGCCATGGTCCTCAATTTCTTTTAGGAATATATTCCACTTGTATTTTAGTAGTAGTAAATTTATTCGACTATACACCCTTTTTTTTTTGGGTTAAATTTTCAAATTTATGATATAAAAAATAATTAAAATTCATTAATAATATTCACCACATGCATTTTAAATAGAGTCCGTTGGATTTTTAGCTTCTAACAAATGTCCACCTTGTCTTTTTTTTTCATTTCTGGGAATTTAGTATCGAGTTATATTCCCATTAATTTTTTGAAAAATGGTCAAGTATTCAACAGAGAATACATAAAAGATATGGCCGTCACTTTTTAGCCAAAATGGCTAAAAACATGTGTTTTGAAAAACATGACTGTTTTTTATTTTCATGAAACATAAGTGGCCATTTTGACCTATTATCACTTTTAAATATCAAAAGATAATATGAAATATCTTTTTATAATAATTTTATCATAGACAAATAAAATAAATCGGTGCAGCTAGTCATTCACCTTTTTCTTTTTTCGAAATATATTGTTTATCATTATAAATTATGAGGTCATAATAAGATCCAAAATTTACAATTACAAGATTTAAGGTTCTGAGAAGTGTTGGTGGTGTGTTGTCTACTTTAATATCAATTCCTATTCTTATTTTTTGATAATGTACTGTAATGTCAATTTTCCCCACTTTTATACGGGCTATATGTTATATTGTTACCTTTTGAGCCGAATTATTTTCACATTTTTATTCAATTTAATGAAAATTTATATTATTTTTCTAAAAAATACATAGTTTGAATGTAAGTAATAGTTTAGGAATAATTTAGGAAGCACGGACACTTCGCTGAGGATGGCGTACCCGTACCGGATACGTATCTGATCCGATACTTCGTGGATACATCCACACATGGAAATAGATAGAATTTTTATTCCAATGTTTATTTTTTAATTTTTTTGTATTATGTGAGTTATCACATTTGATTTGAAGACTTATGAAATTTTAGTTTTTATATTTGAAACACTGTTTTTTTAATCGTAATTAGTACGTATGTATTTTCAATAATATAAAATTTCATAATTTTATGTGTGTATATATTCCATACACGTATTCTTAAAATTTTAAAATATATCATATTCTCGCACCGTATCGTATCATATCATATTCGTGCCCAGATCCGTATAAGTGTTTCAGGGAGTAATTAATATCCGGATGTATTTTAAAGTACTAGCCACATTATCTCTAAAACTCACTAATTTTTTGGCTTCTCTTTATTGTCCCTGCATCGTTTAAGGGTGATTTTTTGGCTATTCTACCTATCTACATTTTTTTCTTTCTAAATTGGTGGTTTTTCCACATGAGTCTGGCTATTTATTTGTTTTTAGTTTATGTTTCATTGTTTATGCGGTGCAACATTTTGGTTTGTCGTTGTCTTCGCCCCCGTGTGTTTTTTTATGCGGACGATTGAGACAAGCAAATTTTGGTCCGACAGAGTTAACAAATCAAATGCGGTCTTCAAGATATGTAGATCTAGAATCATGGTATCTTTATAAATTTTTAAAAATTATAGACTTTAAGTTCGATTTTTGATATTAACCAAAAAATGTAAATTTTTCATAGTTTCATTTTTTTATGGTTTTTAACATTTGTTATTGTCTTAATCTTTGCCAAAAATCGCATGCTCACTCACTCCGAGTCGATGTAATCCAAGATAAGACATCTAACCCTAGGTCTAATGATTAATCCATAAAGAGAGAATCATTTTGTAAAGACGCAAATGGGTTAGAAGAACCCGATTATCCAGGGAGAAGTTTCTTCCAACGCTTAAGTCAATAACTCGTACAAGAGAAATCCATAGCGCAATAAGCAATTAGTAAATTTATACATAAAAAGTGAATATTTATACATGAGACAATGGGTAAATGCGGGCCTATTAGAGCAATATGAGCCTTGCGGGCCTTTCATAATGGGCTGACTTAGAATATTATTTTTATAGGTCAAATTTTGATTTATAAAAAACCATTAAATAAAGAACTAAATATTAAAATGAGAAACTAATAGTACCGCTCATCATGTCTCTATGCATTACTAGTTTGAATTAAGTAATAAAATTAATTTTTTTGTCAAAAAAAAATTATATGTTTTTTGACCGGCTGATTGATTATGTAATAAAGTTTTTTTTTTCTTTTTTCATTTTTCAAGCGTGATATTACATTGGAGTCTCATTATACGGATGTGCATTCGTCTAATTTATACAGTACATTCTCTCATTATTCATTATAATTTGCTAGTCATTTATGAGTATATTAAATTAATATTTAATAAATAATGTAATCGTTACTTATCTTAAACAAAGTTTGTTTCAGAATAAAGCACATATAGCTAGCTTTTTTTTTTTTTGAACCAAACATTTTCTATTTTTTCTATTGGTGCACTAAAGTCTAAATTATTTACATTTTCAGTGACTCAAACTAAGTATTTTATACTTTAATAGAACTATATTACAATGTACGAGTAAAAGGGTGACAAATAAATTCGTAACAAATTTCATTTATTTATCTTGACCAAACTAAAATACTTGTGCTTCAAAAAAAAAATCTATAATACTTGTGGATTTACAAAAACCAAGCAATATTTTATTTACCATAATTATGCCCTAGCTTCCAGAAAGGGATATTAATCAGATTAATATTGTTAGTTTTCACAAATCGCAATCATAAATAAAAAATATCAAGGCGATCCCTTAAGAATGTGATAATTGCATGATGTGGAATATAGTATATTGTATGATTTTGAACACCCTGTAACAGAATCAAATGCCGCTGGCTATGACTAATTGTACCTCAGAGTATATACGTACAGCATGGATATTGAATGACTGCATGACTAACAATTAACTACCTTTTTTCATATAAGAAAAAACTAAAAAGTAAAGTCCACCATATTTAACTTTACTATTTCATTTTAGTTTTGCTTATTTAATTACAGGGACTAAATATGCAAAAATAAATAGATTTAGTACTCACTACTCACAACGAAAATAACTACGAAAAAAAAATTATTATTATTATTATTATTATTATTATTTAGCATTACTGATGCTGCTTAAATCTGTAAACCACTCCAAGTTATATATAGTTTTCTGATAAATTGTTTAACTTCTTCTCCGGAGCTGGGAAATTCTTTATATGAGAACTTGCCTGCGACACCAGCAAACATTAGACGGACCCTGGGTTTGTCCTAGGGAGCTTCTTCTGACACTCAAGTCAGTACAAATTGGGTAGAAAATCCAGAGCAAAGAACAACACTTGAGAGTAATGAATTTAGAATACTTACAAATAACGAGGATGGACATTTTTATACATGGGTTGACGGATTGTATGGGCTTCATACGATGAAGTGGGTCGCACTGACCGGTAAGGGCCGCGCGGCGCGCATAGTTATATGTGACCCAATAACAACTCATAATACCAAACAAGTAATTAAATATTCTGGAATTAAATAATGTACAAAATAATTAAAATAATAATAATTGGGAAAATCGAATTTGTCCCAAACAGTTACCTTTACTTTTATATTAATTTACTAATGATTCAAAAATAAAAAGAATTAACGAGGTTTCTATTGTACGTGGATTGATATTTCCTATTCCACTTTTCCGTTCAATTCTCTATTCTATTGCATCAGATTAATGACACGTGCAAAGATAATGTAACAATTATACACGTGTCTTTCGTAGTTTCATGCAATATATGGAATTGGGAATGTAACATGGAAAATGTACCATTAACTTTAAAATTTTAAACTCAGTTATAAAAATATTTATTCGTACATATATGATATATGTATGCAACGCCTCTGCCTCCACTAATAAATATTTTCATATTTTTGGAGTATGATTAGTTATTAAACTATGCAGATAGCAGTTGGAATTTTGCTATAAAATGTGTAAGCAATTTGAAGATAGTAAATTAAAGCGTTAACTGCAGATATATCTATGATATAATGAAATGGTGTAGACTCACACAGTCATTATTTTATTTAAATATTTTCTGAAATTATTAATTGTCCTTCAATATTACCCTTTGTTGCATCCTTAATGGCATCTTTCAGTGTTCCATGTGGTCTCTTATGTGAATGAAAACATTTATGTTGGCATTTGGAATATTACTTATGAAAGAAAACTATTGGATTTTCACAATATGGGATATTGCTGGATTGAGCTTTCGCCCATTGTTCAAAATTCCACACACATATCAAGAGGTGACAAATGACCGGGCCAGAATTCATTTGGGTCATCGATTTTGGAAGCGATCCGATTCATACTTTAAAATATAATTGAATTTGCGTGGGCCGTTCTATCGGGCAAAATAAGGCTTTGGTTCCTTTCGAGTGTATGAAATTGTAGCCCAGTCGTATCATCGAGCCGAACTGATTTTGCTAGTTCTACTCATATTTAGATATGTCAAAACACCTCAGCCATATGGGTTGGTCCGACCGACCCGATGAAAATGCTGAGTTAGATTGTGATTTTAGAGGCTTGAAACAAATCGAGCCTATTTGACCCAGTCCATTTGCCCGGAAACAACGGGTCGAGCCAGTGGACCCAATCATTGTACTTATTTTCTTGGGTTGGATTGGGCTACAAAAATAGTGGTCCGATAATTATTGGGCTCAGTCCGACCAATTTGACATCTCTACTCATATCTCATGAGTCATGGGAGTTCCAACTTATTCTAGTTTTCTAAAAAGTAAAAAGTATGTGTACCATAATTATATATTTTATTTAGGATATTGTCACAAAGATTAGCAAAAGTGTCTATCCATTTTATCCATGAAATATGGGGACATGAAAGCCTTGTTTTGATAGGTAATTTCTAGTTATTTTATACAGAGAAAAAAAAAAAAATGAGCAAACTTTTTTTTTTTTTTTTTTTTGTTGAGAAATGAGCAAACAGACTTGAAACATCAATATTCTGCAATTTTTAGATTTTGGGTTCAATATCACTAAAAACATGAGCAATTTGTATGGATACTTATTTGGTTCTGTTAAATTTTAATGGTTACTTTGTCATACCATGTATCGTTATCGCTATTAGTTATTAATATAATTCTATGATTTTTTTCTTTTTCTTTTTTAAAGATAAGAAAGTAATATCAATCAGAGTCAGCAAAAATCTAGTACACCAAATTTGCTAATTACAGATAAGTAATCTGTAATCCTACATGCTATATGGTGTATCAAAACTAGGGCTCATTTTAAATTTTGAAACTTTGTTGAGTTTGTGTATGCTTTTTTGTCCATTTTTAGCGCTCTCTCCCCTTTTGCTTAGTTCAGAAGTCTGAGCTAAAGAAGAAGAAAAAAAATAAAAATGAAAAAGACGTTCCACAGTGTTTATATTTAGAGATGTTTTGTTTGGATTTGTTTAAATAAAGTGGGTTTTGTCTAATTTTGAATGATTATTTAAATGGGTTCATTTATTTGAATAATGCCGCTTTCCAGACTGAAGTTCGGGAGGGGTGATTCTTCCTCTTGGAACGCGTAGCATCATTAAAGGAGAATATTTTATTAATGTCGCCTCCCGGACCGAAGTTCAGGAGTGGTGACTCTTCCTTCTAGAGCGCGTAGCATCGCTAGAGGAGAGTATTTGATTAATGCCGCTTCCCAGACCAAAGTTCAGGAGTAGTGACTTTTCCTCCTTGAGCGCATAACATCGCTAGAGGAGAGTATTTCCTGCCGGGAGCGCCAAATGAGGTTTAAGTTTTATGAGGATCCCTTACGAGGGGACTCCTCCTCTCTAGGAGTGCCGGTGGAGGATTTGTTGAGGAGAGTGTGTGCGTGGACGCGAATCATTGCTTGGAAAGTAGTGATGTTTAGGGGAGCTGACGAGTTTCACAGCTTCTAATGTTACTTAGCTTTGATCATTGTCTTTTCTGGGGAACTTGTCTCTCTCGAGGGTCTGTGGAAGTTAGAGTGATGACTCCAACCATATGAATATTCTTTTTTTGTTGGGCGGCTTTGGGCGACGCACAACTTTAGCAGAATTTGTTAATAACTGATTTGCATGAGCTTCCTATTTGGGACTTAGCATTCTTCAGTGTTGTTATGGGCGCCGATTATGAATAAGCGCAATGCCTTGTGCGGGCTATCACGAATGGTTTCTCAGCTATTGTGTTTGTTGGGAACTCAAGCTTTAGCCGGACAGTGGGTGCAGGAACCTCAGACTGGTTCAGATTTGGTCTTCTTAAGTCTTGTAGTCTTGTGTTCCAGATGTTGCCGATACATTCTTCTTCTTTGTTAAAGATCAGTGCCCTCTGCTTGAGAGTATCGTATATGATGGTTTCATTGTCTTCCTCGTAGTATGCTTAAAGTGTACTCCATGTGTCTCCATTTTCTGAACTTTCGAAAATGATGTTAATGATTCCCATGGTGTGTGAGTCTCTCTTCATGTAAAGTTTGGTTAGAGGGTTGTTGTCCAAGTATTCGCTGAGGAATCTATTTCTTCATTGCTCTTCAGGAGCTGTGAAGTCTTGACGTCTCTAGGGAGTAGTTTCACTGGTATGGTTGAATGAACCGCGCTTTTTCTTTGGAGTCTCGGGGATTTAAATCGCGCCTAGCTCCCCTAAGTGGCCCCAAGAAGTGTATTTATTTCTCTTGAGCGGATTGAGCAGAAAGTTGAGAGATACAAGGAAATATGATGGAGCCCTTTAGTAAGAGAGGATGCCAAGTGGCAATGCTCAATGGCATAGTCAGGAGATGGCAGACGTGTCCGTGCGCGAATGCGATGGGAAGTGGCGGCTAGCTACCTCTTGTCCCATGTGCAATGGGTCATTTGGTTGATTCATTTGTGGTTCAACTTTTGTCATCTTGGGAGTCTCCATCTTCTCCAAAGAGTTGTGCATTACTTTCTCCTTCCATGGTGGGAGATACTTCTCAAAGGATTGGAGAGTTTACGGAGCTTCCTTCAATTGATGAAGGATCACCAACAGGTCTTCTTGAGAGTTATGCTCTTCTATAAGGAGTCATAATGCTCCATATATAGCTTGTCTAGTTTGTATGGCTCTTGACTCCTTAGTCGGAGTGTGGAGGTGAGCTCATGGATGTCCTTGTTATACTTCAATGTCTACTCTATATGAGGTCTTCATGATGTTGCTGCTAAGGCATGGTGCCTTTAAGAGGGGCCCTCATGCAGCTGCTGATGCAGAACCTGCTATGACAAGACGCCTTGGGCATCTTCTTTCAGCAGAGTTGGAAGGGCTTATTGAGCCAGAAACACTTCTTCACTCGGTGCATAAGTATGAATTTGTGAGCGCAGGCTCTTTTCCTAGCTCATGCTTCAGCCACGAGCGGTTCTTCGTGGTTCTCATTGCGTCTTTCATTTCCTCTTCCTCCGCCCCCAAGTCGGGTTCTCCAGTAGCTGGTGGAGCTCGAGAAGGTATTCAGCGGCTTTAGCCACAACCTGGTATCTTAGAGCGTTTTAGGTAGCTTCATCGAGCACGACTTGGAGAGCTTCTCGGATCAAATGAATTTCTCCACAGGCGAGTCCCCCAAGAAAAGAAGATTAGGAAAATGTGCCCCCTTGAGCAGGAGTGAGGAAGAGCGCCCCCTTAAGCCGATGAAGAGCGCCCCTGATTTAACCAAATAAAATCAGTACCTGAAGGCTCCCTTCGGGTCGAACCTCGGGATCAAGCTTCAGGTTTTTAAGTATGGGTGACCTGAAACACAAACACACGTTAGGCTAGCTGGGATGGCTCCCAGCTAAGGCCCTCCGATACTTAAGTCAGTTCGGGTCATGAGGTAATAAAGTAAAAATAGCGAAGTAATTAATGTGAACAGTAAAAAGTTACTCTTTTGAATGTGTGCCGAACTATTTATACTATTCACGATTAGTACTGGAATTACTTTACACGTGGCATCATCGGGAGACCTGGCGTCGAGAATCAATGGTGCTCAAATATTCGGGTCACGGTTTGGGTCGGTTCGGGTAGACCCGATCCACGTGAACAGTCCGCGGATCCTAGCGAATTTAGCCAATTTTGGGCTTTTTCAAGGGTAAAGTGGTAAAATCACTTTATTTATTTATCATTACTCCCCCAACTTCTTTTAGTTTCTAAGTAAAAGAAGTTTTGATCTGGTTCGTTGGATTGAGAGGCTTCGAATACGAGCCGTTGATCCTTTGACTGTTTGGTTCTCCAAGGGTGATAAATACTAACAAGGGGTAAGTTTTCATTTACTTTACCTCAGTAAGAAGAAAAGTTGGTTCTTTTACTAAGATTCTTTGGTTCGTCTTAGGGCTTTGAGGTCGCGTATCGCGTCGCCTTGCGCATTGCATCGTCCGTTCACATCGCGTCGCCTCGCCATCGTCGGTTCGCATCGCGTCGTCGCCTCAACAGATCGCTTGACGCTCACAGATCAGATTCGTCGTCGCTTCACCTTAGCGCCCAACAGACGCTCGCGCCTCAACGCATCTTTTACGTCCGCTCGCGATCGCGCAGACGGATCGCCTCATCGTCTTTGTTCGATTGTCGCTGCGGGTCTTTGTTCGGCATCTCAAGTCTTCCTCAACTCGATCCTTAGGTTTTCTTCCCGAGATCGGGTTCATCATCTTCCCTCTATTCCAGGTAGATCATTTCCCCTTTTTTAATGTCTTCTAGTTCTTCCAAATCAGATTCTGGGCCGGGGTCGGGGTCGTACGCTAGCTCCTCCCCTTCCAATCGCGGTAGTGGGATAGATCTGGAAATATCTGCCCCTTGTGCTCTTATTAAGTCTTCCGTAGAGACTCATGAAATACCCTCTCTTCGTAGAAAATTTTATATTCCAGATGACCATGAGATTATGATTCCTAGTCCCGAAGACAGGATGGATAGACCTCCCGCCCAACGCCTTGCTTTTCATGTGGTTAGTCAGAGCGCAGGCTCGGGTTTCCCTTTATGGATGACGTAGAAAATATTTTGGTGGGTTTAGATGTCAGCCCTGCTCAACTGGTACCCAATTCCTATAGACATATTTTGGGATTTATCATTATTATGCGCTTCTTTAATGTGGCTCCCTCTTTCGTACATTTTTGGTCTCTTTATTCTATAAGTTCTTCTACCAAAGACGGGTGAGGTAGCTTTTTTTTTTTTATCTAACTCCTAAGCCTCATTGTAAACTACTTGACAAGCCTCCTTTCTCCTCGGGAATTGGAAAGATTCTTTTATGTATGTTCGGGCTCCCCGGATCGCGCTTGGAAGGCATCTTCTGTGTGGAGGGTAGCTAGACCTCGACCTCGAGGCCTTGGGTCTCCCACCTGGGATGATACATTCATTTCCCGTAAATTAACTAAGCGATGGTTCAAGACATCCAAACTACTTGCGGAGGATATACTCTCTACTGTGGGTCTTAGCCCTGCTCCCCGTACTTCTGACCGAACTCTTGGTAATTGTTTTTAAATTTCTACTTATATTTCTTTTTGCGTGTACTAATACTAATGCTTCTTGTTCTTTGTAGAGATGGTTGTTCGTGCTTCTATGGTAGCCAAGCAAATGAAGGCCCAACTTGCCAAGAGATGAGGGCTTCCCAGGCCTGTGCTACCTCCTGCCTCGCCCCCGCAAGTGTCTTCTATGCCTGAAGTCAATCCTTCGTCCTTCCATGATGAGGTTCGGGCAGAATCTCTACCCGAGGAGCAACTTGGAAATCCTACCCTTCCCATCAACTTGGAAACTATTCCTGGAAGGGGTTACTCCCTCTCAGGGGGAGAAGAGGAAGAGACAACCAGGAGAGGAGAGATAAGTTCTTTACAGGTCTCTCGTCTCGCCTCGTCATTTGGTTTCTGGTGTTCCTTCAGGGAGTTTTGATGAGATCATGGCAAAACTTCAAGAGCGAGAGAAGCTTTTGGCTGATCTTCGAACAACTGAGAAGGGTGGGGTATCGCGTCCTCCTATCGCGTCAGGTTCTCGGGTCATACCCAATTGGAACATTACCACAGATAGCTCTGTTTTTTTCGTTCACCTCTTGGGGTGACTCTTTCGAGTTGTACAGGCATTGTCTACTCCCCCTGGATCAAATAGGGGTCCAAGGCTTTGGCATGACCCAGCTTGAAGAAGGCATTGCCCATAATGCTATGATGGTAAGCTTTACTAGTATTCGACTTCCTCTTTCCTCTTCATTACGGAAGCTAACCCTCTATTATTTTTTTTGTAGAATTTGGCTATGATTCACCAACTGACTCTTCAGGCAGCCAATTATCACCACCAATGGCTCGCTTATGGCGAGAGCGTCTATCCAAGATGGAACAAGACACGAGGACTTCACTTAGAGAAGATGTCAGGAGGAGTTTGAGGCTTCCCTTAAGGATCGGGATCGCGAGATAGAAAATTTGAAAGTCTCATTACGCACCACCACGACCCAAACTAGATGATGCCAAGAAGGGTTTAGGCGATGCTAAAAGGGACTCCTTTGAAGGCTCGGTAGGACCATTTGGGGTTCTTGAATACCAAGGCTCGAAGATTTTAAAACTAAGGTACAAGAGGCTCGCATGCAGGGGCTATTGATTTTGAAGTCGGCCGGCCGGTGTTGCGGTTGCTAACCAGGCTACAACTATGAACTCAATGGCTTCATAAAATGCCAATTTCAGATTGCGGTTAAAGGACTTTGTTCCAGGGTTCGATTTGACCCGGTGACACCTTTGAAGGATGGGAACTTAGAGACCAAGACGACGATGAAGGCGAGGCGGAAGAGGATGAGTTTACTTTTTCGGTGAAAGAGGAATATGGCGAAGACCTTGGCTCATAGGATGAGATCGCTCTTCACGCTCTAGCGTGGAGGTGGAAGTGATGGGTCTCACTGCACCGCATTAGCCTCTTCTTCGCTTACCCGCCGCCCCTATCCGCCCCGACTTATGCTTCATGGTTTACTTTTGTAATAGAACCGTCTGCCTTATGCTTCATGGTTTACTTTTGTAATAGAACCGCTTGCCTTATGCTTTATGCTTTGCTTTTGTTACATGATGCACTCTATCGTCTTTCTTTTTAATGAAATCCTTTGGATTAATTTATCTTTTTCAGACAAGTAATCAATTAATCTTTTTCAGATTAATTTTATCTTCTTCAGATAAGTAGTCAATTAATCTTTTTCAGATTAATTTTTTTTTTTTTCAGATAAGTAGTCAATTAATCTTTTTCAGATTAATTTTATCTTTTTCAGATAAGTAGTCTACTAATCTTTTTCAGATTAATTTTATCTTTTTAAGATAAATAGTCAATTAATCTTTTTCAGATTAATTTTATCTTTTTCAGATAAGTAGTCAATTAATCTTTTTCAGATTAATTTTATCTTTTTCAGATAAGTAGTCAATTAATCTTTTTCAGATTAATTTTATCTTTTTCAGATAAGTCTTGATGAACTCCCATGAACCTCTGGCGTGTGCCTCTTCACTTGGCCTTCTCTTAGGTTCTTATTTAGCATGGGCCTCTTAGCTGGGCGTGAACCTCTTGGGTCTTATGGCCTTAAATATATTTAACAATATGAAAATAAGCAATTCAAACGATTCTTGCTCATTTTTAAGAAAACGGGGCTGTCATTAACCATACGAACTAGTGTTCCAAATTGAAATACTTGAAGTTAAAATTGCTGGCAAAAAAGGAAGTAAAATACTTAAGCATAAAATTTTCTAAGGTTGTGCATGTTCCAGGGTCGTGGTAGTGGCTTTTCATTCGCGTCTTCAAGGCGATAGGTGCCCCTCTTCAAGATCTCTGTTACTTTGTAAGGTCCCTCCCAGTTGGGGTCTAGCTTACCTACATGCTTGGATACCTCCACCTTCTCCAACACCTGGTCCCCCACTTGGAAATTTCTGCTCTTCACTCTCTTGTCGTAGGTGCTTCACATCCTGTTCTTAGCTGATTGGATTTTGAGGAAGGCTTGATCTCTTTTCTCTTCGATTATATCCAGGTCGAGCTCCCTACCCTCAGCATTCGAGTCGGGATCATACTTCTGTACTCGGAGTGATGCCTTCCCAATTTCCACTGGTATTATTGATTCAGATCCATAAACTAACCCAAAGGGAGTTTCCCCCGTCGAGGTCCTGGGTGTTGTTCGGTAGGCCCATAGGGCTCCTGGTAACTCATCCACCCAATATGTCTTAGCTGCCTGCAACCGCGTCTTCAAATGTTGTAACAGTATTCTATTTGCTACCTCCGTCTGACCATTAGCTTGTGGGTTCCCTACTGCTGTAAAGTGTTGGTGTATCTTCATCTCCTGGCACCAACTTCTAATCTTCTTTCCTTGGAACTGCGTCCCGTTGTCTGAAATTAGGACCCTGGGTAATCAAAAAGACACACAATATTCTTCCAGATGAAGTTCATAACTTCATTTTCGGTTATTTTGGCTAAGGCTTCCGCTTCAATCCACTTCGAAAAGTAGTCAATTGCTACTATTAAAAACTTCTTTTGGGCCTTCGCCTGAGGAAAAGGATCCACTATGTCTATCCCCCACTGGTCAAATGGGCACGACACCTCGACTGGGTCTAAAGGCACTGCTAGCTGGTGGGAGACATTAGCAAATATTTGACACCTTTCACACCTTCTTGTAAATTCAGCTGAGTCCTTGACCAATGAAGGCCAAAAATATCCCTGCCTTAGAATTTTTTGCGCTAGGGCTCGTCCTCCCAAGTGGTTCCCACAGCTTCCTTCGTGAATTTCCTTCATCACGTACATGACTTGATCTGGCCTCAAACATTTCAACCAAGGTCCTTGGAAGGATTTTTTATATAGATCCCATCTAATAAAGTGAAGCGCGGAATTCTTTTAAGTAACCTTCTAAACTTTCTTGCATCACAGGGGAGGTCTCCGTCTCTAAATATTTTTGATTTCATCCATCCAACTCGCCTTTACCTCTATGTGAAGAGCCGAATCGCATTCCAAATTAAAAGGTATAGGGTCAGAATTACCTCGGATGCTTGGCTTATTTGCGGTGAATACCGTCACTTTCCTTGACTCGGTTCCCGATATAAAGCACTAGCAAATCTTGCAAAGAGCATCCGCCTTCTCGTTTTCCATTCTTGGGATTTGTTGGATCTCGCACCTCCTCAAATTCTTTGAGCAACCCTTTTGCCTTGGCCAAATATTCTCGCCATGGTTTTTTTTTTCGCCTCATATGTACCGTCAATTTGCTTAGCGACTAATCGGGAATCCGTAAATATCACCAAGTTCTTTGACTTTTAACTTTTTGGCTATCTCTAGCCCGCTAGCAGGCTTCATACTCAACCGTTGTTGGTGACGTTGAACTTCCACCTCACCGCGACCTCGAACTCAAACCCTCAAAGCCCTTGCAAATGTATTCCTGCTCCCCTTTTCGGAAAAGCAGATCTATCCACGTGCATTATCCAAGTGGCATTGGGTTCTTTTTCCTCTACTCCCCGCATCCGATGTTTTCGTTGACGAAATATGCCAACACCGAGCTTTCATCGATGTTCTGATCGATACTTAATATCAAATTCTCCCAACTCTCTGGACCACTTCACCAACCTTTCTCAAACTTCCGGGGCCGACCCAAGATCTGCCTAAGAGGGTGGTTTGTTTAAACCACTATCTCATGAGATTGGAAGTAAGGTCTTAGCCTCCTAGCTGACACCACCAATGCCAGGGCTAATTTTTCCACCTCCAAGTATCTTTCTTCCGCTCCCTACAACATCCTACTCACATAGTACACAGGCTTGTGCACCCCACCTTCTTCCCTAACTAGAATTGAATTGACCGCCTTAGGTGACACCGCCAGATACAAGTATAATGGCTCACCTGGTTCAGGCTTGGCTAATAGTGGTGCTGTCATCAGGTAGGTTTTTAGTTCTTCAAAAGCTTTGTCACACTCTCCATCCCATTGAAAATTTTCGTGTTCCTTAGGATTTTGAAAAAAGGCAAGCTTCGGTCGACTGACCTTGATATGAACCTATACAATGACGCTATTTTTCCGTCAACTGCTGCACATCTTTCACGCTTCTGGGTGGTCCTAACTGGAGGATTGCATCTATTTTTTCTGGGTTCACTTCAATACCCCTCTCGTGTACCATGAACCCTAAGAATTTTCCTCCCATCACCCCAAACGTGCACTTTCTTTGGGTTCAACTTCATGCCGTAAGATCTTATGATAGCGAATGCGTTCTCCACATCCTTCAAATGATCTCGCCTCCTTGGCACATTTTTTGACTAACATGTCGTCAACATAGACCTCCATGGTCTTGCCTATACAATCTTTGAACATCAAATTTACTAATCTCGGTAGGTGGCTCATGCGTTCTTCAACCCAAAGAGCATTACTCGGTAACAATAAACTCCCCGCTCCGTAATGAAGGAAGTTTTTAACCGATCCTCCTCGGCCCATAAATATTTGGTGGTATCCCTGATAAGCATCCATCATGCTTAACAACGCGCTTCCTGCTGTGGAGTCTACCATGGTATCGATTCGGGGTAAGGGGTATGGGTCTTTCAGACATGTCTGATTTAGATTAGTGAAATCAGTGCACATTCTCCATTTCCCATGAGGTTTCGCCACTAAGACCATGTTTGACAACCAGTCCGTGTATTGGACCTCTACCACATATCCCGCATCCAAGAGCTTATCTACCTCTTCCTTTATAATTCTATTCTTTTCTTCTCCAAAATTCCTCTTTCTTTGCTTAATAGGCTTGGCATCGGGGTCGACGTTCAATCGGTGAACCATCACCCCTGGGTCGACCCACTAAAATTCGACGGTTTCCATGCAAATACATCCACATTCTCTCTAAGGAACTCAATTAGCAATATCTCCATCGTCGGGTCCATCTGTGATCCTATTCGCGTCGTCTTGCTTGAATTCCCTGGTTCTAATTTAATGATCTTATATTCTTCGGAAGGTTTCACCCTATACTCTTCTCGCTTGGCCTCTTGCTTAGGCTTCTTTTAGGGTGCCTCTTCTACTTCTTGCATCATCACTCCCCTCTGCCTGGGGGTTACCTTTTCTGGTTATCTCTTTTTCAGAGAGAGGTTATAACATTCCTTTGCACTTTTTTGATCCCCTCTCACCTCTCCTATCCCATACTTGGTGGGAAATTTCACCTTTATGTGGTAGGTAGATACAATCGCTTTGAATTGATTTAACCTCGGACGCCCTAGTATCACATTGTACGGCGGATGGCGCATCAACCACTAGGTACTTCATCATGACCATTTTTCTACAAGGATCCTGCCCAAGGATGTAGGCAAATCTATTGTTCCTAACCGAACAATCTCGCTTCCTCTAAATCCCGTCAGTGGAGTGTTCACTGGCTTGATGGTAGACACATCTAGCTCCATCTTTCTTAATACATTCAAAAATATCACATCTGTCGAGCTTCCACTGTCGACCAAGACCTTCTGCACAGTGAAATTTGCTATATCCAAGCTGATTACTCGGGTCATTCTGGCCCATTTCCACTTCTCTTAGGTCGAGGTCATTGAACGTGATGGACTATGCCTCTTGCACGTTTAAGACCTCCTACTTCTTTTTTCCCCAGAATTCTATTGACCTCTTGTTTCGTTTCCTTGCATTAGTAGAATCGCCACCTGCAGGTCCTCCTGTGATCATGTTTATGACCCCTCTTCGGGTAGGTTATCTCTTTAGGGGGTCATGTCTCTGGGTGATCGGGGTCGGGGTGATTGTCTACCCATCGCCTCCCCTCTCGCCATGATCCTCTCTCTTCTTCTTGGAGATCGGCTTTGAGATCGCTTAGGTGATCTCTCCTTCGAGTTGCTACCTCTCCAAAGATTGGCCATGAAATTGCGCAAGTATCCTTGTTGAATTAGTCTTTCTATCTCATCCTTTAAGTAGACACATTCCTCGTGTCGTGTCCATGATCCTTATGAAATTGTGAGTACCTTTTCATGTCTCTTCTATTGGGGGTGCTTGCATTTTCTTCGCCACCGCAACATGTTTGATTCGGCTGATCGCCATGAGAGCATGCACTTGAGGGGCGTTGAGTGGAGTATAATGCATGAACCTTCCTGCTCTGGCTCGATCCTGATCTCGGTCCCGATCCCTATCTTTCTCAGATCGAGATCGGGGTACCTCTCGAGGATCTCTGAGCTCTCTCTTGGGCTTGCTCATGGCTGCCCATTCTTGATCTTTCAACAAGTTCATTTCTTCCTCGTGGATATATCTTTCTGCCATCTCCATCAAGCTCTCCATATCGGGTGGTGGGTCGCGTGCTAATGCTGAGGTCAATGGTCCTTTCCTCAAGCCATGCATCAATATATTAGAGAGCATGTCTATACGCATTTCTTGCACATCAAGCGCCTCATTATTAAATCGATTTATGAACTCTCTTAGCGATTCATCTTCTTTCTGCCCGATCGTGAAGAGATGGGTGGCGGATCGTCCGGTCTTCGTCTTCTTTGGCAAATTGGTGCGTAAACTTCCTTATCAAGTGTTCATAGAGAGACTCGTCCCCATTGGTAGTCCGTGAATCACTCATGTGCTCTTCCTACCAGTGTGGTTACAAATATTCTCGCATTCATAACATCCGACTGCCCATACAATTGTACCACATGTTCGAAGGCTGTAACATGTTCTTGAGGGTCACGGTTCCCATCGTACTTTGGCAAATCTGGGAGCTTGAAGGTAGATATCACCACTTCTTCTAATATTTCTTGGCAAAAGGGTGATCCTCTCTTTTGCAGAGCGGATGTGACTGCACCCCTCCTCCTATGCTCATCCAGCTTCTTAGTGACTTGTTCAATTTGCTCACTAATTTCGTTTATCCCCGCAGGGGTCTCCTTGGCAGTTCCTTCTCCACATCTCCCTGGATGTCCTTACTAGCCACTTCTTCCTCATCTTCCATCACTATGTGCTTCTTGAGAGGAGCCTCGTGAGGCAGGGCTTCCTCCCTCGCGTTTTCGGGTGGAACTTCCCTTGTTATAGGGGTTGCGGGTGCTTTGCCCTTCCTAAGATGGTCTGCTAGGAATTTCTTGCTAGCTTCAGCAATTAATTTCTCCAAATCACTTGCCTTCATCTGCACTATGGGGTCTTCGTCCTCAAGAGACTCCCCACTCACCCGTAAAGATGGTGAGGATTCTCGTGTAGGTTGAGCTTTGTTCTTATTCGATTATGCCCCGAGCTAGCGGGGTGTCGTTCATCTTTTTTGGCATCTCCATTACTCTTACTAATTCTCACTTTCCCACAGACGGCGCCAACTGATTTAACCAAATAAAATCAGTACCTGAAGACTCCCTTCGGGTCGAACCTCGGGGTCAAGCTTCGAGTTTTTAAGTATGGGTGACCTGAAACGGAGCAGCTAAGGCCCTCCGATGCTTAAGTCAGTTCGGGTCGTGAGGTAATAAAGTAAAAGTAGCGAAGTAATTATTTTGAACAGTAAAAAGTTACCCTTTTGAATGTGTGCCGAACTATTTATACTATTCCCGATTAGTACTGGAATTACTTTACACGTGGCATCATCGGGGAGGCCTGGCGTCAGATAATCAATGGTGCTCAAATATTCGGGTCGCGGTTCGGGTCGGGTAGACCCGACCCACATGAACAGTCCGCGGATCCTACCGAATTTAGCTAGTTTTTGGGCTTTTTCAAGGGTAAAGTGGTAAAATCACTTTATTGGTTTATCAGCCCCCTTGAGCAAGTGAAGGGACTGTCCTCAACTGTCTGTCTCCTTGCCTAGTGTTCCCGGCTCTGGAGTTGGTAGCTTGGGAGTTAGTGGACCTGATGAGCCGCGTAGGAAAAAGTGGCTCGTGGGCCGAATAATTTACCGTAGCCCGTAATTAATGAATAATATTGGGTAATTAATGAGACTAAATAAATGTACAATAATAATAATAATAATAATAATAATAATAGCCCCGTAATTAATGAATAATATTGGGTAATTAATGAGACTAAATAAATGTATAATAATAATAATAATAATAATAATAATAATAATAATAATAATAATAATAATAATAACTTTTTCGCCAACAAAAAATGTTTTATGTGCTTATCTTAAACTTGCTTTAGGAAAATCTTATTTACAGTTTGGTCTTAAACCCACGAGTTTATGATTGCTCAAATAAAAATTATCGAACAACGATCAATAATTTTCCATCTCTTGACAAGAAATAAAACTAATTTAGAGAATTATTACATTCCGCTAAAATCATTTAAAAATAAAATATACGACACAACACAATGTTAACCTTATTTACATCTGTAAAAAAATCCACAGAGGACCTCTAATTAGACCATTAATTGTTTCTGCGAACAATGTTGTGCATTAGCCAACTGGTTCTAAATTTTTTTTTTTTTGAAAAAAAAACTGGTTCTAAATTATAAAAGTAACCTTAACTGATAAAAGTTAACGACAAATTCCTTAGATAATTGAAATTTCCACCCACAACATATATATATGGGACGAGGGGTGTAAATAAAGCTTGCCAAATCAAATGAGAAGACACTTTAAAAGTCGCAAATTGATAAGCGCATTAGAGTGGACATAGAATTATTTGAAATAATATAATGTTTTTGTTAGGAACATTACATGTGGGTGTTATGTCCCTCAAGTTAATTTATTATAATTATATGGACCATGACAAATAAAATTAAGCAAAACTTGTGGGATTTCAACCAAAAATGCTCACTCATCCACCTCCCAATATTCTACTCTCAAATTTGTCAATGACTTTGAAAAATTTTTAGATTGTTGTTTTGAAACTTGCGTTTCGAAGAATTAGCTGTTTATATTTAATGTATGAGTATTTATCAACTTTTATAATAATTTATTATTAATAGCTAGCATTTATAAATTGTTGATTAATGGTTGATAATTATTATTTCATTATTAGTTGATATATGATGACTGATGTATCATTATTCATTATCATGTACTTGATCTTTTACCCGGTGATGGAGACAAGGGGTCATACCGTCATACTAGGCCTGGTCCAGACGTGTCTCGACTTTGACCTGCACTTAAAAAAAAAAATAGTTAGAGCTTATTATATGATTTTTTTCAAAAGTATTCTATCCGGTTCACCCTACTTTCATATGTTGCTCACCCCACTTATGTGTACAACGGTCAAACGGGCGGGACCGGTCATTTGGGCCAAAGGGGAAAACGGGCCGGTCAAGTAGTGACCAGGTTGTTACTTTTTGAGCCTAATCCGACCTAACCTATGAAAATACACATAAAAATTAGGTCGATCGACCTGGGTCGGACCAAATTGGTTCGATTCATTTCAGGCCTCTAAAAATATAACTTTGTCCGATCTTTTCACCGGCGCGGTGGGACTAGACTCATTTTGACAGCTCTACATACGTGTAGAGGTGTCAAACGGGTTGACCTTCGTTTGGCCCGCCGGCCAAAGCAAAAAAATCGTGTGGTGGCCAGCCCAGTGGTACTGGTCAAACAATATCAGGGCCACTATTTTTGGAGCTCAGCTCGGGCCAACCCACAAAAATACAAAGAAAAAATTGGGCCAACCCATTTTTCGGGCCTAATAGTCGGGCCAGAAAAGCCCGACTTATTTCGGGTCTAAGAAAGTGTAGCCCAGTCTGGCTATTTTACCGGGCCGATCGGGCCAGCCCACCAGACAGGTCCAAAATTGACATCTTTACTTACTATTGTTTTTACCTCAAAAATAATAATAACAATCAAGAACTACATGTAATAAAATAGACTAGGAATTCTAATATGTTGCTCTAACGCTCTTTCGGAGATTTTAGATAAAAATGCTAACTTAATTATGAAGTCGTCAAGTCAAAAAACCAATATCATCAATTTTATTGTAATTTTTTGTTGACTATGAAAATTAAAATTCCATCATAAGTCAATGGTATAAACTATAAACAAATTATTCACAATATTTTAACGTAACTTATCTCTATAAACCACAATAAAAATTATTATAAATAATTTGACGTCTTTTAATTCCACATAAACAAAACTAGTGAGCCATTATTAAAATCACCAATTAAGGACAAATTCGTGGTACTTGAGCCCACCTGCCGAGCACTAATTTGGTCAACTCAACAAACATTCCACAGCCAATTTGAAGCTAATGACAGTAGACAAGCATTGATTATTCGTAGATCTCACACAAAACCCATGAAATGACATAAATATCCCCAACAGATAGAGAGGAACTTCCTAATATTTTTCTAATTAATTGATAACGAGCCATTATTATAGGATTAACAATTTTCACTTTTTTTTTGTTGAGAGGAAAAGCGGATTAACAATTTTCATTTGTAACCTCTTGAATTGAATATGACGCCCCAAATTATGTCAAATTTCATAACACGAAATATTTCTATACACAATGGTGGTGTCCGATTTTGTGCAATCCACATTTCAATGTTAGAAATGAGTATTGTGGATTAACAATTTACATGGGAAATATATTAAAAGGCGAAGGACACTAAAATTAGAGAGAAATTTCTTTAGTTGACCTAACATGTCAGACTATATTTTTCTTTTATATTTAGTCAGACAATAAATGCACTCAAATGATTGAATTGCAAATTAAATTGGTGAACTCTTTTCTCAGTATTAAATGCGGGTATTTATAGCGAAATAATTATCCTTCAATATGTATACAAGTGATGCAAGTAGACATATGTATAATCATGATGCAGACTAAGTCGGTGACACACGAGAGTTAGGGGACAAGAGTGTGTTAGACGGCTCCGGTGATTGAATAACTTGATTGGTCGAATCACATATACAATATTAGAGTGGCAATCTTGGCCCGATCGACTGAATATTAGGCTGCGCAGGCTTGGCAAGATTTTTCGTGCCCAAAAAGGACCGGACCTCTTTTGGCCGGTGCGCATCGGTCTTGATCGGCTAGGCCAGGCCCTGAGTAAAATAAACTACATGGGCCACCGGCCGTGAAATATCGGCTCCCGAATTTTGGCCGGCTTGATTTTGCCTCCGGTCTAATTGCCACTCTATCTGAGATGACATTCATCGGGCTTGAGCTTATCTTCCGATGGGTAATCAATCGATCTTGGTTAAAAATCCTTGGACATCGTTGTATGGCCAGGACGATCCATGACTAACTAGGTTGGGGGTCTCAAGACAGATTCATATTCGTCCTTTGTTGTCTGTCATGCTTTACGATTGACAAGGTTGCATAAATCGCTAAGTGCTAATCGGGCAGCAGCCCAACAACTAGGCGTTTAGTCATTTTTTTTCCTTATAATTTTAACCGATTTTTGGCCGCCTAGTACCGATTTTTTGGCCGCCTAGGCTGATTTTTGGCCAAAATAACTTTTTTCACCCATTTGGGTAAAAATGGTTTGGCCTAGGGGCGCCTAGCGTCTAGACGGCCGCCTTAGTCGATTTTTTTATAACAGTGACGATCAGTCCACTTGCAAGTCAACTGGTCTGGTCTTCACTAAATGGACCCTTGGCCCATCGTGGATCTTAGTAAACGTCAGACCAAGACAACAGATAGATAACATATCATTTAAAATGAAAATACATCCCCAATAATATTTTATCAACAAATTTTACAATCTAAATATAATTTATTTCTTACCTCAAAAGCATAAAAGTGTTGTGGTTCACATGTGAATATTCATTCAAAGTTGGACAGAATGGCTCAGAGAGAGAAAGGACAGAATCAGTTGGGAAGGTGGTGAGTACATTTTCACACTGTTACTATTGTTGTTGAGTAGTCATAATTTTGTCAGATTGTTTTATTTCCCTTCATTCATTAACCAATTATCACAAAGTTAGTTACCGTGGAGTCTTTGTCAATGCGATTGAGATGCTTCACCTCACACATCAGATGTGTGGACTTGTTGAATGGATACTGTGTATTGCTCCAATTCTAAGCTGTTGATACAAGGAGGTTGGGTATAATTTAGAAAATGTTCTTACTGACCTCATGGGACTATAGTGTAGTCTTAGCCAAATGTTTGGATCGGGCCGGGCCGTGTTTTTAGGTCCCAAAAAGTCGGGCCTAATTGGCCCTGGCCCCGACGACGAGCTAGCCCGGCCTTTTCGGCCCGGGCCAATTTTTTTTTATATATGAAGTATATGTATGGGCTAGACTGGGCCAACCATTTTTGTGAAAGCCCAACGGGCTCAGGCCTATCTGGATCGGCCCATTGGCTCTAAGTGTAGTGATAAAATATAAAAGGTTGATAAAATGGATGATTGTGAATTCAAATATTTATAGGATTTTGGGAGATAAGTACATCTCAAGTTTTAAGTTTAGCCTAATTATAAAAAGTTCCACTTATTTTTTAAAATTATAAATACCATCTCAAAGTGTTACAAACAATCCCTTAAAGTTTGTACTTATCTAACAAATACTCTACCTTGAGATAACAATTAGGGAAATAAATGTCAAAAGGGGTGTTAGTAATTTTGAAAACAATTAGATTATTTTGTAATTAGGCTAAACTTTATGGATAGTTTTTGTAATTAACCCTAAAATTTATCGTGAAAGGTAAGGGGTATTTGACGCGCTATGACTTTACACATTGAGACTTTGAATTGGTTGTCAGCTACTGAGTGGTTGATCACAACATGTTGTACAACAAATCGTTAAGGGCACAACGCGTCAGAGGAATCATTGAAAATCCTTTGACGCTCAATGCAAATTCAAAGAGATGGAGAGTAAGTGAAATACACTGAACTAAAATATAAAAAATGAATTGTGTGTCTTTATAATGAAATTGACTGAGGTATTTATATGTTTCAAGAATAAATCAATATCTGGTGTTATGCGATATATGTACCAGTTAGACTCATTAGACCTAACACAAACGAAATATTTAGTGAGCCTTAATTATAATTGTTTGGCCTTTTAATAATTAGGTCGTGTCTCTCCAGCATCCCTATGGGGTCCTGGAGTATGATCAAATCTGAAAGTAAGATTCACATGTGGTGGTAAAGTATCGAATATCCACGTCAAATGTATACACAGTGACCTTAATCAGATTTACCTGGAGGATGAATAGAGGAAAACTCGTCTTCTCTAAAACTAATCCAATTATGATTGGTCATCGAAGTTATATATATATAATTTCTAAGGTTTTAGATATTTTTTGGTTGATATATCAAATGGTTGACAATCTTCATGATAATTTATGGGATATCGATTAAATTATCAATAAGTATAGTTAGAATTTCCGTAAAAGGTAGCCGCACACTAGCAGACTCTCCGTAAGAGGTAGCTAGCTCCAGGCTATCGAGGATATGCATTAGCAAACTCTCCGTAAGATGTAGCTCCGCACTATCTACGATATGTACTGGCATACTCTACGTAAGAGACAGCTCCGCAATATTTAGAACATGCACTAACATACCCTCTGTAAGATGTAGTTCCACACTATCCAAAATATGTTCTAGCAAAGCTTCGTAAGAGATAATCTGTGCTATCCGGGATTTTCTGCAAATAGACCTAAAGAGAAACCCGAATTGATTGTAACGATATTATTTTTATTATAAATTTTGATAAAATGCTTATTTTGTTTGATTTAAAAGAATGTGATTGTGATTTTGTTACATGGACACCCCAACAACCCTTAAAAGAAAATATTATTTCTTCTAATTCCTGTGTCTTCCTATCCCAACCAACCCCACCCAAACAAAATGCAGACTCCAATTACAAGTATACAACAACCTAAGAAATAAATGTGACAGAAAAAGAAACAGAGCCTATAAATGGTAGGCAAAGTAATACAAGCCCCTAAGGACGAAACTTGTTCTTTCATAACCACCACCCATGCCCAAGCCCCAATCACCAAAAATTGGGAAGGTTTTTCAAATCCAATAATCCAAGAATTGAGGCCCAAAAAAAAAAAAAGAACCAAAAAAAAAAATTAAAATTTATTCCTTGACTAGTTTGAAGTTTGAATCCTTTAACTTAGTGGTCTGTTATTTTTTTTTGAATCAATTGATTTTGTAACAATTAATTAATTTGTTTACACTGGAAAGATTTGACAATGATGTGAGAACTCTTATTATATGCGTTCTTAAGGATGTTATGCGAGGTTGTTCTCCGATATCCTATTCTTTTTATAAAAATGGATTTAAAACCATGAATGATTGTATCACAAATATATTATCAAGGTTGTGAAAATGCATAATGCACCATCACAAACATTACAACATTTTGGATAATAATTTTATCTCAAATCATTAAATAAAAAAGATTCATTTGTCTCTCAAAAAAAAAAATTGTTCAATAGGGTTGCATTAGGTCATTAGTTGACTCCGTGATCATACAAGGATAGATGGTAAACACGTCGAATTAAACAATAAACATGTTTCGTCAAGGATCGGACTTGACATGAATCTCATGAATCAATTGACTCGGCTCTAAGTTTGAGCCCATCTGTGATATTTAAGTGAATATGTAAACATCTTCAATTTTATTAGTATTTGATTATGATGTATACTATCTTTGGATGATTTATTTTGTCTATAGTTCTATTTTTGAACCTATATTTTAATACTATTTGTATTATCATCGATGAATAATATGAATACAAAATTTCGAGGGCACAAGTTGAATTTGAGGATGCCAGTTGTAAAATTCGTTTCAGGTGTCAAAATCTCAAGTTCGGCACTACATCCAGTTCTGAGAGGGGGAGAAAGAAATGGGCCATTAATTTCAGCCTCAAACAAATGTTAAGGGCTTCGGCCCAACCTAACTCGTGGAACAAAACCCATTAGAATTTTGAAAATTGTGCCAAGCTAAAGCTAGCTACTTGGCTAGACGTTCAACTTTATCACAAATTACGGGAACATTTATTCAACAAACAGATTTTAATTCATAGCCACATAATTATTCACCCACTCTTTTTTTCGTTCCTGTTAAAGATATAAAGTTTTACTCTGCGAGAAGAACTTGGGAATTTGTATATTGTAATGCTCTAACTTTTTCCAATTAGTATGATTGTAGCTTGAATTTTCCAGTTGGGTTGGGTGGAAATTAGTGTAGCTAGAGGGTCTTGGGCTGTCCAATAGTAGGGTTTACTGGGTACCCAGGCCCACAATCATGGGTTAGGCCTATACCCACACTCAGATCCACTATTTGCAATGGGTAAGGGTAGGGCACACAGGACAGTACCCAATACCCGATACCCAAAAGATTGTTGATTTTATCAAGCACTTAGTTTTTCTTTTAAAAAACAGGACCCGGGTCGAGTCCAAACCTGATCTGAATATCCGGTCCAACCATATATATCGGACTAATTGACCCATTAAGTCTCCAATTGAACAGGGTGGATTTCAAGACATACAAAAGCTTGTGTCAGGCGTTTTAACGGGCCCAAACTTGTTAGATGGATCCCAAAACCAACCCAATGACATTTTGGTAATATCCAGTGGCAATTTACTAGCAAGTATCTTAAAAAATATTAGTACATATTTCACTTAAAAGTATTAATTTTGAACACTAGACATAGTGATATAGTATTACGAGAGTCTTTGAAAAGTGTTAGGTGTTCATCCGAAAAGTATTAATAGTCCATTAGAAAAATACTAGACGTAGTTCACTTGAAAATATTTAATAAATTTACTTCTTCAAAAGTATTAGTCGTCCCCGTGAAATGTATTAGTAGTACCCCTAAAAAATATTAGTTTCTCGCTAAAAGATTTTTAGTAATTTCCATGAAAAATATTAGTTTTTATAATAAAAAATATTATTAATCCCATTGAAAAATATTAACATTAGTTAGGTCACTTGGGCATGGTTGTTGGGTTCACGGTCGGGTAAACCCATTAGATTAGATCCATCTAAACGTTAGACCGTCTAATAAGAGACTACCTCTTGAGTATAATTTTAGCATTACAAGTGTTTTTTTAGTGGGTACAATGTTTTTGAAGGGTATAGTAGAAGGAACACATGTACTCATATTATGAAATCGAATTTGTGCCAAATGTTAAAAGATTTATCCAACATTAGGAGTTGATCCGTTGAAAATTGTCCGCCATCCAATAAACCGAATTCCGATGCACATGCACATCAAGGCCGTCTACAAAACCACCAGATTAGAAAAGGGGCGAGGAAGGGTTTTTCGGGCGTTTCTCTCCGACGCTCACGTTTAATCGCTCTAGAGAGAAAAATATGAAAATAGAACAATATGAAAAGTGTATATGAGTAGTGTAACCTAAGACACACTTTTTGTGAGCTATTTATAGGTTCTCAATTAGGGTTTCATGTCCATCAAGTCGACTAAAATCATAGCTTAACACTGGACTTGGGCTTATTACTCATTGTGGGCGCACCTCTTCCAAGCCAATGATTCGGGAGGCCCTTAACTTTGTTCATCAAAAGGAGCCCAATCCATTCATTAGCTCAGTCCATTTGGGCATGAGTTCGGTCCTACTCGGGCCCATTCACTCAGGCCCAATTGTTAGCTTGATCAAGTCCAAAAGCTAAGAGATCGGGTCAGAGATTGACCCAAATGTTAGGAGATCGGCCCAAATGCTCGAGTACAATTCTCGTAGACTCTCATCGGAGATCGGGATGGGCCTTATAGCTCGGACCTATCTTATTTATCGAGAGTGGCCCATCGATATTCTTCATAGCTCGGTTATGAAATCCTTCACCAAGTTGGGCCTCCATTATATGCTAAAGCTCATCAATTTGGCTCATTTAGACATATCGGTTCAAATAGGTCCACATCATGAGTATTTTTCAATATGGATCCAAATGGATAAACCCAACCCTATTATTAATGTGCCTAATTGAAGTTGGAGATGGTCTCTTTTCATTTTTTTCTCCAATTACAAGAATGATGAGAAGGATTGCAAAATTGTAGTACACCGTCTAACAAAAAGTCATATAGGCATATCTTTCTTTACTCTTTTAGTACACTAGAGAAATTCATTTATCAATAAAATTTGAAACTCATGAATAATCATTGGCTTCTTGGTATATATATATATATATATATATATATATATATTTGATAAAAGCAAAGGATTTCATTTAAGACTTTGATATCTGGAAATCGCCCAAAGAACGATTGACAATAGAAGGAGGAGTGAATCCCAAATAAAAGATCCGAAGACATAGTCTTAGCATGAGGCTAGAATATGAGCAACTAAGTTGTGATTTGTACGAGTCCACGAATGGTAACATGGCGTAATTGTTGTTTTGCGGTGAGGACATCTTTGGATAAACCCGAACAAGAAGAAGGAAATTGAGCTTCTTCATTGATTGCAAGAATTATAGCTGCCGCATCCCCAAATATTTCCACCATATTTAAGTTAAGATTTTTAGCCAGTTGCAGTGCTTCCCTCAAAGCAAGGCATTCGGCCACCTCCGCATCCGAGATATTATGAACTTTTTTGGAGATACCCGAAGGAAGGTACGGCAAAGATCGTTAAAAACGCCAACTCTTAGGCCCCGCATGAGTGAGAGATTGCTCCATCGAAAAAAATACATGGGCCTGGCGCTGCGTTGGAGAAGACACGAGCTTGAGAGTAAATGTGATGGTCTCTCTGACCAATTGTTGGCTTGATGAAAATCAGTTAACTTTTGATTGGCTAAGACATCAATGAGATGGGGGTCTGATTTAGTTTGATCAAATTTCATCTTGTTTCTTGCAAACCAAATACAATCAAGAATGACCGCGGAGAAGGCGCATATATCATTTTCGGAGTCCATGACGAGGTCTTGAATCCAAAGTGTAAAAGATTGCTGAGTAAAAATCATGACCTTACCCCACAAACTAGTGATTTTCCAGACTGTGGAAGCGAACTGACAGTGAAAAAAAATATGTGCCGCCGAGGTGTCGTTGGAGTGACAAAAGGGACAAGGGTCGACTGAAGCTAAATTGCGTCGATTAAGGAATTCAGAAGTAGGAATGGACCCTGTAGTACATCGCCACATGAAGAGTTGGTTTCGATGAGGAAATTTTAATTTCCAAATTTTTTTCCAAACCGGCAGCGGGCCGGAGCTTGAGGATGCAATATTTGGAGGGAAATTCGGGATCAAGCCGGCGGTGGAGACGGCGTGGTATCTTTTCGAATCGATAATTTACCACACTTGGAAAAGTGCCAACCCCAAATATCCGAAGAAAAGTGAGAGCTAATAGGTAAGGAAAGAATAGCACGAGCATCCTGTTGAGAGAAAAGTGAGAGAACGAGATCCAAATTCCACACCCCAAGGTCCTGGATAATAAGATCACTCACCCGTTGAACAATACAATGAGGGGGTTTGGGGCTCGCACATAAAATTTGTGGAGCAAGGTAGCGAGGTTATCCCAAATCTTCGTATTTCGATCCGAGCGGATAATTTTACGGCAACCCAATTTTAAGCATTGAATACTATTAAAAATACTTCTCCAAGACCGGGAAGGACGGTGGCCAAGTCGTGAATCAAATAAGTTCGAGCACGGGAAGTACTTTGCTTTAAAAATCCGAGCCATAAGGGATGAGGGACAAGTTAAGATACGCCAAACTTGTTTTGCTTAAAAGCGCCAAGTTGAAGGCTTTAAGATTTCAAACCGAGACCTCCCATATTTTTACTACGGCAAAGTTTATTCCAATTTTTCCAATGAATCAGTGTTTGTCCGGGTTTCCATTCCACCAAAAAGCATTTGTGAGTGACCGGATTTTTCCGATAGTGGAGTCCAAAGACATGAAGCAAGTCATAGCAAAAGATGGGATGGCTTGGATGACAAATTGAATAAGAATACCATGCCTACTTGTGATAAATTTTTTTCTTTCCACCCATGAAGTCGAGTCAGATACGGTCCACAATGGATTGAAAAATTTGTCGTTTATTCAAACCAATAACGACCATCAACCCCAAGTATTTACCATGACTCGACTTCCGAAATTTGGAGGAGTGATGTGATAGCGACGAGTGTCATGGGGGTGTTAGACCGAAGAGAATCCCATTTGTCAACGTTGATTTTTGGCCCGAAATATTCTCATAAAGGATGGCATACAAGAGGTGAGAAGCTTCTCGACCGTAGCATGCCCGAAAGAAAGAAGGGTATCGCCGCAAAAAAATAGGTGAGAAATATGCGGCGCAAATTTATTAACAAATGATACCATGAATTTTCCTGACACTGGAGATCCCGCAATATAAGAGAAAAGATTTGGAGCAATAATAAACAAGACGGGGATAGGGGATCGCTTGACGAATCCCGCACTTTGGGGGTGAGAGAACCAATTGTGTGCCATTTAGAAGAAAAGAAAAACGCTCGTGGAGATGCAAGTTTTGATGAAGGAATGAATTTTTGAGGAAAAATGAGTACATAAAGAACTTGAAGGAGAAAAGACCATTCGATACGATCGAAGGCTTTACTCATATCAAGTTTTATGACATATGGCCAAGAAGGCCGTGAGTACGAGGTTTTCATCGAATGGTGCACTTCGTGGCGATGATGATGTTATCTAAAATGAGGCGGCGGGACAAAAACGGATTGGGAATCCGAGATAAGGGAGGGGAGAATAATACGGATCACGAAGGGCAAGAATCATCGAAGCAATTTTATAAGTGACGTTGCAAAGACTAACGGGCGAATCGGCGGTAGCGTGACGGAGGAAGGGTGTTTGACTTTGGGTATAAGGACAATGTGAGTGTAATTGTAGGTAGGAGTGAGCGAATTGTGATTAAGGAAATTTAAAACCGATTGCAAATATCTTTTCTAACAATATGCCAAAATTTTTGGAAAAATACGGGGCTCATCTCAGTCGGGACTGGCGATTTAAATGGATGCATATGTTTGAGAGCTCGGGAGACCTCATCGTCGGTGAATGGTTGAACCAGCGCTTCCGCCATTTCCTTCGTTATTTTAGGTCTAATTCTTTGCAATATCTACTTAATATCCACCGGAGGTGGCGAAGAAGAGGAGAAAATATCCAGAAATAATGCCCTATAAGTTTTTCCAACTCCAGGCTCTGACTATTCGATGCCATTTTCATCATGAAAGCGAAAGTGTATCGTGTTGATTTCCGTCCTGGCCGAGGCAAAAGCATGGAAAAATTTAGAATTTCGATCACCCTCTCGAACTAATGTTGTTTGCCCGTTCTTCCGCCGCAAATCATTCATTTTTAGAAGAGTTTCCAATTGTGAGTATTTTAAAATAAGGTCGTCAATGACCAAAGAAATGGTTCCACTGGAGCTTGGTGATTCTTTGCTTTGAGCTCCTGAATACACTTGTCAAAATTGCCAAAAGTTGCTTTACTCCAATTCAATAGGCCCACTTTGCATGATTGATTTTGTCACTGGCATTTTCCAATCCCATATCCCAATTTTCACGAATAATATTTTCACAATCTTTTGAGCGAATCCACATAGCCGAAACGGAAAGGCCGAATGCCCTCGGTATTATTGGAGAAGTGAGGACGATGAGTGAGGAGATGAATAGTAAGATAGGAATGATCGAGGCGACAAGAAAATGTGGATCACTCGCCCAACACAACACAACTCATTACAAACGCTTCATCCCAAACGGCCCCGTTGTGTGAAAGGATGTTCAATCAGCGACGCCATGTGAAACTTGATCACCATGAAAACCCATGTCCGGAGATCACAAAATTCTAAGGCTTCCCGAAAAGCCTCCATTTGCAAGCGGCTCGCACACCTCGTTCTAAAAATTCGCCGAGATTAAGAACTTCATTAAAATCTCCAAAGCAAATCCAGGGGGATGGGGATCGGATTGGAGAGTTTTAAAGAGTCTCCAAAATTGACGACGAAGAGACACATTGGGTTGGCCGTAAATCCCAGTTGCTCGAATAATAGAATTTGAAAAAACAATGTCGACATCGATGAAACGATCACAGAAAGAGCGAAGAGAAACCACCAACGATTTTTTCCAAAGGAGCGCCAGGCCACCGACCCTTCCAACTGCTGGAACATAGACACCAAAGAAACAAAGATTATTTTTTATTTTTTCCATTTCGGCGACGTTGCATTTTGTTTCGCATAAAAACACAACATCTGGGGACTTAGTGCGAATGAATTCGCGGAGCTCTTGAACTGTGCGAGGGTTCCCAAGCCCTCGACAGTTCCAACTTAAGAAAATTATGGTGATTGGCGGAGTTGGTCCCGGCCAAACTCCGCCATTAAATCTGGAATGATGTCTGAGGAAGTGGATTGTTCATCGAGCTTTGGGTTTTTTTGGAAGATCTAAACAGGGATGGCTTCCAGCTCGGAGTCGAAGAAACCATCTACTTGTAGTTTTCTTTTAGAGGAGGGTTGGGAGGAGGATAGGGATTTTTCCAAAGGGAAGCAAATTTTCGGGCCATTTTCCTCGCAGGGGTATCGAGGTTCATAGGAACTTGCACAAGGAAAGGACTGGGTGGAAGGGCACTCACGGGGGATGCTTTGTGAGGGGGAGTGGAGGAAGAGTTTTGAGGGATTTTAGTCGGAGGGGAGAGAGTAGGACGGCCTAGGGAGTTTTTGGTGTTGATTGCGATATGGTTTTGAGTCAAAGTAGGGGGGTTGAAGAGAGTGTCTGGGAATTAAGATGTTTTATAACTGGGGAGGTTTGGAGTGATGAAAGGGAAGAAGAGTTTAAGCTGTGGGAGAAGGGAGCGGGCGGAGAGTGTGGTGGAGAAGATATATGTGTGTTTGTATGTGAAGAGTAGTATGTGAGGAGGAGAGGTTTCAGTTTGGGGGAGGGTGCGACTGACGAAGTGTTACAGAGGAGAGGAGGCAGAGTGTAAGAGGAGGTGTTTTTTGTGGGGTAAGAGAGAATATTCAAATGGGGGGTGGGTCTTGTGAGGTTGTGGGGGGAGGAGGGCTAGGGGGCGTCGAGAGGACGAGAAGGGGGAAAAACCTACTGTAGCGCGAAGCTAAATACCAAATTCAAGATTCTCAGATTCACGGGGTTGTTGCAGAATACGAGTATCACAGTCTTTAAGTACATGGCCAATGATACCGCAGTAAAAATAGAAATCCGGGAGTCTTTCATACTTCAAAAAGATAGCACGTTTCTGTCCCAGATAATCCACATGGATGACACGTAAGAGAGGGATTGTGACATCAATAGAAACCTTGATACGTAAGAATTTGCCCACCACCGATCCTGAGGAGTCGAAGTCGACTTCACAAAATATACCAATATTGTTGCCCGCAAGTGCAGCAAAACTTTTGTTCATAAGGCCAAGCGGAAGTTGGTGAAGTTGTATCCAAAAATCGCAGCGCGAGAAAACCATCTTCGAAAGGTGGAGATCAGGCTGTACTTTGATGAGAACTAGAAGATATCTGTCGAGAAGCCACGGGGCGCCTAATTGGGCTTTCTTTTTATCCACGAGGGAGTCGAAAGAAAATAGGAATGTATTGTCATGGACTTGCTTGCAGGAGAAGACGCCCCTCGGATTCCAAAGATGTTTGAATAAGGTTGAGACTTGTTCGGCTTGGATGTGTCTAGGTGCCATGATTCGTCCCACAAGACCGTTTTCAAAGTTCATGATTTTCAGAATCAATTTATCGGTGCATATACTCTTGTTTTCTTTGGATCCTAAGGAGAGTTTGGCTTACAGGGACTCCAAATCCTCCGCCATATCCACGCGAAGAGGAGCAGTCAGTGCAAAGAAGAAGACCCAGTACGAAGGAAATGGAAGTTATGGTTCGCCTTCCACCGCGGTGAGATCTGCAAAAAAAGAAATAAACAAACAAAGTGAGAAGAGAGGTGAGTAGAAGTAAGAGCAGGGGAGAAGGAGGGAGAGAAAGTTAGCGGGGAGTTTTAGGGGAAACACAAGAGATGCCAAGACAGCCGGGACTAGTCGAGTTGTGGGAGCGGAGCAAAATTGCGGTTGTTGTGTGAACGACGGCCGGTGACGAGGTGGTCAAAGCTGACGGTAAGGTTGAAGGAAAGAGGAAAAGACAAGAAATAGAGAATGGAGAAGGTATGGGGTGACGTGGGGCGTGGGGGACAAAGCATGGGTTTAGGGAGGAACAAATTCTTGGGGAAACCCAAGACAGAGCACTCAAGACTTCACCTCATAGAGAGAGAGAGAGAGTCTTAGGACAGTTAATTCACCTGTGTTTCTTTGTTACTTTGTTTGTGGTCAAAATTCTGTACGTATTGGCTTCTTGGTATATAGTATATACCATGTCGAATGTAGATTAAGCATTAGCTCGTTGATTTATTTTTGAGCTTAGTTTTGAATTCTTCTATTAAGCCGGTCAATCGGCTCGACTTAGGTCAAACCAGTATAGAGTACACGAAGTCCATGACAATGAAATCACTATTTGTGAATTAAGGTTTAATTCGAATCTAAAAATCATTATTATAGGCTAAGATGGACATATTTGATGAGAAAATTGCACCTTTTGGTATGTAAGAAAATGAGTCAACCCTTTTAGTCTTATGATTTGTTCGTTTGCTCCCAAATAATTTATTTTATTAGCAAACCTAGTCCCAAACAAATCAAAAGTTGCAGCTTTAGTCTCAATACTAATGGAAGACTTAACGTATCGTTAATTATATTCTTAGGGACCAATTTTTGGATCTAAAGCTACAATTTATAATTTGTTTGGGATTAAGTTGCAAAAATTAATTATTTGGGACCAAAGAGTAAATCATGAAACTAAAAGTTTTTGACTTTTATGAGACCAAAAGTGCACTTTTAGGTTCTAGGTCCCCTTAATCAAGACCATTAGAGAATTAGCAAATCAAGATATCTTCTTAATTTCTCAATCATGAAGTTACTCGAAAACTTTTGTAACTTTACTATCATTACTCATTAGTATACCCATATATATCGAGATGCATTAAGGTTTGGAATATTTAAAAAAACCTCTAAAGTTTGGGCTAATTATAAAAAAATCCATAAATATTTTGAAATTACAAAATAACCCCTCGAGGCTTGGTTTTATCTTAAATTTAAGCCAGAATCGTAATATTTCTATAAATATTGGGGATTTTTAAAATATTTTTACTCAGAAAGTGGAAAAAAATCAAACATTAAGAAGATTTTTGCAATTTTCGAAAACCTCTTAACTTTTTTGTATTTAGACCTTATCTTAGGTCCCCTAAAGTTTAAACAAAGACAAAGCTAAAATCCCAACATTTGGAGGCGATACTAATTTGAATTGGACTAATTCTCTCTCTCTCTCTCTCTCTCTCTCTCTATATATATATATATATATATATATATATATATAATTTAATTTACATATAAAATTTATGGATATAAAAACCACTTGGGGGCTGTTCACTCGACACTCTGCCGTTGAAGGGTCCCTCTCACTAATACCCCAGCTGAAAAGGGCATATTATATATGGTCCCCAAATCTACAACTTTGATTATAGATATGCTACTTCAAAATAAACAAAAATAGAAGACATAAAAACCCTAAGATATGTATGGCAGATAAAACCATCCCTTAAAAGCATGGGGACCCTTCTGTTTGTACAAGTGCCCTTGAGTTATCTTCATGGGCAGAATGTAAAGTATCCTTTAGAGGAAATTTGGCCATTTTATGTTGGATTTTTTCATTCCCTTGCATGGCAATGACATTGACTTCTATCATAATATCAATTTTAAGGCGGTATCACCTCGATTTACGACCCTCCAATTGGATTTCTAGTTTCTAGTACTGCGGAGAGATCGTTGTCTACAAACACAATAAGTTGTTAATTATCCACAAAGATCATTCTGATGTTTAAGTATTTAAAGAAATAATAAGGCAATTGAAATGTACATGACTACAATCCGAATGAATTGTGTAACCTTGAAAAATTGTGATAAGAGATATTTATAGGGCTCAACACCATTCTGGGCAAAGGCGGTCAGGGACGGACGCAGTAAATTTGTTCTTGTGGGGCGAAATCCGGGAGGAGCGCGAGATAGGTGCCGCACAAGACAAGAGGCCCTTTCGACGAGGGTCCTTGGAGTTTTTCTTATATATGTATATATACAATCAATGGCGGAGATAGGGGCCAATCCAGGCCCCGACCCTCCTTCTTTTCTTTTTTTTTTTAAAAATATACTATGTAAAATTTTTCAAATTTTTTAGTTAATATTTATTTGCATTTTTTTAATTTTTTTATATTTCTTTTGATTCTTGATCGGTCGAACTATAATAATTCCTAGTTATGCTATTGTATGTAATGACGTGGCTAGGAATTATTACGTAGGACGATACCTAAATGGGGTGGGCCAAAAAAAAACTAAAAAAAAACACATAAATATTAACTATTTTTTTTAAAAAAGAGGGTGTCTAGGCCCTCGAAACCTTGGACCGGCTTTGGCAAAATAAAATATAATATAAATAAAAACAAAACATACAAGCTTTTGTAACTAAATTACATGGAATTTTGGGGGAGGGGCAAGATATGTTGGTTTATACACATATATATATATATATATATATATATATATATATATACTAGAACAACACCGGTGTTATACGGATTTGTCAAAAAATAAAAATTTATGTTGCAATCTATGATAGTTATAAGAGATCCAAAATACTAATTAAAAATACTAAAAAAATTTAAAATTTAGAAGAGTATCATACAATCGTTCACTTCAAATTCTAAAAACATTCTTTGTAAACTACATTATTTATTCTACTTGAAGTGTAACATCCTCGCCACAACAACGGATTTTCAAAGCCGTATTAGTTTTAAATGGTTGAAAGAGTGCAATTTCGATTTTTGAATGTTTTTTCGAAAGGAGAAAAATCTCTATATTTATTTGTGCTAATTTCAAATACTTGGCCGTAATTTTCTTTCGCACAAAAGCTAATAAATTAGTTATGGTAAAAATAATGAATCATTGTCATGCTCAAAAAATATATTTAATATAATTGTTATACCCCCGTAAATGATTTAAATAAAAAATAAAAGTATAATAAGTATTAGAGATAATAATTGAAATTATATCCTTGTTTTTTGTATCATAATAATTGATGGCTCAAAAGCTACCTTTAAAACCGTAGGCAAGTGCACCTATCGTTTTATAGTATAGATTATTGAGTCCGAGTGTCATTCCCACGAGGATTGTAAGTACTAATAATTACCGTCTTTTTGTTATTTAATCTAACAAATTTGAGTTTTTGTTTGATGAAAAGGAAAACAAATTATAAATTGTAAAAATGAAGTAAAATTTGTAGAATAAGAAATCAAGAGATAAAAGTGTGTTTGAATGTAAATCCTCTAGAATGTTTTTGTGATTTGACAAGTTAAAAGATTCAACCATAAGCCCTTAAGTAAAAACCAACCTCTTTTAATAAAATCTCATGCTATGTGGACCGTAGAAATTCCCGATTTAAGTTAATCCCTTTCTCAAGGCTAAAAACTCCTAATCTCAAGTTGATTAATCAAATCTCTTTCTAGTTAAAACCCCCAAGATTGCATTATAACGATTTATGAATTCCCATATTAGGTTTGACCCTAATCCGGAAGATTTATGTCGTCCCATATCTAGGATTGCATGCAACTCTTTTCACTTATACAAATTCTTTTTCACCATAAATCTTTCGATTACCCGAGATGAAGAAAAGATATCAAATTAATATACCAGGAAATATTAACTCGAATGAGATAAGCATGATATAAGTGAATCACACAAGACATGAGAATTTTATTAAAAACATACAAACCTTAATCACAAATCCATTCAGAGTTCATTACACTCAAACACTAAGATTTTAGCTACTCATGATTTTGACAAAAGAGTAAATTACACAAGAAGATTTAAGCATTGTAGACATGGTGTACTTATCTTTCTCAAAACCTCAATGGACTTCTTCCTTGATTGATGATTTTGCTCCAAGCCTTCTTCTCTAATATTGCCCCAAGCTTTCTTCTCCAAGACCCCTTGATCCCAATTCTACTTAATGAAATGAATACAATGAATATTTCTGAATATCTAATGAATGCCTCTCTCAATTTCAACCTTGGCTTTTATAGCAACCAATACATTGATAGATTTCTTTTATTAAACAATCACCCCCATTTTCCTTGTTGGTTGGTGAATTCTTGTATTCAAGTGATGAGGGAGGGGACATGGAGACATGTTTCAAAGAAAATAGGGTGTTAAAAGTGTACAAAAGTGGCCAAAATGGGTTGGTTGGTGATTTTTCCCAAATTCCGCAAAGAAAAGTTGCAAAAAGAGGTCCGGACACGCCAGTGTTGGGCAAAGACGGCCAGGCCGTCCGCAACAAAATTGCTTGAAACACGCCGACACGGCCGTGTTGGACAACACGGCCAGGCCGTGTTTACGACACGGCCGTGTTGTTCTGACACGGCCATGCCGTGTTCGGGGGCATTTTGTGCGATTTTTCCTCTCTTTTGATCCCCTTCAACATGGCCGTGTGTTGGTGACACGGTTTGGCCGTTGGACCCTTTTTCCAATTTTTATCCAATTTATTTCCTTCTTTTTTGAACATAGCCATGTTACTTAACACCCCAAGTCATGTTGAGTGATTTCCTTGCCTTTTTCAAGTAATATTGGCTTCACATTGCTCCAAATTGCTCCACCTATAATGTTAAACACATCACACGATGAAATGCTACAGAAATACTTGAGAAACTATGATTTTTCTAACAAAACAATCCAAAAACTATTGAATTAATAATACAAAATATGTACAAAATGACACTTATCAAACCGCCTCCAATTTGGAAATTTTGCTTGTCCTCAAGCAATTTTTAAAACAAAGAGATGGGTTGAAAACAAAAGGAGATATCTATTTTCACAATTTCGACATGATTGAAGTGAATCGCTAACCTTTTCCTTCCCAATTAAGTCAATCCATCCGTTTTTCAAATCAACCAATTTGTTAAAAAGAGAGTGACTTCAATAATTGGAATCGTTCAAAACATCACAGTTGTCATATCACGAAAAATTTGTCGTTCATATGCTTAGATCAAATACAAAAATGTAATGATAAAAGGAGAAGTCCAAAACTCGGGTCTTTTCAATTTTTTTTTATTGCAAATATAATCAGGACATTTTTGAGGCAAACTTCCACTAGGTTTAAATTTTGAATGTCTTTTCAAAAACTCCTAGGGTGGTGTCCCATATTCATATTTGTGTCGCCGTTTACGTAAGAGACAAACATGGGGCTCATGAATGCTCCTAGTTACTAAGCAACAACAAAACAGAGGAATATAACCTCGATTTGTCCCTTTGTATAACAGTATTAGCACATTTTTTTTTTTTTTTTTTTTTACCCGAGTTATGGTTTCTCTAGTGATCATGACACAAAGTATCTAGATTTAAGCAAAGTCCAAGCTAACTTCATGACATTAAACTCTTTTGGCCAAATTCATCCTTTTACTAGAGTCACGCAGTTTAAAAACATTTTGGCAATTTGAGTTTTCAAAAAGATGACTTTTTCGGGATAAAAATGGACATAACCAATCCACAACTAACCTATCTAATTGTAAAAAAAATTACCTCATGTTTGTTTGCAAGGTATTGATAAGGTGCGTAAAAAGAAAACGAAATATCCACAAAGAAAGCTAAAACACGCAAAGCTAAAGAAAATAATTCAAATCCAAGCGTTCTAACAAATCTTGCCACCCCCAACTTCAAGGGTCACATTGTCCCCAATGTGAAGAGGAGATGGGACACAAAATGGAGCAAAGGAAATGAAAACTAAGACAAAGACAAATACGACCTTATGACGGTGGTGGGAAGTGTCCTTGAGAGAGGTGCCATTGATGGAGTTGAGAGAAAAGGGCATTTTGTTGTTGTTGGTCCTCTCGAATATCCCTAATGACGCCAAATTGCTGCTCCATCATTTGTTGTTGGCGGTCAAGCATATTCTGCTGGCGTTCGAGCATTGTTTGTTGATATGATAGCATGTCTCTTTGGTGTTGTTGCTCCGTGAGAATAGCTTGAAGATTGACTTGTTCATGTGGTGGCGGTGGTGGTGGTGGGTGAGATGAAGGAGTATGGGGTGGTGAACCCCTTGGAGGAGATGGGGATTCGGGAGCATCATCCTCTATGGGAGGTAGTTCGAGGGCGACTGTCATCCTCCGGATTGTGTCGCATACCCATCAACCAATTGTCACGATTACGAATTGTAGTTCGTGCCGGGTCGGGAAGTAATAGTCGTTGGGATGTATGTCGAAAAAGCAAGCAAAATTGATCATTGATTCTTTCAATTAATTTTATAGCAGTACATACCTCGAGATCAATACGCGTGCTTCCTCGCGCTTGTTGTAAATCCGTTAAGTCATGCTCGAAGTGAAGAGCAATTGGAGTAATTAGGCCTCCAACAAGAATTTTACTACATTCGCCCCGCCCGACTTTCTGAAAATGGCGTGCTAAGTGAGACCCGGTGTCAAGGTGTTTGCCATAGACCATAGCCCATAAAAACAATAGCTCGTCCTTCCTCAAATTCCCGTCACTTTCCCCCCTACCGAAAAGTGTGCTAGCCATCACACGATGCATATAACGAAAAACAATGATTTATTACGCGTGATACTTTAGCACGAGAAGCAACATAGTCATATGAAGGAGCTATTTCATTCCAAAATCGCTGTGCATTAAAGTCGCTAGGAAAGCGTCTGTTACCATCAATTGGAAGACCATATATTTGATTGAAGTCGGCAAGAGTCAATGTATACTCTTGATTGAACAAGCGAAAAGAGATGAGGCCGTCCTAGCATGAGTTCCGTGAGGATTTCGGCGTTAAATGAGCTAAGGAATTCCAGTGTGACGCGCTCATAAGTTGGTGCTTTCGCACCCATGAATTGTCCCCACCCAACTTGTTCAAACATCCAATCAATATCTTCTTGTAACAAGCGGTCTCTAATGTCATGGCGTCCAGGATACCTGGTGTTGTGCAATGGTTTACTCAACAATTGTTGATATCGGGTTGCTTGCTCGTCATCCGGAATAGAATGCCGTGACGATTACTTGGTGGATTAGCCCGGGAGGGGCGGCGAGAGCCGAGGGTCCCCGCACCGGAAGGAGCGTAACTTCGACTTCGTTTTGACATGGTAGTCCGAAAAAGGAATTTTTGATAGAACATGCAATACAAGGACAAGATTATTATTAATATTTCTTTGAAAACCAACTATCCTATAAAAACCAGGCCTCAATTAAATTCCCAACAACAACATCATCCCATCACCTTCAAGTTCTCATCAAAATAGCAAGTAAGTTACAACAAAGCGGTTTCCACTCATGATCAATCATATGATTCTAACAATCAATCAATCAACAAACGCTCATATCGTTATATTTAGGCAACAATAAACCCTTTCATTCGTTTAGGACCAATTTTGTTGGTGAAATTAAGCAAGATAATTCCAACAATTGACTTCACATGATTTTACCCATACAAATTTCAATAGCACATGGGGCCAACATTATCACCATAAAAATCCGTAAATACCTCATCTTCAACACAAATAATTAGGCATAAAATTCCAAAAATTTAAGTTAAATCAAAAAGCCCTAAATGATAGAAATTTCAAACATTTATGAACAAATTGAAAGCACAAAAATAAAAAAAAAATGAAATTAAACACAAAAAAATAACATAGAAGATCATACCTTGAAATAAAACCCATTAAGAGAAATCTCCCAAAACCACAAAATTCCCAACAATCAATCGGTAGAAGTGTTGGCAATGGAGGGAAGATGGTGTTTTATGGAAGAATTTGAGTTTAAATGGGAGTGTTAGAGATTTGGGGGAAATTTTGGGGAGGAAGAAGAGGTTTTAGGGTTTAGAATTGAAAAATTTGGGGAAATTTTGAAAAAAAAATCCTGTTTTGTGCGGCCGGACACGGCCTGGCCGTGTTCGGGTTGTCCGCTGAAAGAATTTTTTTGGGCCCGAACACGGCGTGTCGGGCGACACGGCCCGGCCGTGTTAGGGCAATTTTCATTTTTTTTAAATAAAAAAGGAAAATTGGGGAATTTGGACACGACCATGTCGGCAGACACGGGCCAGCCGTGTTCGTGGTCATCGTAATATTTTTTTTTTTTTTTTAAATATCATCCCGAGTAAAAAAATGAATCCTAAAAAATTGGAAACAAATTGACACAAAAATCATCGGGTTGCCTCCGGTAGCGCTTTAGTGTCATATACCGGACCGATTCACCTCTAATTGTGTGATGTATTTGGGGGATCCTCAAGTTTGAGGGAATCTCTATAATTATCATCGATGGTGCCCCCAAAATAAAGCTTGACGGTGTCGTTTTTTTTAAAGGTGCCCATTTCCTTGTGCGTAATTTCGATAGTCCCGTAAGGAAACACTTGAGTAATGTTGAATGGGCCGAACCACCTCGGATTTTAACTTACCGGAAATAAGCGAAGTCGGGAATTGAATAGTAACACTTGATCACAGGTTGGAATTCCCTGTGCTTAATGTGCTTGTCATGCCATTGTTTCGTTAGATTCTTTGTAAATTTTAATTCTCGTATGCCGAATTTCGCCATTCTTCGAGTTCGTTAATCCGCAATAAACGGTTATGTCCTCGCACTTGACAAATAATAATTAAGCATTTTAATAGCCCAAAAGGTTTTATGTTCAAGCTCAACCTAGGCAAATGACATGCTTTACCATAAACGAGTCGATATGGGGTAGTCCCTATTGGCGTTTTGAAAGCCGTTCTATAAGCCCAAAGGGCATCATCGAGTTTGAGGGACCAATCCTGCGAGAGTGCCCAACCGTTTTTCCAAAATTCGTTTTAATTCGCGGTTGGACACTTCGACTTGACCGCTAGTTTGGGGATGATAAGCGGTCGCGACTCGGTGTGTGACACCATAACGCTTTAAAACCTTGTCAAATTGATTATTACAAAAGTGAGTGCCTCTATCGCTAATGATGGCTCGTGGTGTACCAAACCAAGGGTAAAAAGTTTTTTGAGAAAATGCACCACCACTCGAGCATCATTTTTAGGTAAAGCTTGAGCCTCTACCCACTTAGACACGTAGTCAACGGCTACCAAAATATATTTATTGCCAAACGACGGAAAAGGTCCCATAAAATCAATACCCCAAACATCAAAAATTTCACAAACAAGTATACCGTTTTGGGGCATTTCATTTCTTCGAGAAATATTCCCTGCTCGTTGACAACTATCACAAGTTTCAACATACCGCTTTTTGCGTCTTTGAAAAGTGTAGGCCAATAGAAACCCGACTCAAGGACCTTGCGTGCCGTAGTATTTGCTTGATAATGTCCACCAAAGTGGGTCCTTTGTGACAATGATTCAAAATGGAGATTGTTTCGGGAAGTGCAACACACCTTCGTATGATTTGATTCGCACAAACTCGGAATAGGTGGGGATCGTCCCAAATATAATACTTGAGGTCCGAAAAGAATTTCTTCTTTTGTTGATGGGTCATCCTTTTGGGAGAACTTTTCCCCGCAAGATAATTAGCGAAATCGCAAACCAAGGAATATCAATTGAAATTGAGTTAAGGGCAAAGAGTTGCTCATCCGGGAAAGAATCGTTGATATGTCCATTGTGTTGCTCATCGGTCGGAGTGCTCAGCCGAGATAGGTGGTCGGCGCAAGATTTTCGCAGACCCGCTTATCTTTGATCTCCACATCGAATTCTTGGAGTAAGAGAACCCATCGAATTAGTCGTGGTTTGCGTCATTTTTGTCGAGCAAATAGCGTAAAGCGAGTGATCCGTATAAACAATGACTTTGGATAGAATCAAGTATGACCGAAATTTGTCAGGCGAAAAACCACCGCAAAGTAGCTCCTTTTCGGTAGTTGTATAGTGGGATTGAGCAGATTCAAAGTCTTACTTGCATAGTAAATTGGCCGGAAATGTTTATCTTTTCGTTGCCCAAGTCCGCTCCTACCGCATAGTCACTAGCATCACACATGAGTTCGAACGGTTGAGACCAATCCGAGCCACCATGATGGGAGAAGTGGTGAGTTTTTCTTTCAAAGTGTTGAATGCTTGGAGACATTCATCGTTGATATCAAAAAGCGCATCCTTTTCTAAAAGACGAGTAAGCGGCCGGGCGATTTTGAAAAATCTTTGATAAAGCGCCTATAAAACCCTGGGCGTGCCCCAAAAAGCTTGGATAGCCTTCACCGAGGCGGGCGGTGGCAATTTGGAAATTGTATCAACTTTCGCTTTGTCAACTTCAATTCCCCCGCAAGAAATTTTATGCCCCAAAACAATACCTTTGTACCATGAAGTGACATTTTTCCCGATTAAGTACTGGAGTTAGTCTCTTCGCAACGAACAAGGACTTTTTAAGATTTGCAAGACAAAGATCAAATGAATCCCCAAAAACCGAAAAGTCATCCATGAAGACTTCCATGATTTCCTCTACAAACTCGTCGAAGATGGCAAGCATACAACGTTGAAAAAGTTTCTTTGGTGCGTTGCACAACCCAAAAGCGCATGCGTCTATAGGCGAAATACCGTAGGGACAAGTGAACGTGGTTTTCTCTTGGTCCTCCGGTGCTATCGGATCTGAAAATAACTCGACATGCCATCAAGGAAGCAATAATAGAGGTGAGCGGATAAACGTTCAAGCATTTGATCAATAAAAGGTAAGGGAAAGTGGTCCTTGCGAGTAGCATCGTTAAGTCGTCGTGAATCGATGCAAACTCGCCAACCTCGTTACCGTCGCATCGGAATAAGTTCGATTCTTTTCATTTGGTACTACTTGTCATCCCACCTTTCTTTGGGACCACTTGAACCGACTTACCCACCATCTTGTCGGAGATTGGATAGATGAGCCCAAAGATCCGAAGAGTTTGATTACCTCCGCTTTAACCACCTCTTTCATGTTTGGATTTAGCTTAATGAGGTAGAACAACCGGCTTGAAATTTTCCTCCATCAAAATCTTGTGAGTGCAAAAGGAAGGATTAATCCCTCGAATGTCGGAGATTTTCCAAGCGATGGTTTTATGTTCCCGTAATATTGCCAACAATCTATCCTTTTGATGAGAAGATAAATTGGAGGAAATAATTACGGGAAGTTTGGCGTTCTCGGCTAGAAATGCATATTCCAAGTGTTCGGGTAACTCCTTCCGGCTCAACAGTGGTAGATCCTCAATGGATGGTTTGATATGCCCCACTGTGAGTTTTCAATTTTTTCGAACTCTTTTCGTGGATTCGTTGGTTCGTTTTCCTCCAATGCGAGTACGGATTCCCTAAGAAAGGGTTTTCATCCGATATACCCGCACTTTGAACAATACAAGTCTCCAAGAATCGTTAGAAATCATGCTTGGTAGAGAGTTGGTTATCTCCATATCGATAAGATCAATAGCAAAACATGAGTCATCTTTATCTATCGTATTTTTCATTGATGTAGCGATTTTAAAAATGACTTGTTCATCTTCGACTCTTAAAATTAGTTTGCCATCATGCACGTCAATGATTGCCTTAGCGTAGCTAAAAATGGACGCCCCAGATCAAAGGGACTTCGACATCTCGTATGCATATCAAGAATTACAAAATCGACAGAAATATAAACTTATCGACTTTGACTAAAACATCTTCAACAATGCCTCTAGGATATTTAATAGATCCGTCACCTAATTGCAGGCTCATCCTAGTTGGTTTTGGCTCCTGAACCCATTTGTTTGAATAAATCATAAGGCATCAAGTTAATGCTAGCCCTAGATCGCCATTGCCCGATCAACGGTCAAATTACCGACATGACAAGGAATAGTAAAACTCCCCTGGATCTTTGATTTTCTCGAGGTAACTTGTTTTGCAAAATTGCCGAGCATTCCTCATTTAATTGCACCATGGATATTTCTTCAAGCTTCTTCTTATTTGAAAGAAGATCTTTTAGGAACTTGGCATATTTTGGCATCCGTGAAAGGGCTTCAACAAAAGGAATATTGATGTGCAATTGTTTAAATAAATCCAAGAACTTACCAAATTGGTCGTCATGTTTGTCCTTACGCAATCGACTTGGATACGGAATAGGTGGTTGGAATTTGGTACCATTTTCTTTGTTTCCTTGGATACTGTTCGCCTTTTTGTTGTATGGGCGTGGGTTCGCCTCTCCGGCATCCGTGCCGTCTAGCTTTGTTCCACTCCTCGAGTAATTGCTTTTACCATTCTCTTGGATTTGGCTCGGTGTTCTAGGTAAGCTCCCTTGTGGCCTTTCGAGATCATTTTGGCAATTTGACCAATTTGATTTTCCAAGTTGCGAATGGATGCTTCTTGGTTCCTTAAGGATGTTTCGGTGGCCGTGAAACGGGTTTCCGTTGTTTGGACGAATTTGGACAAGATAAGTCCTCCAAACTTGGTTTTCGCGATTTGGAAACCGGGAGTGCATTTAATTGGGAGAGTGCGTTTGGATTAGCCTGTTGACCTTGATTTCCCAACTAAAGTTCGGGTGTTGACGCCAACCTGGATTATAAGTGTTCTTTGAAAGGATTATTTTGAAAGGGTCGAGATTGATTACCTAGATAATCCACTTGTTCATGCGGTATCGCGTGAGGGCAATCTTGGTGGTTGTGCGATCCTCCACAAGTCTCGCATGAGAAGGCTTGTTGTGGTGGTGGTTTTGAGCCTGCCAACCCGTCTATTTTTTGAGTTAGAGCTTCGAGCTTCACTGTGCGGCTAGTGTCACCACCGCGTCCGCATTATATACTCCCACCGACTGTTGGTTTTTCCTCGCACGGATTGCCATTGATAGCCATTCATGGCCATTCCTTCTATGAGATCTTGGGCGGCTTCGGGTGTCTTATTGTTCAATGTTCCTCCCGCCGCCGCATCAATCATCTCTGTCTTGTCGATGAGAGCAACCCATTGTAAAATGTTTGGACTTGCATCCAAATGGGAAGACCATGATGTGGGCATTTTCGCAAAGAATTCTTTGAATCTCTCCCAAGTGTCGTACAAGGTTTCATCGTCCTCTTGAGTGAATGAAGAGATCTCATTCCTCAATTGTGCGGTTTTAGCGGGTGAGAAATACTTTAAAAGGAATTTTTCCGCCATAATGCTCCATGTAGTGATTGTTCCTTCGGTAAAGTGTTTAGCCATTGTTTAGCCCGTCCCCGAAGAGTAAATGGGAACAAGCGAAGCGGATGGCATCGTCGGAGACTCCATTTATTTTGAAAGTATCGCAGATTTCGAGGAAATTCGCGATATGATTATTGGATCTTCGCCTGGTAAGCGTCGAATTGGACAAATTGTTGCACCATTTGAATGACATTCGGTTTGATTTCAAATTATTGGTCGCACGCAAGCGGGCCTTACGATACTAGACAACGCATCATCCATAGATGGCTTGGCGTAGTCGTACATGGTTCTTTGTTGTTCATCCGCCATATCGGGATCCGCTTTCGTTAGTATCCTCCTCGTGGTACGTACTAATACTTTCCTCTCGTGTTGCTACGGCGGTCTCGCTTCCAGATTCGGCGACGAGTAGGCATGCAATCGTAGTAAACAAGGAGGATAAGTATAATCCAAGACTTACAAAAGATAGACACCTAGAAAGACAATTGATGAAAATAAAAAAAAATGATTAAATTAACAAAAATAAGATGTTCTTAATATTACAATCCCCAAAGAACGGCGCCAAAAACTTGATGGCTCAAAAAGCTACCTTTAAAACCGTAGGCAAGTGCACCTATCGTTTTATAGTATAGATTATTAGTACGAGTGTCATTCCCACGAGGATTGTAAGTACTAATATTTACCGTCTTTTTGTTATTTAATCTAACAAATTTCAGAGTTTTTGTTTGATGAAAAAGGAAAACAAATTATAAATTGTAAAAATGAAGTAAAATTTGTAGAATAAGAAATCAAGAGATAAAAGTGTGTTTGAATGTAAATCCTCTAGAATGTTTTTGTGATTTGACAAGTTAAAAGATTCAACCATAAGCCCTTAAGTAAAAACCAATCTCTTTTAATAAAATCTCATGCTATGTGGACCGTAGAAATTCCCGATTTAAGTTAATCCCTTTCTCAAGGCTAAAATCTCCTAATCTCAAGTTGATTAATGAAATCTCTTTCTAGTTAAAACCCCAAGATTGCATTATAATGATTTATGAATTCCCATATTAGGTTTGACCCTAATCCGGAAGATTTATGTCGTCCCATATCTAGGATTGCATGCAACTCTTTTCACTTATACAAATTCTTTTTCACCATAAATCTTTCGATTACACCGATGAAGAAAAGATATCAAATTAATATACCGGAAATATTAACTCGAATGAGATAAGCATGATATAAGTGAATCACACAAGACATGAGAATTTTATTAAAAACATACAAACCTTAATCACAAATCCATTCTAGAGTTCATTACACTCAAACACTAAGATTTTAGCTACTCATGATTTTGACAAAAGAGTAAATTACACAAGAAGATTTAAGCATTGTAGACATGGTGTACTTATCTTTCTCAAAACCTCAATGGACTTTTCCTTGATTGATGATTTTGCTCCAAGCCTTCTTCTCTAATATTGCCCTGCTTTCTTCTCCAAGACCCCTTGATCCCAATTCTACTTAATGAAATGAATACAATGAATATTTCCGAATATCTAATGAATGCCTCTCTCAATTTCAACCTCGCTTTTATAGCAACCAATACATTGATAGACTCTCTTTTATTAAACAATCACCCCCATTTTCCTTGTTGGTTGGTGAATTCTTGTATTCAAGTGATGAGGAGGGACATGGAGACATGTTTCAACAAAATAGGGTGTTAAAAGTGTACAAAAGTGGCCAAAATGGGTTGGTTGGTGATTTTTCCCCAAATTCCGCAAAGAAAAGTTGCAAAAAGAGGTCTCGGACACGCCAGTGTTGGGCAAAGACGGCCAGGCGTCTTGCCGCAACAAAATTGCTGAAACACGCCGACACGGCCGTGTTGGACAACACGGCAGGCCGTGTTATGCGACACGATCGTGTTATATGACACGGCCAGGCCGCGTGTTCGGGTCAATGGGCTGTTTTGTGCGATTTTCCTCCTCTTTTGATCCCCTTCAACATGGCCGTGTTCGGTGACACGGTTTGGCCGTTTGGACCCTTTTTCCAATTTTTATCCAATTTATTTCCTTCTTTTTTGAACATGGCCATATTCTTAACACCCCAAGTCATGTTGAGTGATTTCCTTGCCTTTTTCAAGTAATATTGGCTTCACATTGCTCTAAATTGCTCCACCTATAATGTTAAACACATCACACGATGAAATGCTACAGAAATACTTGAGAAACTATGATTTTTCTAACAAAACAATCCAAAACTATTGAATTAATAATACAAAATATGTACAAAATGACACTTATCAATAATATTTAATTCACAATTAATTTGAAAACTCAAAAATAACTTCCTAATTTTATATCCTTGATTTTGGGATTATTTAAGTTATTGATTAAATGTTTGATTGAATTTTAATAGTTATATAAGGAAATAGGAAATTTAATTATTAAGTTGATGATAAATTGATAGTAAATTGATATAGTAAATCAATATATGATTGGAAGAATAAGGTGGTGTCATGGTTTGCCACATGGCTAAATATGAAGGTGACACATGGATTTGGAAGAATAAGGTATTGACACGTGTACCAAATTGCTCAGGTGAAGACATGTGGCAACTTGTTTTTTCTTTTAGTATATAGGGTTGATACTATATTAATTTATTAAATAATATATTATAGGGGTTCAATCACAAGGTGGGGGAGAGGGCGGTTGCCACCGGCCCACCCCCGTGTCCGTCCCTCCCGGGGCGTCGGGGCGACACCGCATAAGGCCCCTCTCCGGCGATGGAACTCGCCCCCTAGATATTTTGTTTTTATTTTTTAATGGCTTTCAATAATATTTTAATATGTAAAATAAAGACGGCTATTTTTAATAGAAAAGTTGTATGGTTCAGTGGTTTGTTTCTCGCACGACGTCTTTTAAACATAGGAAGGACAGTGATAGGCCTCCAGGGGCACATGCGGGTTGGTCAGTGACAAGAGTGTGGTGCTCTAACATCACGGGTTCGAATCTGTGTAGTCACAGTTCTTTCCGGTTGGTCCTCTCCCTTGCAGGACTGCTACTCGTGCATATCTCTCGATTTACATCTTGTCTGGCTAAGGGGCCTCTGGTTCAGATGGAGAGTTTCGCCTTCGGGTAAAACCTTTTAATAAAATAGGAAGGACAATGATAGGACTTATGAGAGAATTGTTATTTGGTGTTAGGCGGTGTATTGATAATCTCGGCCCAATGGCCCATTAGGATAAACTCTTTCAATTAGGCCTCCTTGAACATTATTGTTATTGGGCTTTTCTTGATTGAGCCACACCTCATCAAATCTCTAATTATGAAACATAGTATTTCTCGTGCTACATTTTTTTTTAAATTTATTTGGATTCAAATATGAGTCCCAAATAATGTTTTTTGCTCAGTGAGTAAAGATTTCTTTATACATACCAAATAGGGATGGCAACGGAATGGATCAAAACTCGGCTCCGCATCAAACCCGCCCCGTTCGGGGCGGGTTCAAACCCGGCCAAACGGGTCCCGGACAGGTCAAAGAAAATCCGCCTGGTCCAGGGCGTGTAACGGGTCCTTATGGACCCGCCCCGTATACAGTAAATTAGTCAAATTTTATTTATTTTTGGTTAAGAGTCTAATTTAGTCATACAGATTATTAAGTTAACATTACTTATATGTTTGCAGAATATCGTGCAGAAGTTAAAAAAATGATCAATTAATCATTTCCTGCCTTGAATGATATATTGAGATATTAATTATAATTTTTTTAATAATCAGTTAGAAATTACAATAAGACCAGAAAATAGAATGAATGAAAACAGCAGAGGAATGCAATCAGCGATTTTAAAAAAAAACTGGCAGTAGACTGAGCAACTAAATTTCAATGCGGGTCCGGCGGGTTCAACCCGCCGGGTCACGGGTCCAATGAGGGCGCGGGGCGAGTCCCGAGTCTATATTTTCCTTCGAGCAGCAGCATCATACCCGCCGTTCTTGCCATCCCTAATACCAAAGTTATAAAGAGACTACAAAAGCCAATTTCTTTTCCATTTCGCACATAGTTTGATTCGATAAAGAGTAAATTTTGCGTAAATGTTTATAAATTCGACAGTTCATCTTTATATTCCAAAAAAAAAAAAAAAGAAAAAAAAAAGTATTAGTTGCACAAAGGTTGAAACATTAACGCAGCCTCTCATCTTCTCTGGCTGTTATAGTTGTTGTCTGAATTTGTGATTCTCGTGTTTTATGGGAATCCCTGTCCAATTTTTAAGTTATCCAAAATCAATGGCTTCAAAATTTCCAACCCATTCTTTATGAAATAAGGTAAGACAACAAAAACATTTGTGGCTAAGATTAGATCCCCAGATATAATATACTTCCAACCTTCTTCTAACTCTTTTCGTGTAAGTCTCAAATTTTCATGTTATCCGCTCTTGCCAATCAAATCTCTTTTAAGTAATAAACGTGGATTAGATAAATAATCATATTAACATAGACCATAGTGAGACGCACAAGACAATAAAATCATGTTTAAATTAGAAAAAGTTAGTGGTGGTTCAAGTTTACAGGTTGCGTTGAGACACGATATACACAACAGACTTGCCAAACCGACCTGAGCTGTTTTATTATTCGCGCAAGATTTATCAACCCGAACTTGACATGTTTATTCTCGTATAACTCGAACCCGTTCCGAATGACATGTGTATTTTAAAAATCTGAATAATGTACCCTTCTATTTAATGAGTTATATTGGTTAATTTTCAACCTTAATTTTCATTTACATACATTGGATATTTGTTTAAATTCAACCATCATATAACAAATTATTCAAACAATCAAAAGTATATATCACAAAAGGAAACACATGCAATAACAACGCAAAATAAATTAACGGGTTAACCGGGTCATTTTAGGTTAACCTAAATCCAACATGTTTATTATTTATATTATTCGAGTTCAACCTAATTATCAATCAAACCTATCAAGCCTAAACTTTAACCCGCTTATACTGTCTTAGGTTCATGTCGTGTTGTAAATTCTTTGTTTGACATCATATGCATGAATCAGAGGTTTATCCGACTATATTGGGAATTTGGGATGCCAAAGAAGATAAACCAACCAATTCCTGAGGTCATTTTGTAATTTATGAAACATATGATTTTTTATATTTTTATAATTCAAATATCTATGATGTGGATGATAAGAGATTGAGATATTCTCAAAATATCTTAGCCAAAGGAACCTTAACCCTGACAACACCTGTGTGTCTCCAACATCAATGCATCTTTTTGGCATGTACTCACTCTAGTTTAAAAATAGCAAATGAGCAGTCTTTCATATTATTATGTTTTGACCTAAAGTTTTTGAAATCTCATATTTCACCAATTCTAATTTGTTTTGTCTTTTTTTTAAGAATCAATTAATTTTATTAAGGAAAATAACCTTATAACTGATAATAAAGATCAAAATTGTAAATCTACAAATCATAAACCTATCACTACAAAAAAACAATTAAATTCCAACAAAATAGAAAATTGTTGGAATTTTTTAAATTCCAACGGAAATTCCAATGCTACATTGTACCGTTGGAATTTTCCAACGATAAACAAAACCGTTGGTATAAAATGTTGGAATTCATGTTGGAATTTAAAATTCCAACGGAAATTCCAACATCACAACTAATTAGTTGGAAAATTCCAATGATGATTCCAACAATAATAATAAATAATTGGAAATACTATTGGAATTTTAAAAATTCCAACAAAATCCAACGGTAAACCAAAGGTTGGAATTAATCGTGATAATTTGATAGTATAATCCATATCAATAAAACATATCTTCTCTTAAAGTCAATCATATTGAAACTACATGGTTAAATGTCTTGACTTGGGACAAATTCATGATGCCTCTTTGGGAAGTTAAAGATATTAGATAACGATATAAATTGATTGAATATTCCAACGAATATATACCATTGGACTAAATCTAATAGTATATTCCGTTGGAATAACCATTTGAGTTTTTTCCAACGATTAACTATATTCCAATGGTATAACTCTGTTGGAATTAGTGTTGGAAAAAATGTTAGAGTTCATTCCAACGGTTATATATTCCAATGGATAAATAATGTTGGACATTCCGTTGGAATATTTTTCTATTGGAATTTCGCCATTCCACGACCATTTTACCAACGATACATTTTATGTTGGAATTTAGTTGGAATCGATAATTCCAATGGTAATTGGCCAAATTCTAGCGATTTTTTCCGCTAGAATTTCCTTGTTTTTCTTGTAGTGTATACAAATCTAAAACATAGAATTAAAGTACACAAATTTAATTGGTCAATATAATCGAACATCGTAGAATCACGAACCCACATCTGTCGCTAATCTTCCAATAATGAGTCATTTGAATTTTCTACCCAAAACCCCCACAATAAGAAACAAAGAGGAACTACAACGATAAAAATTTATGAATGAAATACCATCATGCATAACAAAATATCACTTATTAAAAGGAAGAAACTCCACTTATTAGGTGACATGGACTCCAATTAGGGAGACTCGATAACTGCTGTAATAGGATAGAGACAAACAACTAAAAGAAAAAATAAGAAAAATATATAATATTGCTTCCACATTCTTCCATGCAAAATGAGGAAAAAAAAGAAGAGAAAAAATGCGCATATATAAAGTTTGCTAAATATAAATTTTTATGGTCCTTCCAATTTGTTATTCTTGTGCTTCTTTCTTCCTATTTTCAAAATCATTTTGTCATCCCTTTCCTATTCTCTATTTAATCTTCCTTAAAACCAAAACATATTTGACAGTTTTAATTCTATATATTTATGCAGTTATGCTTTATATTGGTTGGGTGGTACTGTTTAACAAGAAAATGACTAAGTGTATAAATGGAAAAAAATGGGACATAATGTGTTTAAAGTCGATGCTAGTATTTGATACTATCTCTGCAAGACGAAATTGCCCCATAATAAGTGTTTATGGTTCTGGCAATCGCCTCTAAGATACAACAACTTTACTGATTCGACTTAGCAACACTTGCAAAACTCGAACCTAAAGCGAACAAGAAGTGATATAGACTTTCAAGCTTTTGGAAGGGTGATAATCAATATGCATAATGCAGAATGATTTGATTTATTATCTGATTATTTTCATGTGTTTTCATTATGCAGGGGAAGCTGTATATTATCTGATTATTTTCAAGGTGCCTCATATAAAGGATACGTCTTTTGGCTCAAAAAGACATGTCTATAACAAAAAAATACACCAGGTAACTCGAGGTGCCTCTGTTCAAAGTTGCGCGATCGCACACTCCAGCGCGCACGACACTAAAAGCTCTTTGTCCTCGGTGCGCAACCGCGCACTCTAGTGCTCGCCCAACACGCAGTCGACCACATATGGAAGCGCTTGCCCGCGCACTAAGCCCACTTTGAGTAATAAAATTAATTTTAAAGGTTCAAATAAAATTTGTCCAAAACTATAAAAGCCCAAGCCCATGACCCAGACAACAACGCGTGTTTGTGTTTTGAACCAAATTCACAAGCATGTAGGTCCTTGTTCGCCAAAATTATTTGGTTCATACAAGCTGCAAAGTGTACGGTGTAGTTTGTAGAATAATGTCAAGCAATGTTATATTCTCAAGTATTGATATTGAAACACTTAGGCTATAATAACATCGCATTCCAATTTATTGAAGCGTAGAATATTGATTATTAATAAAAATCGAATATTAAAAGCAAAAATAATTAAATTTGTGAACCCCACAATTATTTTCAACAACTATATGAGCAACCTTGGCGCATAATCTCAATATGTTTCTTCAATATTAAGTGCAAATAAAGTTTTAAAAACCAATTCATGCAATTCTATGGATTCAATTCCTAAGATAGTCTATTCTCCCTCCCTAGGGTGATAAATAAATAGTAGATTAATAGCAATTGTAGATATATCTCCGATATGTTACAATTATTATTAACTCCCAAAAGATTTATGAATTGAATGACTCAAACAACTTGATTGTAGGTCCCCGACACGTTACATCCGTTTATGTATGTCCGATTCGATTTCCGTCTTTGTTAGAACTCATCTCCCGAATCTTGCACTAACAAATATAACATTCAAATTATTGGCCAAATAAAAACAATTATTAATAAACACTCGAATTCATAAATAAAAAGCACGAATTAATTAAGAAAATAAATAATTATATTTAACTTTGAATCCATAGTTTCGATTATGCCCCTAAGATCCAAAAGATATGCTAAACATTGATTAGAAACTCATACACAAATTCGAATCAACATTGTGACATCGTTTAAGCACGGAGACAATAGTTCTTAGACATAGAAAGAAAACCCCTTCTTGTCGGGATGGATTCCCCTAAGTTTTCAAAGCTCTTGTGCTCCAGTAGATGCGAAAGCCTTGTGGTGTTCTTCGCAACCTAGCCTTTTGCTCTCGAGAAGATCTTCGATTCTTTGGTTCTGTGTTATTTGATGTGTTTTCTCTGTATCAACTTCTATTTTCCCAAGCCGGGGTTTCCTTTTATAGATGCTTGGAGAGACCACTTGTAGAGTTGGAGCAGGGAAGAAAACTCTAAAAATGCGTCAAAATAGAGTCTCTCACTGACTTTGGCGGGTGTGTGGTGTTGGCCGACCCTTGGTCGTGTTTGATACATGTTTTATCTTAATTTTGATGATTTTATTTTTACACCAAAATAATGTTTTTAATTGTTGTCCAAATACTTCTAAATGATTTAAAATTGTTTTAATATTTTTAGGAGTATTTCTTCAAGTTTTATTTTAGATAAAATTGGACAACACTTTTAATGGTTTTTATGTTTATAAGTTTTTACTTCAAAACAAGGTTCCTAAATGTTGTCTAAATACTCCCGATTGGTTTAAAATGTTTTTACTAAATTTTGGAGTATTTCTTGAGTTTTATTTTTGACAAAAATTGGACAACATTTACTGTCTCGAGGTCAACCGGTCGCAGTATAGGGCAACCCGCGTACTGGAGATGTATTTTAGAACAAAAAATGAGACGGAAGGGAAAAAGGCCGGTCGACCGGGACGCCGACCGGTGGCGTCGGCCGTCGACACCTGTCGGCCGTGCACAGGGAGCAATATATGGAAGCAGAACTTGCTTCCTTGGAATTTCAATGAGTGGGGCCAGGGTCGAGGTCGGTCGGTCGAAGTCCCCGACCGGTCGCCTTGTGTTATTTTTTTCGTGTGTTCTTCAAACGTCTATTTCGTGCGGCCATGGCCGCATCTATGTTTTTAAACAAATTTATTGTTTGTGAGACATCTTTTCCTTAAATTATGGGATTGATTTCTATGACTATATTCTTGATTTTAATTGTATTTTTCTGTAGATTTTCAATCCCCAAGAGGAGCCTATGCTTGATCAATCATCTTCTATAAATAGAGGAAGTTTTGGAGCAACCATGACAACAATTGAAACACAATACAACAAGATATACTCAAGCAATCACTTGGTCTTCTATTGTTATTATTCTTGTTGTAATTTGCCAGCTTATCACTTTCACATCCTTGAGGTCTAGGCTATTCTTGATTACACTTGCACTCTATTGTATAATTCATTATCGAGTTGTAATCTTGAAGTTTTGGGTTATCATTCAACACAAGATATCCTTATGAGTGTTCTTGTGGTAAGAACACACTTGAGTGATCTAGGTGTTAGGTGTGAGAAGATTGTGGTAATCTTCTTGTTGAGGTGTTAAAGAATTTGGTATTCTTGAGGTTGAAGATTGTGGTAATCTTCACAAGGTGCCGTTGAAGATTGTGGTAATCTTCAAGAAGTGATTGTGGTAATCTCAAGGTGGTGTTGAAGAAGAGTGTGGTGCTCTTCAAGGTGTTGTTGTACGTTGGTGTTGTATTAATTTTGGTAATTAATAAAATCTTTTTCTTTTTGAAATCCATCCTGAGGATATCTTGGGGTGGTAGATGATTAGGCCCCAGGTGGGTTGAACCTCTATAAATCGACACGTGTTGTTTACTTCCCGCACCTTTATTATTGTCTTGGCTTGTTTCGGTTGGAAAAAGAGGGTGAAATCGAAAAGATGGAGATAATCTATTCACCCCCATCTAGATTATCGTCGTGGCAGCTTGGACTTACAGTCGCATGCGGTGTGAGCTCACACGGTCCGGTGGTGCGGTGCGATGTCCTTTCCCACATGGCCGTGTGTGGGCGGACTCTGTCCTCTATTTTTTCCAATTTCACGGTTGTGTGGTTTCACACCGCCGGTAATTCCACACAGTAGTGTGACACCACACGATCCGAGTGTGTGAAATATTTTTGTCCACTTTCTTTGTCGTTTTGATCTTCTCTTCGCATTCGTATATCTTAGTAGGTCATTCCAATCGATATTTCTTCATTTTAATCTCCGTGTATAAACATAGTATATTTTACACACATAGTAATATGTGTGCAAATGCGTTAAATATATATCATTTTAAGCCCCACAATGCACGTATATTTTACACACATCAATCCTCTCCTCTAAAAACTTTGGTGCTCAAGGGCACAAAACCATTACTCTCACTTGGCTATATAAATTGAGCTAACTTTGGCTTTCTATCTATGTGGGATGGAGTTTCACTCATCCCCATATTTACCAATTTTCATGTCATTTCTAGTTTTAAGTGGCTAATTTGTAGCATCAATTGCTCATTAGCGGGAATTTGTTTTGAGAAATTTGAAATCTTAATTTCATCTACTCACTTAGTAGAATTTTATCATATAATTTAATTCTATTTTCCACCAATAGAAACCACTTAAATATTTGGTCCAATATAGGTCAACACCGATTTTTACAAAACCAAATTCCAACACTTTACAAGAATCAAATTAGGAAAACAAAATAAAAAATTATAATAAAGAAGTTTCTAATTCCCTTTTAATCCTACCCAATTCCTTCTCTTTCCCGTTAAGATTCTTTAACAACAAATTCAATTGGGGACTGCAATAAATTTGTCATAATATAATCCAAAAAATGGTGTTGGATATTTTTTTACCAAAACAAAGGAACTTGTGGGTCTCTTAATTATGCAATATTTAAACAATTTGATATGGACATTTCACATATTTTAATCACAATCCTTTGAATACAAATAGCTTAACGTATGATTGCCATTTGCCACATAAAATAAGCCACAACACACCAAAAATACCTTCATCACAAATCATTACTCTCACCTTATTGCTTCCAAAAATCACCTTCTCTTGTCTAGATACACGTGAAAACCCAACAATCAATAAATGGCAGTCCACGTCAGCCCTAAAATCTTGATACCCAATGAAACTTTGCCATGTCAGCAGATAGGTCATCAAGGAATTCTTGCATTTATATTGGGATGGTTAGTTAATTATATATTTATCTTTCATGAAACTAATGTTTCTTAGACTATCATAGTTTTCATTTATTATTGACAAAAAATTACACAAACTTCCTATGGTTTGTTATACAAATATTCCTAATAATATTTCAAAGTGTACTTACATGTGACAGTCTGACAGATCATATATATTTAGGTGGCGTTTTGTATATTTAGACAAATTCCATGGATTTTAGTTTTTCCGTTCACTCATAATCTGAAGAAAAACTATACTTTCACTCTTTGTTTTTACTAATGGTATATTATTTCCCCTTTTGAAAAATGTAACAGAAAGAGAATACATCCATCAAATTCTTTCACGAAGAAGCGTATACGTTCATGAAAATTTGGTGGGAATTCATCTTGAATAGCATTCTTGTGGGTTCGATTTTAGAAAAGATCAACTATTATTATATTTGATGGTCGAACATAATTGTTTACGTTTAAGCTGGGAGAATCGATTTAGAGATGTCGGTGGGCGGAAATCCCCGTTCATGAGATCCGCCCCTAACGAGGCGGGAATTTACGAAATTTTTCCCCATGGGGATGGGGACGAGGAATTTTTTTTTTTTTCTCCCGTTGTGCGGGGGACGGGCGGGATAGGGGATCATATCCCCGCCCCATTCGCCACGGGAACCGTATATTAAATATATAATATAATATTTTAACTATATATAATATATTATAAATATATTCACATTAAATATAATAAATTGAAAATATTTTAATTTATTTTTGTATAGTGAGTATTTTATTTATTTATTTTTAATATAATTTATATGTTTTTAAATATTTAAAAATGATTGAAAATTTTAAAATATTAAAATTTTGCAAAAAAAAAAAAAAAGAGAGAAAAAGGTTAAACGGGGCGGGGATTCTCGCGGGGACGAGAATGGGAGGAATTTTTTCCTGTTTGTCTTACGGGGATGGGGATTCCCGCAAATTCGGACAGGGGATGAGTATCGCTCCCCGCCCGTCCCGCCGTTGATATCCCTAATTTGGTTATGCGTTATCAAACCCTACCTTAACACGTGTCGGTCGTGCACATTCCATAGTTTACCATGGTGGCGGCGATGGGGGCGAAGGTAGTGTCTCGGTATAGTTAGGCGTAAGCGCTGAAAAGCGAGTTATAAAAAAGAAAAATCAAAGTACAAGAGGGTATATACAATATTATACTTGTTTCATCTGTAAAATAATTAGAGGGAATATGAAATATGAGTTATTTGAAATCCGGGTACAATAAGATTCGAAAGACATAAAAGCCATTGAACTATGTTTTTCTATGGTATTCAACATACCGCGACATACTTTATTTCTTGTTAAAATAAACCTTGTACTTATTTATTTCTCATTTTAAAAGACTATTCGATCAAAAAAAAAACCGTTTACTATTATCTGCGGAAATAGTTTTCGAATTACATTCATTATTTTATTATAAGTAATTTAAAATTATTTTAATATTTTGTTTATCTATTACCTAGCACTAGAGATGTCAAAATCGGTTCGGCCCGATGAATTAGTCGGGTTGCATGGGCTACAATTTCGGAGACCGAGAAAGGGATCGAGCATATTTGGTCCAAAAAATTGGGCCATCCGATTATTTTGTGTAAATTATCAAGCATGGAAGTACTAGACTCCAAAAATAGCGAAAGACAATGGAATTTCAAACTTGATCGACCCCACCCAATTTTTCTCTTGGGCCCGATAGGTAAAGCACCTACTCGATCCAACCCATTTGATAGCTCCACCTAGCGCAATTATACATGAGTAAAAAAATCTTCTCATTCAATTTTAATTGTACCAAATTAGAGGAAGTATTTATTTATTTTCCTTTAATCAATAATCAAATGAAACAATTGTAAGAAGAAAACTATATTTTTCCTATTTGAAGATCCTCTAATTTAGCGTTCTTTTTGCGAGTTCGCTCCTTAATTAGAGCTGCAAAATTGACCCGCCTCGGCCTAATGGGTCGGTTCACCAACTCGCACATAAGGTTGGTGGGCTTGATTTTTATCACCAAAAGGGATCGGCCTCCTTTAGCTTGACCAAAAGACCGAAAGCGAATGGGCAATCAAAAATACACATGATGGTGGGCTATGCCACAAGAATCACACTCCAATGAAATATTGGCTCGGTCATAGCCAGATTTTTTCACTTGGCTGTTGGCTAGAACCGGTGACCCAACCCGGCCTATTGCCCGCACTATCCTTAATTACGAACTTCACACTTTGGGAAAAAATAGAAAAGTTGGAAAATACTGTTGTGCCACAGTAATAATTAAAAAAATTTGCCATGCCCAAAGTGTGTGATTTAAAACGATTAAATATTTACGAATGTAAAAAATGGCATCAATTAAAAATCACGATTCTCTTATTAAAATAATTTAATAATCTTCACATAATTTTGTGCTGGTAAAAGTGTAAAGACAGGTAGAAAGAAAAACAAAATAATTGTGGTCCACCAATGACCTAATAACAAACAACAATTTACAAGCCCAAAGCCTTGTCCCATTCCTCTGTTCTCCTCTGTATATCCTCCGTCCATCCATTTTTAGAGAGAGAAAAATAGTGTGTGTTAGTGTGTGTGTGCGTGTTTTTGTTATATGTACAGAAATCACCAGCTGATTTATAATCTGCCCGTGACTCTCTCTGTACCCAACATGCTTACTCTCTCTATCATCCTCCATCTGTCTATTTTTTCTATTCTGTATGTATATACAGTGAATTTAGATTCTTGAATTTCAATTATTCAGTCCTTTATGTTTTTAGATATTTCATACTTGTCACAGGAAAAAAGAAACCCTTTTCTATTTATAACTCTGGGATTCTGTTTTTTTTTTCTTGGTTCTTTTTGTTTGCATTATATCTTGTGCTCTGCTTTTAGCTCAAAAAACAAGGAATTTTTTTTCCCCTTTTTGGGGAATTTTCTCTTGGGGGTCTTTCTAATTCAAGAAAATCACTTTTTTTTTTTTTTTTAATGTTTTGCAGTCTTTTAATCATTCTGGCTCTAAAATTACCTATTTTTTCATGATGGTTTTTGCCTTTTCTGGGGTTTTAGAGAATTTTTTCTATTAGGTGTTTTGATTTTACCACATTTTTTTTACTATTATTCCCAAAATTTGGTTGATATTGAAGTATAGAACTTTTTAGGGTTTAGGGTTCTTGGTACTTTTTACACCTTTGCTACAAATTAGCTTCCCATTTCCAATTCTTGGCAATACTTTCCTGATTTTTCCAACTTTTTCATGTTTTTGAATTGAAATTTAGCTTTATTGCTTCAATTTCATTTCACTCTGCCTCAAAAGCTAGCTTTTTTTAAGCTTTCTATTGTATTACTTTCCAAATGTCTTCAATTTTAAGTGGAGGTGGTAGAGCATACAGATTAGACCTTGACCTCATCAAATCCCCAACATCTTCATGGACATCAAACTCATCATCTCTCTCTGAATCCAGCAACTCCCCTGTTGCAATCTCCACGCGAAAAACCCGAACACCGCGAAAACGGCCTAATCAAACCTACAATGAAGCAGCATCCATTCTCTCAACAGCTTATCCCAAAATATTTCCAACCAAACACCTCACTAAGCCTTGCAAATTCACAAAACCACTTCATAACCAAAATCCATTCCCATTTGAGCCCTCAGACTTGCTCATGCCTTTCCAAGTCGTCGATAGCTCGGGATATTTGTTACCGATACTAAAAACACCCGATAGTTTCCCTACCGGACGAAAAAGCTTGAATTCGTTCGGTAAACCATGCCATAGTCCAGGGGAGATCAATTCTTTACAAATTTGTGATGAGTTTGAGGAAGATTTCGACGCGGAGTCGATTTTAGATGAGGAAATCGAAGAGGGAATCGATAGCATCATGGGAAACTCGAGCACGAATAACGAAACGGTCGTTGATTCGATTAGTATGCAATTATCAAACACTTGTTGCTATGGTTATCCAGTTGGGCTAGGATTTGATTCTGGATATGGGATGAGAAGGGAATTGAGTGCAATGAGAAATGTTGAGGAAAGGGATGATTGGTGGAGGTTTCCCAGTGTGAATTTGGCTGATATCACACAAAAGATTGCTAAAATTCCAGTGGAGAAGAAGAAGAAAAAGAAGAATAAGCAAAATTCATTTGCTACCACAACTAAAGAGAATTTAGCTAGTACAGCTTCCAGTGAGGACATTCATCGAACAGGTGGTGGGCTGCGCTTGAAATTGAATTACGACGACGTTTTGAACGCGTGGTCCGATAAGGGTTCGCCGTTTTCCGGCGATGGTCCGGCGGAGGAATCGGCCGGAAATGATGTCCAAGTATGTAATCCCATTTCCTGTAAAAGAAATAAAAGTGAATATTGTTTTTTGGCAGAATTTAATTTGTTTTTAAGTTTTTGTCACTTCAATTAAAACAGTTAAGTAGTAAACTACAAAAATCACGTTTGAAGTTTAGTATGTAGTTTTCGAAATTACAAAATACCAATTGAGTTTGTCATTTTTTGGACAAGAAGTTAGTGTTTTTATTAGAGCTCGCAAAATTGCCCCAGCGCTATGGCCCAGCTCGCGAACCCACATGTATGGTCAGACTGATCTTCATTTTTAGTGACTCTAAAAGAATTGGGCCTAGAAAAAGGCTGCATAATAAAATTTTGGGTTGATTGACCCGATCCTATTTTATGACTTTGCCCGTTAGGCTCGGGTTGGATTAGCCCAGTCTGGCCAATTGATACCTCTAGTTTTTGTCTAATTCCGTGCAATTCTCCTTGTTACTAATTATTCTTAGGAATGCCACGTGCGCAGCATGAGTCATATTTTTCTTGGCTCATTTTTTAAGGGTTTAGGTTCAACTTTTCATTGGCTCATTCTTGGTTGAATTAATGTTGATGGCCTGCAATGAAAGCATTTGTTAAAGTTGGATGGGTTGATACGGCATCCTATATTTACAATAAAGCCTAGCACTAGTAGATTTTATTGTAGTTTTTACGGCATTGAATTGACTAAATATTACAAATGCAATAAAAAGTACATAAACTAAAAAAATGCTTGATTTTCACAATTTTCATTAAGAAATGAAAATTATAATGCGTGCTTTGCGTGCATTTGGGACATTGGTATTTTTATTGAGTTTTCTATTTATACACGTGTGTGTGTTTTTATAGAGTTATCGAATGACTTGGCCAGGCCGAGCTGGCCAAGCCCATCGAGCCAATACAAAAATTGGATAAGTTGGGCCAAAATCAATTGGACAACAATTTCTCGCCCCAATTTTAGCTCGAATCTCATATTTATAACTAAATTGTATGGGTCAAGTTGACTTTGGTTTGCTTTGATTGGGTCAATGTATGATTTGTCCACTATAAATGTAACAGAACTCGACCTCAATCTTGGCCGACTAGCAATTGACAGCTCTAAATTTTTATAGCTATTAAAAATAAATAAAAAAAAGAAGCCGGCTGAATTTAGAAGCATCAAACACTCAATTTACTAAATTAAGTACTATTTTAAATGGCAGTTCTTGTCTTTACATACATAAAAAGAGACATAATAATAATAATAATAATAATAATAATAATAATAATAATAATAATAATAATAATAATAATGTTCTAGTAGTATATGTTGCCGTAGGAATATTTTTAATCTTTTTATATCCTCTAAACAAGGTTTGGATTTTGGAATTTTTCAATAATGTTGTTTGGTGATAATGATTGGTTGGGTGTAGGCGAGGTTGGCGCATATAGATTTGTTCCCGGAGAACGGAGCAGCGAGAGGTGCTATTGTGCTACGCTACATGGAAAAGCGGCGTACGCGTCTCATCTCCAAGAAAATCAGGTACCAAGTACGAAGAGTCAACGCGGATCAACGGCCTAGAATGAAGGTACTTTTCCTCTTTTTCTCTCTTGATTTCTTTCTTTACTTTTTTTCTTTTTTGGCAATACAAAATAATTTCATTCTAAATAACAATGGAATCCTTTTTTCCCCTTTTTTCTTTATTGGCAATATAATTAGGAGCTGTTGGTGATTCAATCATACTTTTGTCTATTACTACTACTTAAGTGAATATGAGCAAATTATCAAATTTGAAAATTATGTCAATTGTGTTGTAAAAATAATCTCTATTTCATATCTAATATTTATGATACGTATATTTATGTATATGATATTATATTATGGTATAAAGTAGATAAAGTACTATGGAAAGCAAAGTAAGCAACAATGATATTTTTGCTATGAAACCATATATAATCTCATTTCACTTCCCACTTATTTATATATAAAGTTTTCACTATTACACTTGTGAATTGTGATCCCCCCTTGCAATCTTGTAAAATATTATAATGCTAAAATCCACCTCATGTGGCTCACGAACCTTTTTGTTATAACACTCCCCCTTAGACGTAGCATCGTTGTATGTTGAATGAGTATGTCCGTTAAAAACCTCCGGAAAACCCTATGAGAAAAATCGGATATAAGGAAAAAGAGTACATTCTCAAATCCGGATCTTGTGCATAAGTTGCCTCGTTAAAAACCTTAAGCTATTAAAAACCGGACATAAGGGAAAACATTACAACGCACAATATATTTGCTCCCGAAATGAAGAATATTAGTTTGCATAATTGATCCATCAATCTTGCTTTGTATGGACTCTTCTCGTTACGATACAGTAAAACCAACTTCTCAAATGTAGAAGTTGGTAAGGATTTTGTAAACAAATCGACAAAATTGTGACATGATCGAATGTTGAATATCTACATCTCCACTTTTCCTAGGAGTTCATGTGTGTGGAAAAACTTTGGTGAAATATGCTTGGTCCTATCACCCTTTATGTAACCACCTCTCACTTGTGTTATGCATGCTGCATTATCCTCATAAATAATAGTAAGAATGTCTGTAATTGGTTTCAACTGACATGCATTTCGTATATGAGCTATAATTGATCTTAACCAAACGCACTCTTTGCCGACTTCATGAAGAACAATGATTTGAGTGATTAGAAGAAGTAACAACTAATGTTTGTTTGGTAGATCGCCATGATATAGTTTCACCGTTATAGCAATATAAGTAACAAGTTTGTGATCGAGCTTTATGTGGATCAGATCTATATCCAAGATCGGCGATAACCAACTAACTTTCGAGTTAGTGGATTCCTTGAAATAGAATAACCCCAAATCAGAAAGTACTCTTTTTGAGATATCGAAAATTGTGTTTAATACCATTTCGGTGTCTTGAGTTGGCTCATAAGCGTATCGTGCAAGTAGATTTTTTGCAAAAGAAATATCGGGTTGAGTACATTTGTGCTACATACATTAATGCTCAATAGCATTAAGGTAAGGCACTTCAGGACCTAAAATCTCTTCATTAGATTCCTTTGGTCGGAATGGATCTTTCGGGATCTAAGCTGCGCACATCCGTAGGGGTATTCAACGAATGAGCCTTATCCATATTAAATCATTTGAGTATTCGTTTAGTGTAAGCGATTGGTGAACAAGTATCCCGTTATCTTTATGCTCTAACTCAAGACCAAGATAATGTTTAGTTTTTCTAAGGTCTTTCACCTCAAACTCTTTCTTTAGATATTCAGCAGCATTGGATAGTTATTCAGGGGTGCCAATCAAATTCATGTCATCGACGTATACAACAATGATAGCAAATCCGATATCTGATTTTTAAATAAAAACAAATGGGCAAATGGAATTGTTTTTATAACCTTCTTCAGAAAGATATTCATTAAGTCTATGATACCACATACGACCGGATTTCTTTAATCCATACAACGATCTTTGCAATTTGATCGGGTATAATTCATGGGACTATCTGCTTTTGGCATTCTATATCCATCTGGAATTTTCATATAAATATCAGAATCTAATGAACCATATAGATATGTCGTCACTACGTCCATTAGACGTAGGTCTAAGTTCTCATGTACAACCACACTGATAAGAAAATGAAACGTGATTGTATCCATCACCGGTGAATATGTTTCATCATAATCTATCACAGGTCTCTGAGGAATCCTTGAGCTACCAGTCGGGCTTTATATCTCACGACTTCATTTTTGTCATTTTTCTTTCGAACAAATACCCGCTTGTATCTAATGAGTTTACATTGTTTGGAGTTAGAGTAATTTGTCCAAATGCATTCCGTTTTTCTAGGGAAACTATTCAGATTTTATTGCTTCCTCCCACATAGGCCAATCAGGTCTTTGACGATATTCCATTATAGAACGTGGTTCACAATCATAATCATTATTTAAAATTTCTTGAGCAACCGAGAATGCAAAATTATCATCAATAATTATTTCATTAAGTTCTATATTTCATTACTATAGCTCATGGGATTCTCGGTCTTTATCGAATTTTTGATTTGTACATTTTACGAGATATTAGGCTCTGATTGATTAAATCGTATCATGCTCATTAGTATCAATTCTCCCATTTCTTTTTCGAGGAACAATATCTTTTGAGCCAATAGGTCTACTACATTTTTATCGTGGGATATCATCATCCATTTTATTATTTTCATCGGAATAATAATCTATTTGGAGCATTTGCAGTAGGAATATGAGACTTCGTGACTTTACTAACATCATTAAATGCATCAAGAAGTCTATTCACAATATTTTGTAAATGATTGATTTTAATCACCTCACTTTCACATTTAGAAGTACGTAGATCTAAATGGGATAAGCTTTGTTCATTCCAGGAGATACTCTCAACTGGTTTTTATTTATCTAAAATATCTTTATCCCTTCCCATTGATGGAAATGTTGTCTCATCAAAACGACAATCCGCAAATCTGGCGGTAAATAAATCTTCTGTCATTGATTCTAAATACCGAATAATTGACGGAGAATCAAATCCAACGTATATACCAAGTCTACATTGTGGACCCATTTTTGTCCTCTGAGGAGGTGGAATGGATACGAAGCAAAGACACCTAAAAGTGCGTAGGTGCAAAATATTTGGCTTAAAACTAAGAGTTAATTGCATTGGGGAGTGCATATGATAAGCAGTGGGGCGTAATCTAATGAGTGATGATGCATGTAATCTTTGCATGACCCCATCTTTCCGCACTAGTGAGCTTTGATTTCATTAATAATGTACTAGCAATGATTTGAATTCGTTTAATCGGGGATTTTGCCAATCCATTTTGAGTATGAACATGTGATATTGGGTGTTCAACATTAATTCCCAGTACTGCGCAATATTCATCAAAACGTTTTGATGTAAATTCTCTTGCATTATCCATCCTTATTCTTGATGGGATAATCAGGGAAATGTGCTCAAAGTTTAATAATTTGCGCTAATAATCGTGCAAATGTAATATTCCTAGTAGATAATAGACATGCGTGTGACCAGCTACACGATGCATCTACTAAGACCATAAAATATCTAAATGGTCCACTTGCGGGATGTATCGGTCCACAAATATCATCATGAATACGTTGTAGAAATGATGGTAATTCAAAACCAACTTTTTCCATGGAAGGTTTAGTAATAAATTTTTCTTGTGAATACGATTCACAAAAATAATCTTTGGATATCACCATCTTCGTGCCTTTTAATGGTGCACATTAGTGTGTTCAATAATCCTACGCATCATAGTTGTTCCTGGGTGTCCTAGGCGATCATGCCATAACCCAAATATATCAGGATTCACTAGCTTACATGGTATGATGGCGTAGGATTCAAAAGCTTTAATTTGGACACAATACAATCCAGAAGTTGTTTTGCTTCAAATTTCGCATGGGAAATTCTTTTTCCCATTTTTATAGGATTTGATACATATACACTCTTCGTTATTATCATTTATTGTCTCCAAGTGATAGCCATTATTACGCACATCCTTAAAACTTAGTAGATTTCTTTTTGATCTACTAGATAATAATGTATTTTCAATATGCAAGATTGTACCACTAAGCAATACATACCTTGTTGCATTAGGAGCCATCAATAATCTCAGCGGGACGAGATATAGTTGTAACTTGTGTCTTGCACAATTTCACACTCGAGAAATATACTTTATTGTTAATATTGAGGGCGTTGTTGCACTATCAAGTAGAATATAATCTCTTTTTCGGTGTTTCCCATGTGTACGTGGTATAATTATTATTGAATTAATATCATATGATTATCAAAAAAAATTCTTTCATTGAAATGTAAAACAACTAAATAACAATATTAATGCACAACAAAAGTTTAAATATAAAATATTTTATTCGACAATATACGCGTACATAATCTATCAACTATTACATGTTAAAAATAATTGCTCATGCTAACAATGGATAAACCATGAAGAAAAAAAATATTAATCATAATCAAAAAATGCTCAGGAGGATATTCTCCAACAAAAACTAGGATAGTGTACAAGAAGACCATTGTGATGAGATATGCCACAATTAAGTTAACAATTTTTTTTCGGAATAAAAGAGAAGATTGTTTTTAGAAAGATGAGAGAATATGTATGAATTAATTGAATGAAATGTTGGTATATTTATAGATAAAAGTTCTTGTTCATAGTCAATTTATTATAGTTCTTGGAGAGAGAAATTAATGTGAAAAATTTGAATGGAAAATTTGTGAATATTTTGGTAGAAATTTACTGATATTTTATGATCGAAAAATATTAGACATAAACATATTTATTATTTCATATTTAAAGCTTAAAACTGGGAATGTATCATCCGGAACAAGTACAAACACGGGTACAACAAACTTAATCTCGGGAATATATCACCCGAGAGAAATAACATACAAATACTGAATCTATTTTTAATTTATCCAGTAGGCACCTTGTGCCTCATGATCCTCTAGAAAATCGGATATATCGAGTGATTTCCAGTCCTGGTCAGGATTTTGATCGCGTATAATTTCAGATGTGTATGCCTCATTAGTAGTAGGTGGCTCCACTGCCTCAATGGCATGTGTTTGGACATTTTTGCCTTTATTTTTCTTGGATTCCTGGTATAGATTTTACCAGTCTTTGTCTTTGATTCGACATGTTTGGCCCAATGTCTTGTCATACCACATACATTACAAAGATCACCACCGGTTCTTTCTATTGACTTTCCTTTATCACGATTTGGTGATTTTGATACCCCTCTTTGACCGTATAATCATTTTGGCGGGAATAATGATAATTATCTCGATTGTAGTAATTACGACCGCCACGATCATATCTTTGAGTATTTTGATGTGGACCACCACGGCCACCACGCCAGGTTTATATTCACGGCCTCTAAATCGGCCCCCTCGTCTCTCAGTGTTAGCATGTGCTTGAGGCACTACATTAGACCAGGAAGTCGCAAATCGTGATTTCTCAACAACAATTCATTGGCTATGTCGCGTGAGAAGAACCGAGATTAATTCGAATATGTTTTAAACTTTCGATTTGTCATATTCTTTGTTGAGCCAATGATATTCGATTTATGCATAGTGGAGAATATTTTCTCTAATTTATCATATTGAGATAATTTTGTCCCCAAAGAGCGTCGGGACTCATTTTTAAATAATGTTGAATTATAGTCGAAACTTGGACTTGAAGTCTGCAATCTCGATTATTACGTCAGTCATATTGTGCTGTAGGAGTATCATAGTTTGGTGTGATCAAATCTATCTTTGAACTTTTGCGAGCTGAAGGCGCTTTCAATTTGTATATATTCATTTTTTAAATCATCGGATAGATGATGGCAAATAAATATCATTGTTTTTGCCTAATCTTTTTACACGACCTCTTCAATTTTTACAGGCTTCAATGTTTTAGCAGGATCCTTGATACCACCTGGCGATAATTATTTATCACGGTGCGGATGTTAAATTGCACCTTTAGGGTCAAGATCGGCTAAAACATTGAAGCTTGTAAAAATTGAAGAGGTAAAGGTAAAAGATGAGTCAAACGCAATGATATTTATTTGCCATCATCTATCTGATGATTTAAAAAATGAATATATACAAATTGAAAGGCCTTCGAGCTCGCAAAAGCTCAAAGATAGATTTGATCACACCAGGCGTGATACTCCGGCAGCACAATATGACGGCAACAACTGAGATTGCAGGACTTCAAGTCCGTTGCCAACTATAATTCAACATTATTTAAAATTGAGTCCCGACTGGCTCTTTGTGGGGCAAAATTATCCGAATATGATAAATTTGAGAAACCATTCTCCACTATGCATAAATCGAATATTGTGCTCCAACAACAATATGATAACGGCGGCGATTTAAAACATATTCGAAATAATCTTGGTTCTTCTTACGATAGAGAAAACCAATGAATTGTTGAGAAATCATGATTTGCGACCTTCAGGTCTAATGCGTGCTCAAGCACTTGCTAACTCTCGGTAGACATTGGGCAAAACATGTCGAATCACAAAGACTGGTAAAATCTATAGCAGGAATCAAAGAAAAATAAAGGCAAAAATATTCAAACACATGTCACTGAGGCAGTGGAACCACATACTACTAATGAGACCTACACATCTGAAATTATACGCGATCAAAATCTCCGTCCGGACTGGAAATTACTAGATATATCCAATTTTCTTGAGGATCATGAGGCACAAGGTACCTGGATAAATTAAAAATAGATTCGGTATTTGTATGTTGTATCTCTCGGATGATATATTCCCGAGATTAAGTTTGTTGTATCCGTATTTGTACTTGTTCCGGATGATACATTCTCGATTTTAAGCTTTTAATATGAAATAATAAATCTATTTGTGTCTAGTATTTTTCGATCATAAAATATCGAGTAAATTTGTCAAATATTCAAAACTTTTACATTCAAATTTTTCACATTTCTCTCCTCCAACAGCTATATTAAAAATGACGAATAGTAACTTTTATCTATAAATATACCAACATTTCATTCAATAAATTCACACATATTATCTCATCTTTCTAAAAAATTCTCATCTCTTTTATTCCGAAAGAAAAATGGTTAATTTAATCGTGACATATATCATCACAATGGTCTTCTTGTACAATATCCTAATTTTTGTTGGAGAATATCCGCATGAGAGATTTTGGCTTATGATTAATTTTCTTGTCTTCATGGTTTATCCATTGTTAGCATGGGTAATTATTTTTAACATGTAATAATTGATAGATTATGTACGCATATATTATCGAATAAAATATTTTATATTTAAACTTTTGTTGTGCATTAATGTTGTTATTTAGCTGTTTTTACATTTCAATGAAAGAACTTTTTTGATAATCATATGATATTAATTCAATAATAATTATACTAGGTACACATGGCAAAAACACCGAGAAAAGAGACTATTATTTACTTGATAGTGCAACAACACACTCAATATTAACAAATAAAGTATATTTCTCGAGTGTAAAATTGTGCAAGATACAAGTTACAATGTATCGTACCTTTGAGATTATTGATGGCGTCGGGAATGCAACAAAAGGGTATTACCTAATGGTACAATCTTGCATATTGAAAATGCATTATTATCTAGTAGATCAAAATAAATCTACTAAGTTTTAAGGATGTGCGTGATAATGACTATCACTTGGAGACACCAAATGAGAATAACAAAGAGTGTATGTATCACATCCTATAAAACGGGAAAAAGAATTACCCATGAGAAATTTAAAAGAAACGGCCTTCCGGATTGTATTGTGTCCAAATTAAAGCTTTAGAATCCTACGCCACCATACCATGGAAGCTGGTGAATCTTGGTATATTTGGGTTATAACATTATCGCCTAGGACACCCAAGAACAACTATGATGCGTAGGATTGTTGAACACACTAATGGGCATTAGAGTCAAATATTTCGGGCCGAACCGGCAAGGGGGGAATCGGGCCACCTACCCGGAATTTTTCTTGCCACTATTTTGGGAGCCCAACCCAATCCATGCATGAAAAATACACCTCATTAGCTTTGGGCCAACCGGGTGGCGCGGTGTTTCAGCCAACCAGGTGGCCGGGCGCGGTGTTCGGGCCTAACGGGCCGGGCAAAATAGGCTCAAACGTTTTGGGCCTACAAAAATAGAGCTTAGCCCGGCCCACCTTTATTATGAGTAGGACCATTTTTGATGACTCTAATGGGCATCCATTAAAAGGCACGAAGATGGTGATGTCCAAAGATTATTTCGTGAATCGTGTTCACAAGGAAAATTTATTACTAAACCTTCCATGGAAAAGTTAGTTTTGAATCACCATCATTTTTACAACGTATTTATGGTGATATTTGTGGACCGATACATCTCGCAAGTGGACCATTTAAATATTTCATGATCTTAGTAGATGCATCGTGTAGATGGTCACACGTATGTCTAATAGGAATATTGCATTTGCTCGATTATTAGCGCACATTATTAAACTCCGAGCATATTTTCCCCGATTATCCCATCAAGAATATAAGATGTAGATATTCAAGCAGATTCGATCATGTCACAATCTTGCCGATTTGTTTACAAAATCTTTACCAATGTCTACATTTGAGAAGTTGGTTTTACAACATCGGAATGAGAAGAGTCCATACGAAGCTAAAGATTGATGGATCAATTATGCAATGAGTATTCTTCATTTGAGTGAGCAAAGATATTGTGCGATGTACTCTTTTTTCCCTTCGTCCGGTTTTTATCCCATTAGGTTTTTCCAGCTTAAGGTTTTTAACGAGGCAGCTTATGCACAAGATCTGGATTTGAGAATTTACTCTTTTTCCCTTATGTCCAATTTTTCTCATAGGGTTTTCCGGCTTAAGGTTTTTAACGAGGCATACTCATCCAACAGACAACAATGCTACGTTCAAGGGGGAGTGTTATAACAAAAAGGCTTGTGAGCCACATGAGGTAGACTTTAGCATTAGAATATTGCCCAAAATTACAAGGGGGGATCACAAGTGTAATAGTAAAACTTTATGTATAAATAAGTGGGAAGTGAAATGAGATGATACATAGTTTCATAGCAAAAACATCATTGTTGCTTACTTTGCTTTCTGTAGTACTTTATCTACTTTATACTACAATATCATATCATATATATAAATATACGTATTATAAATATTAGATATAAAATAGAGATCATTTACAATAATGATACATATATTTATATATGATATGATATTGTAGTGTAAAGTAGGTAAAGTACTACTGTAAAAGCAAAAAGCAACAATGATGTTTTTGCTATGAAATCATATATCATCTCATTTCACTTCCCACTTATTCATACATAAAATTTTCACTATCACACTTGTGATCCCCCGTTGTAATTTTGTGCAATATTCTAATGCTAAAGTCTACCTCATGTGGCTCACGAGCCTTTTTGTTATAACAACTGGAATTATTTTTCATCAAAAAAATAAAATTTTAGTTACGGACACTAATAGTGTAGATATTTCTGTATTCAAAATTATCAAATTCGAAAATGATGTCAATGGAATTATTTCTTCATAAAAAAAGAAAAAAAATGAATGTGAGCAATGCTGGAGATAGGTGGATAATGGGCCCCAGCCCCGACTTGTCTATAGCCCTCACATTGTTATGAAATTTACAATTAAAAAAAAGGCAAAAACTTTGGTCAGACCGTCTAACGGGTCTTCCTGTTAATGGATCCGCCCCGACCTTTTTTTTTGTAATTTCATGCACCAGTGATATTTTTGTAATATTTTGGGGCTGTTTCATAGGATCTCCGGACCGGTGACATTTTTGTAATGTTAGGGGCCATTAAAAGTAATAGTTTTTATCTTATAAAGTATTAGTAGTACATGTGAAAATTATTAGTAATCCCCTTGAACAATATTTTTAATAGCCCTCACGAAAAATATTGATTTTCTCTCTCAAAAATACTAGTAATCCACATACTTGAGAAGTATTAGGCAGTGACATAATATTAGGCAACCCTCAAAAGTATTAGTTTTTTCCCGTGAAAAGTATTATTAGATCCCAATAAAATATTAATTCTCCCCTCTAAAAGTATCAGTAGTCATCCAGAAAAATATTTCGTCGTCCCCTTAAAAAATATTAGTTTTCCCTCAAAAAGTATTAATAGTCCTCCTGAAAAAATATTAGTAGTCCTCCTAAAAAGTATTAACAACGGATGTGGTTGTTGTGGTGTTAGTGTGCGAGTCAATGGGCGGTCTGACAAGAAACTAAACCTAAAAAAATATTTATAGCTTGTATACTTTTTTTTTAATTGTCCATCCAACTCACTCTAATTTCGTATGCTAGCTTACTCTACTTTTGTGTGTTGCTCTGCCATAAATTTTCCACTTTCCAACTATTCCAAAAAATGAGTTTATGTTTGTTTAGGAAATTCTCAATAGAAATAAAGTCATTTTCAGTTTTCATTTATTTATGGAGATATTCTTTTGAAAACACAACCAAACAATTCTTCACCATAGTCACACAAATCTATGTGAAAATATACTATAATCACGCAAATTTATGTCAAAAATACATTCAAAAACTATAACCAAACATATTTTCATTTTTAAACGAAATTCGGACAACAAACCAAACATATTCGCAATTCTCACACAAAAACCAATAAAATTTGAAAATTCATTTTCCAATCTCGAAAACCGGAAATTGGACTCGGAAACTAAACACATCCATACATTTACTCTTCCAAAAAATAGAAAGAAATTGAACCACTATCGGTTTTGTATGGAATTTAACTTAGTTTTTGTTAATTATGTTGCGAGGGAAGATTTGTGACGTCGTCAAATTCTCCAGATGATTAACAAGGATGGTTATAACACCATGGCAGCCATATTCGGCCTTAGCCTCTGTTTTTTTTTTTTTGGTAGTTTAAGTTATGATTTGCTTTTTCACTTCATATTTTATTAATTTTTCTTCTCTTACATTGAATATGAATTTCCAAGAGATGCAGATCACTAGATGAATAGGAACCACAAGAGTTGAAACAAACATTTTTTTCTCAATCTCATTCTCGAGCACAAAGTCTGCATAAATAAATTCATGGGTTAATTACAAGACTAACCTTGAAATTCTGTCTAATTATAGAAATATTAATGGCTAAGTTTATTTAAAAGATCTTATCAGCTTATACATCTTATAATACCAGCTCCTACATCTTATAAGATATTTTTAGAGCTTTTAAGATGTTAGATCTTATTTTGATATTAAAGTGTTTAAGTTTTTGTATAAAATATGATGTTGATAATGATATTTTTGTAATTAATAATATGGTCAAAATAAAAAAAGTTAAAATAAGGTCTTATTTGGAAAGAAAAAACACTAAGATCCTCACTTTTTATAAAAACAACTTATAAACTCCTCACAACTTATTTTAGAACCTCATAAGATACTTTAAAAAAAAAAGAATAATACCAAGCACGTTTTGAGTGAGAGCTTATGAATTGGGCAAACGCCTCTTAGTCAAACAATATGTGGACGTTGGAGAATTACCAACAGTCCAACATAGGAATGAATGCTTTGAAGCTCAATTGTTTTAATACATAAGTTTGGAATATGATCTTAATCCCTCGTCGTTTTGGGTGTTTCAAAAAAAAAATGGTAATGCTTTTGGAATCCTTTATTACAATGGGTATGTGGAAAAATCAACATTGCTTGTAGCAAAGGAGATGTTTTTTTTGTCGTTGAACACAAGAAAATAACTGCATATACTGTTGGAATGGTGGTTGTATTTCAATCTTGAAAACATTAAAATACTCCATTTGATATATATCCAAATAAAAGACTATATTGCCCTCACTCTTTTTCCCAGTCGGAGCTCGTGAGCGAACCGAGGAGATGAGCTCGATTTTCAAGAGAGTCACTGCATGGGCATGACACTACGCTCGTGACCTCGAGGCGATGTGACACCTAGGTCGGATCTACCGCGTGGGCATGACAATATGTTAAGCTCGCGACCAAGGCGAGGTGACACCAGGCAGATCTACCGCGTGGGCATGATAGCACTTTAAGGAGCTCGCGACGGTGAGGTGACACCAGGTCGGATCCTATTCCAATATAGGATCCCCATTATCTCGAAGGATCCGAACTCGACCGAAGTGGTGATCGGGGTTGACCGAAATCTTGGATTGATTGATGATGGTGACGTCTGGCCTTGGAGATCGGGACACGTGGAGCTAGCATGTATGCGCCTAGCCAAACCAAAACTATAAATACCCCCGTTTTCATTACTACGGTATGACATTTATCGCTTTATTCACCTCGTTTTATATTTACTAGCGACCTTACACCAGAATCTTGAATTAAGCATCGCGGGGTCTTATTGGAACCCTCCGGGCTAGCCTAACATTTATCTCTCTTACAGGACCCGAACCGAAAGTACCTAGGCTCGAGATGAATCGACCTGACCCGAAGTACATCTAATTTGCTCACACCCAAATCAGTTGGCACCGTCTGTGGGAAATACTTAGGTCAAAGTGAATATGGACGAGATCCCACTGAAAGCAAAGGGAATACCACCTTGTGAACTAAATATGGAGGAAACACCGAAAAGGATGAAGGAAACGATACCTCGAGGAGGATCCCCTTCATTGCAAATTCAAGAGCAACATCAAAAGGAGGCTGAGGATCCCATGATCAATATGCGAACGAGTGATTTTGAGAAAATGTTGGAAAAAATGCTAAATGATAGGGAAAGGAAGGGCAAGGCTCCCATGGCTTCTACCCCGAGGGAGGGGCCTAAGGACAAGGAACCGACATTGATTGTGGCAAATAAAGAGCTAGGAGATATGGATGAGGTAGCTAGTCACCAAGCACCACGGGCGAGGCAACCCGAGGCGAGGCTGGGCGAGCTCCCCAAGATGGCGGATATAAATGAGCTCAGTGAGCAAATTGAGCAAGCTACTCGAAAGTTGGATCATTTGAAGAGGAGAGGGGCGGAGCGAGAAGAGAGGATCCTCTTTCTCCCCAGAAATTTTGGCGGAAGTCATTACTACAAGCTTCAAGCTTCCAGATCTTCCCAAGTATGATGGGAATAAGGATCCGCAAGAACATCTGACGGCTTTTGACCACGTAATGCAGCTTTATGGACAGTCGGATGCCATGAATACTAGAATTTTTATCACCACATTGAAGGGAAAAGCGCATGAATGGTTCACGGGGTTGCCCATCGGAACTGTTGTATTCTACGAGCAGTTGGCGAGAAAGTTTTTGTACCAGTTCGCTAGCAAAAAGCGAGCTTGGAGATCAGCGACCCACCTTTTCACCATCAGGCAGGCGGAAGGTGAACCGCTCCGAGATTTCATCAGTAGATTCAATGGTGAAGCTCTCGAGGTGCAAGATATGAGGATCAACATGATGACAAATATATTAGTCCATGGATTGAAGAAGGGGGCATTGTCATCAGCTTTAGCGCGTGACCCTCCAGCAGATAAAGAAGAATTGATGGGAATGACCCAACGATACATTCAAGAGGAAGAAATGAATGCTCTCAAAGATCAAGAATGGACCAAGACAAACACTGAAAGAGCCCAACACCATAGATCACCATCAGTTAGGCGACCTCGAAGCAGAACGAGAGTCCACGAGGAGGAAAGAGACGTAAGACGCCCACGAGAGCATTACTGAGCGAGACACGATTCTCTAAGGGAAGCGACCCTTAAAATGAATGATTCAAATGGTCGTGGGAGGTCCTCGTGGAAATTCTCAAAAGGCCAAAAAGTAAGAGACTAGCAAAATTGAGAAAATTGAGAATGTTCATCAAAGGTGGTTAGAGTGCTAAAATAAGGAAAATACAGGTTAGAAAATATGTATATTTATGATTAGAAATCATTTAAGTTTTCTAATTGTCGAGTATTTAACAATTATTATGTGAATGTTAATATACATACAAGTGCAAAAGAGCACCCTTTTTTATTTCATTTCTTCTGAGAATATTACAAATAATTGAGTATCTCCCAAAGGAAATCGAAAAAGATCGCGGCTAGAAAGACGACCCCACGAGGTCGACTCAAATAAGCGACCCCGAGGTCGACCCCCAAATAAAAGCGACCCACGAGGTCGGCTCCAAATAAAAGCAACCCACGAGGTCCCCAAGTAAAAGCGACCACGAGGTCGGCTCAAATAAAAGCGACCCACGAGGTCGGCTCAAATAAAAGCGACCCACAAGGTCGGCTCAAAAAAAGCGACCCACGAGGTCGGCCCCAAGTAAAAGTGACCCACGAGGTTAACTCCAAATAAAAGCGACCCCGAGGTTAGCTCAAGCAAGAGTCATAAAGCGAGCGATCCGAGAAAGACCGCGACAATTAAAAGCGACCCACGAGGTCAACCCCAAATAAAGGCGACCCACGAGGTTAGCACCAAGCAAGAGCCATAAAGCGAGCGATCTGAGAAAGATCGCGGCAATTAAAAGCGACCCATGAGGTCAGCTCCAAGTAAAAGCGACTCACGAGATCAGCTCCAAATAAAAGCTACCTAGCGAGGCGAGACCTGAAGTCAAAACCGAAAACAATCTAAAAATATTGTGGCACAAAGGGAAGCCACTCGCAAGGGAGCAATAAAAGCTACCTAGCGAGGCGAGCCTTGAAGTAAAAGACGAAAATAATCTGAAAAAGATCGAGGCACAATAGGGAGCCCCTCGCGAGGTGAGCAATGAAAGGTACCTAGCGAGGCGAGCTACAAGTTAAAGCCGAAAATAATCTGAAAAAAGATTGTGGCATAAAGAGAAGCCACTCGCGAGGGAGCAATAAAAGCTACCTAGCGAGGCGAGCCTTGAAGTAAAAGACAAAAATAATCGAAAAAGATCGAGGCACAAAAGGAAGCCCTCGTGATGTGAGCAATGAAAGCTACCTAGCGAGGCGAGCTACAAGTTAAAGTCGAAAATAATCAAAGAAAAAAAGATTGTGGCATGAAAAGAAGTCCCTCGCGAGGTGAGCAATGAAAGCTACCTAGCGAGGCGAGCTACAAATTAAAGCCGAAAACATTCTGAAAAAGATTGTGGCATGAAAAGAAGCCCCTCTCGAAGTGAGCAATAAAATCTACCTAGCGAGGCGAGCTACAAGTTAAAGACAAAAACAATCTGAAAAAGATTGTTTTGGAAAAGAATCCCCTCGCGAAGTGATCAATAAAAGCTACCTAGCGAGGCGAGCTACAAGTTAAAGCCAAAAACGATCTGACAAAGATTGTGGCACAAAGGGAGGCCACTCGCAAGGTGAGCTATGAAAAGCAACCTTAGCTAGGCGAGCCTTGAATTAAAGCCAAAAATGATATGAAAAAGATCGTGGCACAAAATGAGGCCACTCGCGAGGTGAGAAACGAAAGGCTACCCCAGCGAGGTGAGCCTTAAATAAAAACCAAAGAACGAGGCATAAAAAAAAGGCTACAAAGCGAGACTAGCTATAAGTGAAGAAGAGCCAAAAGCGAACTGAAAAAGACCGCCAAGCGAAGCAATCTGAAAAAGATCGCAACACAAAGCGAAGCGATCTAAAAAAGATTCGCATGAAGTAAAGCTAAAAGCGATCCGAAAAAGATCGCGAAGCGAAACGATCTGAAAAAGATCGCAACACAAAGCAAAGCAATCTGAAAAAGATTTGCATGAAGGAAAGCTAAAAGCGATCCAAAAAAGATCGCTTAGCAAAGTGAAGCGATCTAAAAAAGATCTCGACACAAAGCAAAGCAATTTGAAAAAGATTTGCATGGAAATCATCGTAGACAGCAAAAAGCGATCCACGAGGCTCGCGCTAGCTTAAAGCTTAAAAGCGATTTGAAAAAGATCGCATGCAACAAAAAGCGACCCCAAAGGGCTCGTGTTAGCTTAAAGCATAAAAGTGATCTGAAAGAGATCGCACGAGGTCGCTCTAACCTTAAATCTTAAAAGCGATCTGAAAAAGATCACGGGCAACAAAAAGCAATCCCACGAGGCTCGCGCTAACTTAAAGCCTAAAAGCAATCTGAAAAAGATTATCACGGTAAAAAGCAAAGCTATGTGAGAAATATGAAAGCGTAATCGATCTCAGAAATATTGAGACAAAAAGCGAGACGATCTGATAGCATCACAACATAAAACAAGTGAACTGAGAATTATTACGATATATACCAAAGTGATTTGAGAAAGATCACGACGTAAAGCAAAACGACCTGAAGATCGCGACATGGAAGAAAAACGATCTGAATAAATATAAATATATATATATATATATATATATATCATCAACTTCAAAAAGATCTAATGCAACTCACACAAACAGTCTTTTGAGCCACTTAGACAAGAGCTTGATTTCGTGGAAGCTTGAGCAACCAATGAGAGATGATTCAAAACCAAGTTAGTTATTCAGCCATAAATGACTAAATAACTAGGGGAGTAATGATATATATCCAAATAAAAGATTATATTGCCCTCACTCTTTTTTCCACTCGGAGCTCGTGAGCGAACCGAGGAGACGAGCTTGGTTTTCAAGAGAGTCACCGCATGGGCATTACACTACGCTCGTGACCCGAGACGATGTGACACCTAGTGTAATTCCAGCGGCTACGATAATCTAGAGGGGGATGAATAGATTATCTCCATCTTTTCGATTTTGCCCTCTTTTTCAAAATAAATGCTCAAAGACAATAATGAAGGTGCGAAATGTAAACAACACACATCGATTTAAAGAGGTTCAACCCACCTAGGGCCTAATCCTCTACCACCCCAAGATATCAGGGATGGATTTCAAAAAGAAAAAAAGATTTTATTAATTTACCAAAAATTAATACAACACCAACTTACAACAACACCTTGAAGAGCACCACACTCTTCTTCAACACCACCTTTGAGATTACCACAATCTCACTTGAAGATTACCACAATCTCCTCGGCACTTGTGAAGATTACCACAATCTTCAACCTTGAAGAATACCAAATTCTTCAACACCTCAACAAGAAGATTACCACAATCTTCTTACACCTAACACCTAGATTACCCAAGTGTGTTCTTACCACAAGAACACTCACAAGGATATCTTGTGTTGAATGATAACCAAAAATTCAAGATTACAACTCGATAATTGATAATACAATAGAGTGCAAGTGTAATCAAGAATAGCCTAAACCTCAAGGATGTGAAAGTGATAAGCTAGGCAAAATTACAACAAGAATAATAACAATGAAGAACAAATATTTGCTTGAAGTATATCTTGTTGTGTTGTGTCTCAATTGTTGTATTGGTTGCTCCAAGACTTCCTCTATTTATAGGAGATGATTGATTAAGCATAGGCTCCTCTTGGGGATTGAAAATCTCTGAGAAAAATACAATTAAAACCAAGAATATAGTCATAGAAATCAATCCCACATTTTAAGGAAATATATGTGTCAAAGCAGTCATATTTTTTTGTCAAAGCAAGAGGCGACCGGTCGCACGAAATAGAAGTTTGAAACGAAGCACGAGAAATTTACAGGCGGCCGTCGGCCGACGTAGGTTCGGCCGGTCGACCCGACTCCAACCGGTCCCCCTCATGGATTTGGACGAAAGAAAATGTTCATTTCAAGAAGACCGTTCGGTGCACGGTCGACCCCATGCGCGGGCCGACCGGACCGGTCGACGCCTGAAGCGGCCGGTCGACCTGACCGTTTTTCACTTCCGTCTCATTTTTGTTTCAAAAATCATCTTCGTGTATTTATAGCAACCTGGTCGACTAAAGACAGAAATGTTGTCCAATTTTTGTCGAAAATAAAACTCAAGAAATACTCGAAAATTTAGTAAAAATATTTTAAACCAATCGGGAGTATTTAGACAACATTTAGAAACCTTGTTTTGAAGTAAAAACATATAAACATAAAATCATTAGAAGTGTTGTCCAATTTTATCTAAAGTAAAACTTGAAGAAATACTCAGGAAAATATTAAAACCATTTTAAATCATTTTGGAGTATTCGGACAACAATTAAAAAAATTGTTTTGGTGTAAAAATAAAATCATCAAAATTAAGATAAAAACATGTATCAAACAATCTTCCCCTTTTTGATGGTTACAAACCAAAACAATTTTTACATAAGATAGGAGAACAATTTTAGAAATGATTTCCGGTAAAAATATTTAACCGTTTGGAAGCAACCAAAATTTCCAAATATAAAAGCAACCAAGTAGGAAGTAAATATATTCAATAATAAGTACAAGCTCCCCTATCAACAAGCACATCAAGAATAATGTAAAAGCAATTATCCATAAGCTAAAAGCTCAGCTTTTACATTTTGTTCAAGAGCTTATAAGCTCCCCTGTCACAAAGCATCATTAGACAAGTAGATAAGTATATAAGTCCATCAAGCAACAATTGGACTAAAAATAAATCACAACCTATGGCTTTTTGTGAGCCATAGCTTATAGCTTTTATAACAAGCTTGTATTTTTCTTTGAGCTAATGAGCCAATTTCTGTTTCTCCCCTTTGGAATCATCAAAAAGAGTGTTAGGATGATAAAAACATCATTCAAGTTTATCAAAGTGCGCCAACAATACGATTTATCAACCATTGAAGAATTAAATTTAGAATCCAAGATAAAATGGGAGAAATGTATTATAAGAAATCCATAAGCTCATTAGTTAGCCAAAAACAAGATCTCAAAAAGAGTTTAAGACATTGAAAATAAGAGATTCATGTATGTGATGATATTTTCATTGAAGCATTATAACGAACACTTGGCGGGCGTCAAAGATTTGAAAAAGATATATATAGCCCTTGTAAATGAAATCTAGCCAAGTTTTTCATACCATCACCAAAGCCATTTTTCAACATATTCCCAACAAATAATAGGCATAAATAAGGTAAATTCTCAAGGGTTCAACTCAATTGAGATAATTTAGCCAAAGAGAGATCAAGGTATTACCAATGCCATCAAGCAAAAATTAAAGATCCATCAAGTAATATAAGTTAAGCATCAAAAAAATGCATATTAGACATTACAAATGTCCCAAATAATCCATCTAAACAAAAGGATCAAAGCATCTCAAATGCATTTAAGCTAAAATTAAAATGAAGCACTTTTACCATCAAGTACTTCATACCAACATCAAATTATACCAAACTAGAGTATTTTTACCATCAAATACTCCATCAAAATCCTGATCATCCATAAGTCATTATCAACTTGCAATTTTAGCCCTTTCAAGAAAACAAGCAAATTTCATTAGTGCAAAAGAGTTTTACAAAAAGTTCATAAAAATACAAAGCAACATGAACAAGAGAAAATGCTAAAAAGTAAGGGGGTGGGGAACATCATTCCTCGTCCGAGGAGAAGCAAGATCCGGGAATAAAGTCTTTGATGAATTTCTTCAACTTGCCGATTGATTTTTGCATTTTGGAGGTCTTTTGCTCCAAAGCCTCATACCTCGCCTCATGAAAAGCCCTTAAATCATCAAACTCGGCTTGGGTGTACCTCCAGGCGGTTGAGCACCGGTATTACCCTCTGGATTGCTCGGTTCGCCTTCCTCCGCCAATCTCGCGGCCTCGACGTCATCAAAGAAGTCGTTAGGATCGGGTGAATCTTGACCTCTTCCTCTAGCCATTTTAGTTGGTCGAATGTCCATATTCTTGCGCATAGTGACCATTTGGGAGATGTTATCAATGTCAAAATCATTTTGAAATACCTCCGAGTTACACTCGACGAAGGTAGTCCCGATTGTATAAGAAGTTTACAAATCCAATTTCCCATAACCAACTTCTTATTACCTGAGTGATGGACTCGATTAGACATTGAATAAGTATGGCGCCAAAATTAAGCGGTTTCCTCCTAGCAATCTTATACGTCAAAAAGTAATCCATGTTGCTAGGCATTTTACCCGACTTTCCACAAATACGATGGCGACAATAACAGATAAAATATGGTTCTCAAGTGTCATCGCCAATAGAGAATATTTTGGCCAAACGCCCAAATACGTCTTAACTTCTTTCATAGACACCCCCAACATTTCATCATTCCAAGTACCACAAGAGAAATAGTCCCAACCACCTTCTCTAACATGTAAAAGCCGACAAATATCATTAGGAGTCCACCTAAAATGACGACCCCTTACAAACGAATTAACGGCAATTGGCTTCCTTTGATCATCATATTGCACCCACATATTAGCATAAAAAGAGTTGGATAATATCATCATCATATAAGACACAAGCATGCTCCCATAAAAACATCCAACCTTGCTCCTCAAAGAATCCTCTAATAGTAGGATATTCATTTGTAAATGTATTAAACGACACATTTTAGTTCGAGCAATCGATTTTCCTACCATTCCCGAATCTTCATAGTACCATTCCGCATATTTATTGATGAAATTAAGAACATTATGGGAATGAGGAGCTTGAGTAATAAAAGATTTCTTACTTTTCACCCAATGGTAATTTTGGAGCGAAATTGTTTCGCGGAGCTCGGTAATTTGGGCCCGAGAGAGTACGGGATTTTGAACGTCATCACCTTCTTGAGCCACGTTTCTCAGGCAGCTCGAATATCCCTTTGTTCGGCTTCTTCTTGCCGATTTCTCGAAGAGCCCTCTCCGCCCCTTCTACGCTTGGAGATGGGATTTCGATCGGTAGAATTTCTTGGAGGAGCTTATATATGTAAGATTCTTGTAAAAATAAGAGGATTAGCAACAAGAATCGTGAAAAATGATGAAGAATTGAAGAACTTATGAGAAAGGGGGTGATATACGCAGAAAAAGGGTTTTGAGATTTTTCCGGTTCTGTTTGAAGAAAAAGAACAGACGAGTTTTAACCTTGAAAATTTGGCCAGGCGGCCGGTCGAAGTTGGGTGCGACCGGTCGGCGTGCGGCGATCGGTCGCCCTGCTTTGACCGTCCCAGTGCAATTTTTCTTTCTCCAGAATTTTCCAAAATTCAATTTTTCACCCCAAAAGTTTTAAAACTTTGCAAAAGATAATTTTGGACCAAGTCCAACAAATACGGGTTTCGGAAAAACATATATTCGAGAAAATCGAGACTTAACGAGTAGTGCCCTTTTAAAAAAATTTGCAAAATCATTAAGGGGCACTTAAGGGGTTGAAATGAAATATCTTGAAAGATATGTGCATAAGCATAATATCGATTTCTAAGAGAAATACGAGTGAACATACCTCGATAGTTTAAGAAACTCGATGACGAAATAGTCAATGAATATGAGATATATATCCTACACAATTCTTAAACAAAGTTTGCACAAAAGCACAAGTGTAGGCAAGTAATAGGAGATATCACAAATAAGCTCATGCCATAAAAATTCATAAGAGATGATTACACACTTTTTAGTTAAAAAAAAATGCACAAGGGTTTTAAAAACATCATATAAGGTCTTCTTAAAAAAATTTAAAAGCACAAATATATATTGAAGACCTTAATTAAAAATAAATATTTGAAAACTTATTTTGCAATTAAGACACAAATAGAAGCATGCATAATAATAAAATAAAATGCATATTTAAGCGGGAGATACGGGTTACCAATTTCGCCATTTTCATGGGTTGTGTCGTTCCCATTGTTGATGATATCTTCCTTGAGAGGTCACTTTGTTGATGATGGCTCCTTTGATTACTCAATTTCCAAGATTTTTGTCCTTCCCATTGTTGATAGTCTCTTCTTTCTTTGAAAATCATCTTGTTGATGATGTCTTTGTCATTTCCATGGATTGTGTTCTTCCCATTTTTGATTATGTCTTCTTCTTGGAAATTGGCTTTATTGAAAATACTTTCTCCTTCTTTGATCAAATGAAATGGTCATTTGATGTCTTCTTGGCGGTATGAATTTTCTCCGATTATTATTTCACGGATACCTAATAAAACATTATTTTGTGGTACCCTCAAGTGTTTGGGTCCTTTAGGATTAGCTTTGAGACTTTTAGGTCTCCAACAATAATTAGAGCTATTTCTAACTCGACAAGTATTTACCGTATGACCCTTCTTACCGCAATAAAAGCAAGTAACATCACTAATATGCATAGGAACTCGATTCCTTTTCATATGATTTATACCATTAGGCTCATGAACAAGTTTACTCTTCAAATTATCTCAACCATAAACATTCACAACATTGGGCAATTTATTGGTACTTAAGTTGGATTTTGATAAATCATTTTTCATGCAATTAGTATCCTCAACTAGAGTACTATTTTGTTTTTCAAGGTTTCTAACCTTGTCAAGTGTGGTGGTGTGAGCACATGATAATGATTCATAGGAAGTAAATAAACTATCCTTTTCATTTTTCAAGACATTGAATTCCTTTTTCAAATTTTTGTACTTAACAAGTAAATTTTGGAATTCATTTTGAAGATCATCAAAATCATTTTGCAAATCATTATAATCATTTTGAATAACAATATCATAGGAAGTAGAGGGTTTAAGACATACCTCGTTTTCTTCTTCGATGCCCATAAAACAATATTCAACTTCTTCATAGTTGGAAGTTGTAAGAGGCTTGTTCCTTAGATTTGAGCTTGTATCCCTTTGAGAAGTAGATGCTTTTGTTTAACTCCTTTCATTTGCAAATACTCCATAGATGGCTTCTAATTTTTGCCATACTTCATGTGCCGATCGAATTCCTACAATATGTTCATATTCCAAATTAGTAAATGAACAATACAAAATATTTAGAGCCTTACCGTTTAAGGAGATGATTTTCTTTTCTTCATCATTGAGCTCTTTGAATCATTTGGAAGTGTGTGGTGTGTCTATCATCGGAATGGATTCTTCATTTATGACGATGTTCCAAATATCAAACCCGCAACCTTGTAAATAGCATTCCATTCTTTCTTTCCAAAACATAAAATTTTTGGAATCAAATAGTGGTGGCTTGGTGGTGGAGGTGCCGGATAGGTGAGATCGTTCGTCAGAAGTCGACGATCGTTTTTCTCTTTACTCGCGATGTGAAACGAGCTTGCCAAAGAGTTTGGCTCGATACCACTTGTAAGTCCAAGCGGCTACGATAATCTGAGGGGGATGAATTGATTATCTCCATCTTTTCGATTTTGCCCTCTTTTTGAAACAAATGCTCAAAGACAATAATGAAGGTGCGAAATGTAAACAACACACGTCGATTTAAAGAGGTTCAACCCACCTAGGCCTAATCCTCTACCACCCCAAAGATATCCGGGATGGATTTCAAAAAAAAAAAAAGATTTTATTAATTTACCAAAAATTAATACAACACCAACTTACAACAACACCTTGAAGAGCACCACACTCTTCTTCAACACCACCTTTGAGATTACCACAATCTCTAACGGCACCTTGTGAAGATTACCACAATCTTCAACCTTGAAGAATACCAAATTCTTCAACACCTCAACAAGAAGATTACCACAATCTTCTTACACCTAACACCTAGATCACCCAAGTGTGTTCTTACACAAGAACACTCACAAGGATATCTTGTGTTGAATGATAACCCAAAAATTCAAGATTACAACTCGATAATTGATAATACAATAGAGTGCAAGTGTAATCAAGAATAGCCTAGACCTCAAGGATGTGAAAGTGATAAACTAGTCAAAATTACAACAAGAATAATAACAATGAAGAACAAATATTTGCTTGAAGTATATCTTGTTGTGTTGTGTCTCAATTGTTGTATTGGTTGCTCCAAGACTTCCTCTATTTATAGGAGATGATTGATCAAGCATAGGCTCCTCTTGGGGATTGAAAATCTAGAAAAATACAATTAAAATCAAGAATATAGTTGTTAGAAATCAATCCCACATTTTAAGAAAATATATGTGTCAAACGGTCATATTTTTTCTTTTCAAAGCTGGTGACGGCCGGTCGCACGAGAAATAGAAGTTTGAAACGAAGCACGGTAAATTTACAGGCAGGCGGCCGACGTAGGGTTCGACCGGTCGACTTCGACTCCAACCGGTCCCCTCATGGATTTGGACGAAAAAAAATGTTTGTTTCAAGAAGAAACGTTCAGTGTGGAAGTCGACCCAGGCGGCGTCGGCCGACCGACCGGTCGACGCCGTGAGCCGGTCGACTGACCGTTTTTCACTTCTGTCTCATTTTTTGTTTCAAAAATCATCTTCGATGCACGGGTTGCCTATAGGGCGACCGGTCGACGAAGAGACAGGACATGTTGTCCAATTTTTGTCAAAAATAAAACTCAAGAAATACTCGAAAATTTAGTAAAAACATTTTAAACCAATCGGGAGTATTTAGACAACATTTAGAAACCTTGTTTTGAAGTAAAAACATATAAACATAAAATCATTAGAAGTGTTGTCCAATTTTATCTAAAGTAAAACTTGAAGAAATACTCCAGGAAAATATTAAAACCATTTTAAATCATTTTGGAGTATTTGGACAACAATTAAAAACATTGTTTTGGTGTAAAAATAAAATCATCAAAATTAAGATAAAAACATGTATCAAACACCCAGGTCGGATCTACCGCGTGGGCATGACAATACGTTAAGAAGCTCGCAACCCAAGGCGAGGTGACACTAGGCAGATCTACCGCGTGGGCATGATAGCACTTTAAGGAGCTTGCGACCCGAGGTGAGGTGACACACAGGTCGGATCTATTCCAATATAGTATCCCCATATTCTCGAAGGATCCAAACCCGACCCGAAGTGGTGATCCGGGTTGACCGAAATCTTGACCGTTGATTCAGTGATGGTGACGTCTAGGCCTTGGAGATCAGGACACGTGGAGCTAGCATGTACGTCTTAGCCAAACCAAAATTATAAATACCCCCAGTTTCTCATTACTACAGGTATGAAATTTATTGTTATTCACCTCACTTTATATTTACTAGCGACCTTACACCTGTAACTGACTTAAGCATCGGAGGGTCTTAGCTGGGAACCCTCCTGGCTAGCTTAACGTTTATCTCTCTTACAGGACCCGAACCGAAAGTACCTAGACTTGAGACGAACCGACCCAAAGTACATCTGATTTGCTCACACCCAAGCACTTTTTGAGTGAGAGCTTATGAATTGGGCAAACGCCCTCTTAGTCAAACCATATGTGGACGTTGGAGAATTACCAACAGTCCAACATAGGAATGAATGCTTTGAAGCTCAATTGTTTTAATACATAAGTTTGGAATATGATCTTAATCCCTTGCCGTTTTGGGTGTTTCAAAAAAAAACTGGTAATGCTTTTGGAATTCTTTATTACAATGGGTATGCGGAAAAATGAACATTGCTTGTAGCAAAGGAGATGTTTTTTTTTTGTCGTTGAACACAAGAAAATAACTGCATATACTGTTGGAATGGTGGCTGTATTTTAATCTTGAAAAAAATTAATATACTCCATTATTAAGTAATAAAATGAGAAATTAATGTGGGAAAACGACCTAAAGAAATAAGTTGACTCATCATTGTATGCACAACTATTGGACTAATTGGAGTATCTCAATAGCCCGATTCTATTTAATCTTTTTTCTTTAATTGAATTCGACTTATTGAGTGGATTATCTCGTTTCCCGTGTCTGGTTTTCTCCAAAAATGAATATAATAATAGGACAAAATTTGAAATCGAACGCTAATATTAGATACTATTTTGATAAGACGAAATTGCAGACAGTCGTCTCTAAGACAATGGCGTAGTTAGGATTTATATTAGACTGTACCGACTCACGGAAATAGAGTGAGCCGTATAAAGAAACTAACAAAAAAACATATAAATTCTAACTAAAAAAAAATTCAAAAAAAATCCTATGTAATTTTTTTTAATAAAATGGGGGCGGATTGGCCCTCCTTCCCCATTGCCATTGCTCTAAGATACAAATTGGCCCTCCTTTAAAGCGCCCATTACGACATGTGCAGGCTCGGCTCGGGCTCGGCCTCCTCGGTGCTATTTGAGCTAGCCAAATGCTAGTTAAAATTGATTTGGTCTACTAGGGTTTACCATAAGGAGCTCCACATAATTACTCCTAATTAGTGGTGAAACTCTATATAAACTAGTCAAATATTTACTCCCTCTGTCCAGAATATATAGTCCACTATTCCTTTTTGGAATGTCTTAAATATATAGTCCACTTTTTATATTTAATAGTATATTTTCTATTCTTTTACTATTATACCCCTATTTAATATGCATTTTATAATTTACACTATTCATTAAATAGGGGCAACTCAAGTAAATATATAACATATTTGTAGTTTTCAATAGTTTCCTTAATCTGTGTGAAAAATCAAATTGAACTATATATTTAGGACACATGGAGTAATAATTTTTCTATGTGAGATATGACTTTCCATATTCCCACGCACCCTTTTATGTTCCATATATAAAAGACATTTAAGTGGCTAATTTTATGCATTAATTTTCCATTCAACCAAAATTGATTTTGAGAAATTCAAAATACTACATCCATTTACCCAAGGTGTAGATTGCGATTATATCATTTATTTTCTAAAACTAATAAATGATCACACTTAAATAATTGGTCAAAATCGGGTCAAAACTCATTATTTACAAACCAATTTCCAACATATCATTATCTGCCTCACAAAAAATTCATTAGAGGTTAAAATTGTTAATTTGACGAATGGTTCAGGGCAAGTAAATTTAAATCAAAGCATATAACTGTAAAATTAATCACATGCATTTTAACAATGAGGTTGAGGGTAACTCATAGAGTGCTTGCAATCACTAAAAAAAATAATTTTTAGTTTTTAGTGAAAATGTTTATAATATTTGCAAATGCCAACTTCTCCTTTTGATGTTGTTTTATTCAATCAGAATCTAAAAGTAGCTAGGGCAAGGGGTGCTTTAGATTTCTAATTGTACAAAAAAAAATTATAGTTTTTTCATCAAACACTCTCAAATTATGATTTTCAATTTCTGATTCTATTTTTAAATATTATCAACTCTTGATTCTCAACTACTTTTACTTTTACCAAAATAAAATAACTTCTTCTAAAAAGCAAGTTTTTGCAAATATTTTCTTAGAGGGATTGAGATTTCTTATTATTGTAATGGATGAATGACACGTGTATAACAAAGACAAATATATTGCATTGAATCTATATATATATAATAGCGTAAGTCCGGAAAAAAAAATTCGCTCTTTCTACATATTATATATTAGGTAAGAATTCTAACATTATATATGGTAATTATTATGAATTATAAATGGTAATTCTTATAAATTATAAATGGTAATTATTATATATTCTTATTTTAGGAATGTATTATAAGAAGATAATTGTAATATAATTAAAGATAATTACATTATAAGACGTGTATAAATATATGGTAATTTTTTCCACCATAATTATATTAACTAAAGCTAAACAACTAAACGTCACTTCTTCTTTTCTTTTATATATCTTCATCACTTTTATTTGTTTCAAAACATATCTTCATCACTTTTCTCATATTGTTAATCTTAAATTTGAAGCTAAACAATAAATATGGTTTCATCTTCACGTTCTCCTCTATATCCATTTTCATCAAGTGTCCCGCCAACACCGTCAGTATTGAACTCGAATACTGCAATAAGGAAGAGTTTTTATATACACTATATTGTGGATTTGTACGGAAAAGAATTGGTGAATTTTTTTTTATTATTATTTTTGATAGTTTTGTTGTATTTTTTTTTAAGTTTTTTTGTATGATTTGTTTGTTTTTTTATTATTCTTCATGCTAACATTTGTTACATTCATCGTATTTTACGTAATTATTGTTCGCTTCTTATAGACGTTTAGATATTGTTTTTATTCCTTATATTGTATTATTTTTATATACACTATATTTTTTTATTTTTTTATTTTTTTGTATTTTTTTATACCACTTAATTTAAATATACGCTTAGATATTGTTTTTAAAAAGTTTGCTCTGATACCACTTCTGAAAGAATAAGGTTTTCTTCGGCCCAAATGTCAATGTAAAACTCCAAGTAGCAAAAGATGGAAAATCGTGAGAGCATCAATTTTTTTCATTAGGATAACTAACAAAATAATTTTTTTGGGTTATGGTATACAAGTTCTCTAACTGTTCAAATGAACTTACATATATTGAAACACTAAGGGTGGAATACCGGTCAGTGTGTTAACTATAAAAGGATCGTTGAGCTCACATGCTTTATTAGAGACTACAAACTCTAATTTATTTTCCTCAATTTCTTGAATTTGCGCCATCATGTCTTAACTTCTATTGAGTGATGTAACATGTCCCAACATATTCTCTTTGATAAAATGTGATGGACTTTTATATTCAAATAGTTATATTTTATTTTTACTATTTTGTCACGGGACTCGAACTTAACTCTAGAGCCATTCATTCGAATCATTTGGTGATAAGATATTAATAATATATATTTTTGATAGGATTTTAAGACATTTCTTTTCTTTTATTTGAAATTTTTATAGATACCAAATTAATGACATACTTTAACAGGATCATCTTAATTTATCCGAGGAAAAGTTTCTTCTCCGGACAAATGCAAACTACAGAATATGGACTCTTTTTGGATCTTGATGGTGGCACTAATGTTAAAAGAAAGCTTGAGCGCAGAATTCTCGATCGCTCTTTGAAGAGTACTAAGGCGTTTATCAAGAAGGAAAAAGATTAGAATTATATATGATTGATATTTTTGAACTATTTCTAGACTTTTTTATATTTGAATATTTTTGATGTCACTTTTTACGGAGTGTTTCTATGAACAATATATTATTATTAATGAAATTTTTGTTTCTTATATCATGCTCTGGAACAAATATCCGAATATTTGTTTTGTATTGGTTCAATTGCAATTAGTATAATTTTGTTAAATTAGTATTCTTGATTACATTTGTATTTGAATTATACTTTTCTTGTATGTTCATTACAAATATAAATGATATTATAATTTTTGAATAAAAAGGCTTATAATTTTTGGATAATAAAAGTCTTATATCTTGCATTTACATACTAATGTGTCGATTAATGCTAATTCGTCGATAAGTTTATGCATAGATGATGTAAAATTCTACGAAATATTGGATTGTTATATTATCATTACCACTAAGTTGATCCTTTCCCCCATTTTTTCGGCAAAAAAAAAAATAAAAAAAAAAAAAAAAATCAAAAAAATATAAGACTTTTGTCCCCATTATAATTATACCAAAAATTACCAAATAATAGGATTTTTGCAACAATTAATTATTATTATAAATGGTATTATACTTATTATTATACTAAAAGTTACCAAATGTTAGAACTTTGTAATAATTGTTACCAAAAGTTTACAAAGAAAGGATTTTATATTCACAATTTTATATTAGGAATATAATTGTTTAGTATGGTAATTTTTTAAGAAATAATTCCTATCATTTTATTAGGAATATAATTGTGAATATATTAGAAATAAATTTTATATTTACAATTTTATATTAGAAATAAAGTTACCAAATGATAGGAATTATTTTCCCCGATAAAGTTACCAAATGATAGTATAGTGTTATCGTCAAAATTTTCCTACGCGTCGATTTATATTTATATTAGAAATAATTCCTATCATTTTATATAAATTGTGAATATAATTATTTAGTATGGTAATTTTATATTAGGAATAAAGTTACCAAAAGTTACCAAATGAAAAGGAAAATAATTTTTAGAAAGAAAGATACATTATCGATTTTGCATTTATTATTGCAAGTCAAGAATCTAAAATTCAATGTTTACCAAAAGATATGCTACTCATAATAATATATATGCATCATTATCAATATTCCTATCATTTTAGACAACTATAAATTAGGATTTTAAAAAAGTCATCATCATTACAAAGATACATTATCGTCATAAGATTTTAAAAAATTATATCGGTGATATCAAAGACTATCTATTATTACAAGATATATATAGTAGTTAACGTGTATATATATAGATAAAAACTCATATGAGACGGTCTCACGGATCAATTTTGTGAGACGGATCCTAAAATGACCCATATTAGCTAACCCATTTGAATTTGGATCTAACTTGATTTGATTCGTATAATGGGTTAGATCCATCTCATGAATTTAAACCGTGAGACGGTCTCACATGAGACTTGCTCATATATATAGATATATCTATAGTAGTTAACGTATATCATTTTTTAAAACTATTTATAATCTTCCATTTTTATGTTTAAAAAAAACATAGTAGTGAACGTATATAATTTTTAAAAATTATATATAGCTTTGATTTTTATCCACTAATTGGTTGTTGACTTTTATTGTATTCCTAAATTATGTATGAATATAAATTAGAAAAATATTATAAATAATATTACATTAGGAAAATATTATATAAAAATTTGGATTTGAAACAAAAAATATCCAATCTTTTTAATTCTTATATTCGGTGATATTTTAGATTAGGAAAATATTGTAAATGGTATGTAAATCGGGGTCATTTCAAACTTTCCGTATTGCGTAATGTATCTTTTACCATTGATTTTTATGTTTCAATTGGATGTTGATTTCTTTCTATTGAATTCAATTGATCAAGTTATAAGTACTTAATTGTTTTTTCTCTTAACTGCTCAAATCATAGTTATTTCTTTAATCTATAAAACTTTGCATCGGGTTTTACAATCTCTTTTGATTGATTAGTAATCCGCATTGTTGATCGAGAATGCCAAAACTCACGGGGTCTACAATTATTGGAAATAAACGACATAGAACAAACATCGAGAGCAATTGTACGATTTCTATTCTCTTCTTCAAGATAATATCATTTGAAAGTTCATAAATTTATATAGTTATTCTTGTTGTTTAATATAATTTTTTTCAAATAGTTGTTTAATATAATTAGTTTATCAAAATGAGTTGCATGTATTTATTACCGTAAAAAGTCATAAACTCTTTTATGGGTGAAGGAATCAAAATTAAAAATAAGGACATATTAAGAAAGGATCAATCTAAAATATTACTAAGTACTAATTTAACTAAAATCCGACGCCTGGAGCTATGATCGCCGCTTCTCGAGCTTCGACTGGAGGATCCCGCGCATTCAGCGGCTGTCGGGATCAACTTTTGTAGATCTTTGCAAGTTGGTCCACGCGTCGTGAGAGAAGAGTGGATGGCGGAGATATTCGATTCGAAAATCACGGTGGTCGAGGCGCGAACCGTTGATGACAAGGCCGATAAGATAATGATGAAATGCTCAATAGAAAAGTCATTTAGGAGAAGCGGCCATGGTTGTTATTGAAGATAACCAGGAGATAACATTTAATTACCCCTAAAATTTTATCATTTTCATTTTTCACCCTATGCTTCTTAGAATTTTTTTGTAAAATGTTTTACTCTCTTAGTTTTTATTATAATAATTATTTGACATATATTTTAAAATTTTAATAAATATAAATATGACTTTATTGACGTGATTTGTCTTTATGCACAATTGTAAGGAATTCCAGTGGACAATATGTTTATTCAAACTATATCATTCATTAAAATTTCAATTCTAATCATTTTCAACATTAGGAATTATAAAACCGTATTACACTTTTATATGTATTCATTCTTTACAATATTCATATAATAGTCATAGACTCTTTTCCATGTCTCACAAAATAATTGGTACTTTGTATGTGTGCAGAAAATATTGGATTCTCAGGATCCACATCTACAGATCGCGGCACTAAAAAGTCCGAGAAACTTACAAATAGTGAAAATTTTGAATTGAGCACTGTAACTTATCTATTTTTAAGATCGTCTTTCCGTGATATTTCAAATGGTAATTTTCATAGGCAAAACCTTAAATTTATTTGTAATTGGTTAAATTAATTTTGAAGTTCATATTTTTCATCTATATTTCTTACACATTGCGTTTCCGTACCAAGGAACACGGTTCCAAGTTATTTGTCGAGTTTAAATGAAAAGAACACGTCTACATCTTATCCATGTACACAAGCAAGGATTGTAGCATCAATCTTACAAATTTGGAATCGGTATACTACAACAAACACCATCCAGAAAAAGGACAACTGCAGCAAATAATGTTCATAATGATGGTAACTCCATAGCCATAAATAATATATATAATTATTATATTAACATAGACGAGTGTTAATTATTGTATTTGATTATATATTATTTGTAATTGTTTAAAATAATTTTGATGTCCATTTATTCATCTACATTTCTTACACATCAGCGGTTTCCGTACAAATGAATACGGTTCCAAGTTTTTGTCGAGTTTAAATGAAAAGAACGCGTCTACATCTTATCCATGTACACAAGCACAAATTGTAGCATCAATGTTACAAATTTGGAATCGTATACTACAAAGAAACACCATCCGGAAAAAGGACAACTACAACAAATAATGTTCATAATGATGGTAACTTACCCATAAATAATATACATAATTATTATCTTAACATAAATGAGTGATGATATCATTCACAATAAGTTTATCTCTCGATGAAATGCAATACGATCGTCAAGCATTGAGCGAAGAACACAAAATCGATTGAAAGTTTGAGCAGGTGAGCGACTACATGTTTATGATAAAGTTATGGAGTCGATTGATTCGAAGAAGGGTGATATATTCTTCGTATATGGATATGGAGACACTAGAAAAACTTTTGTATGGCGAACACTTTCGCAACCATAAGGTCTAGGGGTGGAATTGTTCGAATGTAGCGTCTAGCGGCATAGCTTCGCTTCTTCTTACGCAAACGGAAGAATTGGTCATTCGACGTTTAAACTTCCATTCGTTCTTATTGAAGAATCAACGCAAAATATCTCAAAGCGCAAAACTTGCGAGAACTAATAGTAAATGCACAATCGATAATTTGGGACGAAGTCCCCATGATGCATAAACATTGTTTTGAAGCTTTGGATACATCATGAAAGATATTATGAGATACAACAATCCAAATAGCTCGGATCAACCCTTTGGAGGTAAAACAGTGGTGCTCGGTGGGGATTTTCGCCAAATCTTACCGTGATTCCAAAAGGCACGGACAAGACATACCGTGCAACGATCAATTCTTCACGTTTAACCAAGAACATGAGGCTACAAAATCTGAATTGATTCGAGTATCTTGAATTGAAGAAGTTTTGATTGGATCGCGAGTGTAGGAGATGGATCGGTTGGAGGTCCGAATGATGGTATTGTTGATATTGAAATTCTGATGATATATTATTGAAATGTGATGGGGACCCTATTGCGACAATTGTAGAAAATACATATCCACGGTTTGGTAAGACTAATGAATACTTAGTTTATTTGGAGGGTCGCGCCATCCTTACACCAACACTTGATGTGGTCGATTCTCGTAAATGAATATATGACTTCATTGAATGAAGGGGAATGTAAGATATATTTGAGCTCTTACGGTAGCGTGCAAATCGATTCAAATGTTGACCTATTATAGGACGTGCACGCACCGGAGTTTTTAAACACAATTAGGTGTTCGAGAGTGCCGAATCATGAGTTAAAGTTGAAGGTTGGAACTCGTTGATGTTGTTGAGGAATATAGACCATTCATTTGGTTTATGCAACGACACTAGGTTGGTTGTTACAAAGCTTGGTGATCATGTTTTGGAGGCAAAGATTCTGACAGGAAACAATGAGGGTCAAAAGGTATTAATTCCTCGAATGACAGTTACTCCATCCGATCCGAGGTTGCCTTTCAAGTTCCAACAAAGACAATTTCCTTTGATTGTTTCATATGCGATGACTATCAACAAAAGTCAAGGACAATCTCTCTCTCATGTTGGACTTCTTTTGAAAAAGCCAATATTCAACCATGGTCAATTGTACGTTGCTGTATCCAGGGTGACTAATCATAAGGGTTTAAAAATCCTAATTTGTGATGATGAGAATAAATGTAGCAACAAAACTACAAATGTTGTATATAAGAAAGTTTTTCGTAATTTGTAAACTACATTTATTCATTGACATTATTCATGGAGAGTTGATAGATTTATTAATACAATCTTGTGAAGATTTTTATTTATTAATAATGTCAAGTATTATTTTTTCATCAATGCAAGTTCAATATGAAAATATATGTCTCATATGGATTTTTTTTTGTATAGAGGTAAAGTGTGTGTGAGAAAGAGAGTGACAAATATAATACCAATAAAGAAATATTCATATATTGAGAGATAAAATATAAACGAGCTGAATTTGACATTTAAGTTTATAATTCAAAATATAAATTTGATATACAAATACTTATTTTATTTACTTTATATTAATATTATTATTAAAATAAAGTAATAAATATCAACTCATTGTTAATAAATAGTTTTCTTACAAATTAATAATATTAAAATATTGATACGCGTGCAACGCACAGGGGTGGAATTACTAGTTGGGTAAATAGTAGAAGATAGAAGGTGTTATATTAGTGTTTTTTATTGGTTAGGCTTTAGAAGGCTTTACTCGAGTATTACAGCCTAAATTTTTATATTGACTTGTGGACCTTTGATGTGGGCTTATTGGGTCTTGTTTTTGTTTCAACCCCACAATGGAATGAATTTTTTTTAACTTGACTTATTCAGCTTTATTTTGGGCTCATGACTTATTACCTGATTTATTAATAATAATAATTGAGACGTTGATAGGAATCATTAAATAAAATTTTAAACCCTTTGATAGTAATTAATCATTGAATCCTTTTTTTGGTAATTAATCATTGAATCCTTATTATTTAAACGGATCATGACATTCATTTGGGAAATTCCTTCTTAAACTTGCTAAAACTTAGGCATAACCACTGTACCGAAAATATAAAATGGTTAAAATTACTAAAGAGAATACATGATACGTTATTGAACTGCCAAAAAAAAAAATAAAAAAATTGAGCAACCCATATTTTGCAGGAGGGTAAAAAAAAATTATAAATGTGAAATCTCATGTTGGAATAGAATCAAAGGGATAATTACAAAAGAAAAAAAAAACTTTGAGGTTTCGGCTAATTACAAAAGTACCCAGAGATATTTTAAATTATAAAAAACCCCATCAAATTTGATTATGTCTTAAATTAAAAGGGTAATCGTAATATTTCTATACATATCAAGGGGATTTTGAAATAATTTTTGTTTATGAGGGGAGAATTGTAAGACGGAATCAAAACTCAAGTATTTTTGTAATTTTCAAAAACCTCTGGAATTTTTTATAACTAGCCCGTACATCAAGTTTTTTATTTTTTATTTTGGTAATTATCTCTAGAATTAATTATGTGCTCAATGGGCTATCCGGATAATTCAAAGCAGCTATTGCAGCTTCTATCTTTACTCTTAAATCATCTTTCTCCTCCACATCACCCTGAAAAAAGAAATTTAATTAAAACTTTAATATACAATTAATATTTAAAAAAATGTTAATTAACTGAAAAAATAGATGATACAGAAACTGCCAAATAAAGTGACCTTATAAGTTATAACTTCAGTATTAGTTTATGTATCTAATTTAATACTATGGTTTAAAAACTTCCATTTTAACTCAAGCAGCAAAATTTTAAATATAATTTTTGTAATATTTCCATCAAAAGTTGAAAGTCAGTCAGAAGTTGGTATTGTTTGAAAATAAAATCAGAAATTAAGAGTGTTTAGTAAAAAAACTGAAAAAATATTTATTTATTTGTAAAAGTCAAACTATACGTAGAAACGAAAATCTAAAACAACCCACTCAAATCTTTTAGATTTTGATAAAATAAAGTAGATATTGCAAACACTATAAAGTGAATTTTATCATCCAAAAATTAAAAAGTACTTTTTTTGGTGATTGCAAACACTCCTTATATCCCTCCCGACGAGTATAGATTTGTGAGTCTGTGACCCTTAGTTTAGAATTTTTAGGCAGAAATCATCATTTTGTTTACACTATATAAATTATTAAAAAAATGTCAGGTATGACAAATTATTCAACTAAATTAAATATATTTAAAATATTGTTTACAATAATTACTAAAATTACCTCAAGAAATACAGTCTTCAAAAGTCTTCCAGGGAAAGCATTGATACTTGAAGTAATGATTTTGAGCTTCAATGATTCGAAGGCTTCACATAATTTTACCATTGTATCCCTTCTTTTACTGCATTCCAAGCTCACCACTATTGTCTTTTCTCCCATGTTGGATACCCTTAACTGTCAAATTCAATTTAATCAATTCAATCTGTATTTTATAACGGTTACATTTTACCAAAAGTACTAATAATATTATATTGACAATCATTCTAAAGTGAACTAATAAGACAAAGATCCACATGTTTGATGGGATATGAGTTCAATTGTTCAAACGTCATTTTTATATTCTAATTATTTTAAAAGGGACAATTAATTATAAACGTACACTACTCATAAAGTAATAAAACTTCCACAGATATGTTCAAAATTACATAAACTCGAGATTTGATTATATCCTATATTTTACTTAAATTGTCTTGGCGGAATTTGCTAAGGTCATCAATTGTTTTAGAGTAAAATGGGGCTATTTGTAATTTTAAAAAGATGAGGGATGTAATTATAAAATATTTGATGAAATTTGCAAAAAACAATCAAATTCCAACAAAATAGAAAACTGTTGGAATTTTTAAAATTCCAACGAAAATTCCAATGGTACAACATGTTGTTGGAAAATTCCATTGGAAATTCCAATACCATTGGAAATTTTCAATTGGGGTTAAATTATTTTATAGTATAATCCATATCAATAAAATATATCTTCTTTTCTGAAGTCAATCATATTGAAATTACATGGTTAAACATGCTTGACTTGGGACAAAGTGATGATGGGTGACTTGATTGAATATTCCAACGGATATATACCATTGGACTAAATTCCAATAGTATAATACGTTGGAATAACCGTTGGAGTTTTTTCCAACGATTAAATATATTCCAATGATATAACTCTGTTAGAATTAGTGTTGGGAAAAATGTTGAAGTTCTTTCCAACGGTTATATATTCCAATGGATAAATAACGTTGGAAATTTCGTTGGAATATTTTTTCATTGGAATTTTGCCATTCCAAATGTCATTTTACCAACGATGCATTTTATATTGGAATTTCCGTTGGAATCGATAATTCCAACGGTAATTGGCCAAATTCCAACAGATTTTTCCCGTTGGAATTTTCTTTTTTTCTTGTAGTGTCAGTTCAACTAACTAACAATTGAGATAAAAATTCTACAACATTGAAACTTCTATGGGCTCTTTTATAATTACCCTGGATCTCAAGGGTAGCTTTTGTAATTATCCCATTTTTAAATTGGAAATTGGGACAAGAACCTAATTAAGTAATTGTAAGATAACCCACCTCAAGAACTTCAATAGGAGATGGCATGACCAACCTTGACCCTGCATAATCATGACAATGGTCCATTCTTGTTCTCTTTGTCTTTGAACAAGAAATTGTAGCCTCTTGAATATCAATGTCAAAATTTGCACTAATATTTGATGATGAAATTCCTGATATTTCCAACTCTGAGATTTCAGCCTTAATTGTCATCTCTTCACTCTGGAGTGATTTAATGTACTCAATTGCATCTCTAATTGTTGATGCCTTGTCCATCTATATCCAGAAAAAAAAAAAAAAAACCTTAAATAGGGTTAGTTTTTTTTTTTTTTTTTTTTTTTTTTGAGGGGATAAATAGGGTTAGTTGAACTAACTAAAAATCAATGACTTGGCAACATATAATTATAATTGCAAGTGGAGTTAATTAATGAAATTAATAATTAATTACACATAATAATTTTTTAATTAGTGGGCTCACATGACTACCTTTGTAATGTTAGGGACAACTGATCTTAGTGCATAAATCATTTCATTCAGCTTCTTCCTCCTATTCCTCTCTGTAACTATGTTCTTTGATGCCATTGATGAAGATTGAATCCCATCTGGGGAGCTCGAATCGTAGTCATAATACGTTGATATGGCCTCGTCGAAAAACTACACCCATTAAATCAAAGAAACTTCATTACTAATCCAAACATAATTTTTGAAAATTACAAAAACTCAATTTGAAATCATCTTACATTTTCCCAATTCATAAAAAAAAAACAATCAAGAATCTCCTGATATTTATATAGATAATACAGATTACCCTTAATTTAAGACAAAATCAAATTTTTAGAAATTTTCACAAACCTCTAATTCTTTTTTGTAATTAGTAGAGCCGCCAAAATGTCGGGGCCGGACTGGCCTGGCCAGGGCCAAACTGGTCGCTAAAATTGGAACCCATCCTATGAAATAACACTACAAAATTCAGGCCAATCGGGCCTGCACTATTTTTCGGGCCTAGTGGTCCGGGTCAAATAGACCCAAAATTTTTAGCCCTAAAAACATAGCCCAATCAGGCAAAATACGGGGCTGGTTGAGCGGCCCAATGGGCCAGAATTAGCTACTCTAGTAATTAGCCAAGACTACAGGGAGATTTTTGCAATTATCACTATTTTTTGGACACAAACATAAAGTATGCGCGTACCTGTCGAGTTCTTCGGTTTGGAGGAACATATTGGTTTCCCAATAGTTTCTATATTCATCATCAATGTTCTCCATGTTTAGTGTGTGCTGTGTGTGTAAATTTGGAGTTTGAAAGAAGAAGAGTGCAGTGACAAGTGATGCTTTTCGTGGGGAGGGTATACATTAATGTTGCTTTATAAGCTTTTTTAAATGATATTTGTAGTATTAATTTATAATTTATACTTCCACGTGGACTACTGTAGTTAAAATTTGGTGAAACAATTATGGCCGTCCATGGAGGTAGGCCCGCGTCAAGACATTTAATCAATTTGTGGCTGAAATTTCCACCTGACGTTAATTAGGTTTGACTTATGAATGTTTTCATAAAATGATTTAAATTAGGCATGGGGAATAGTACTATCGGAGTTTTCTATTTCTTACTATTTTTATCTGGTATTTGAATAAAAATATTGTTAGATTAATTGATCTTATGCATTACAAGAAGAAAACAAAGATGGTGATAATGACGTTCTTGAGAAATTGAAGATATCTTACAAGAGAAGAAAAAAACAACTAACTAGGTGGGAAGGAGGAAGACACATATAAACTTAGGGATACAAGAAAATATAAAAGGACTAAAGTACCCTTACTAATACAAAGAAATAACAATACTAATTAGACACTATTAGCTCTAATAAATATAACATAATGACATTATTATGTATACGTGTCATTTTTTCTTCAAAAACACTAGATGAAATATTGCAGGAAATGAGTGAGATCGTGTGAAAAAAGTAAATGGAGAAGTTATGCTTAAATTGGGAAAATAGAAGACTTTTATCATTGACATCAAGTAATACTAAACTTACAAAAAGACTAAATATCTTTATTCTTGATAAAGGTTACAAGTATAAAGTGTGGAGTTTTAATTTGATAACCTTTATGCATGACATTATCTAAATTGGAGATAAAACACCCTTTGGAATAGAAGATTCGTCTGTAAGAAAATAGATAAAAGTGAAACAAGAGATCCGTTCTCTCATCCTCCCATTTTAAGAAGATAAAAGGAAAAAGAGTAAGGATGGCGACTTTTCTTAGAGTTAGACCAACTGGTCAAGGTGAGCTAACTCTTAACCTCTCTTTCGGGTCCTCAGGTACAGTGATATACATTTAATATTTAGAGCTTCAAGCGAATGTGTGGGAAGGACCGTGTCAAGAAAATATGAGGCCAGAGGCAATATCTTAAATAGCAAATAAGTTTTTCAAAAAAAATAATAATATGAATTTAATGCAATTAAATTAATTTAAAAATAATAGTAAGGATAATTAGGTATTTAATAAAGAGATAGGAGGATAAAATAATTTTTTAATAGTATAATGGAGTAAAGTGATACTAATTGAGAGTGTGAGGGGCCGAGGTAAAGTGATACAATTGAAAATACAAGGGGGTTAAGTGATATCCAATGAGAGTATATGGGGTAAAGTGGGATTTACCCTAAAATTAAACTAGTAGATTTATGCAAAATCTAATTGAATATTTACGCACAATTGCGCACCAACTAATTTTTACATTTTAGGCATTTATTTATCCAATAAACAAGAACTGAAACATTGCATTTTTATTTATATATTAGTTAATGAAACTAATTATTTCTTATTTTCTAGGCACTTAATTGTTTGTTCTATTTGCAAGTTGCACGTTACCTTGCAATCTTTAAATCTCATTATTTGTGCACATAATTTTTAAATTTTGGAAACAAAATTAACCTTACTCTTTATATATACATGTGTTATATGAATGAAATTAGGGGCCTTTAAAATTTTGGGGGCCTGAGGCGATTGCCTAAATGGCCACACCATACCACACGTCCATGCGTGTGGGAGAGGTGAAAATTTGGTGAGAACCTACGGTTAGATAGATGAGAGTCTAACATGGAGTAATTACTTGGGGACGACTCCTTGAAAGCGGGGTAGTTGAGGATATTAGGGACATTAGAGCCATTGTGCATTTCTCGCGGTTTATATGGGGACGATTCCGAGGACCAAAGTCTGTTTACCCGAGATCAAAGACTAGTCATGTGGGAACATGGAACTAGAGCAGCAAGCAGGGGCCGGCCTGGCCCGTCTCGGACTGCCGGCCAATGAGACACTTTCGGGCCAGGCCGGGCCAGCCCAAGATATCAACGGGCCTACACTTTTGAGGCCCAACCTGGCCTTTTATGGGCTGTCGGGCCGCCGGGCCAAAATGGCCCGAGATTAAATGTTTGTTTTTTAAATAAGTTTGTTGTTTCTCAGTTCGTTCCGCTCTGAATCGCTGCAATTTTAGCTTTTCCTGTCTTTACAACCAAATAGATGTTGTCTAAAGGTAGAAGAACTACTTGAGGCAAATGAGAAATTTTCACTACAGTGAATCAAATTTCATTGGTTCAGCACTAAATCTGGTGTTAATCACTATAAAAATATGAGAGCCTACTAATTTTATTTTGATAGCTAGGATTACAAATATGGGAACAAAACGTTGACAGAATTAAATCTTAAGAAATATACTTGTAAGTACTTATAACTAGTAGATTAATAAATGCAGTATGAATTCACTAAATATTACATCCAACATCTAAATTTTAGTTTTTCAGTTAATATACATATATATATATATAGGAAATTGTCGGGCCAAAAAAAAGCCCGAAAAAATCGGGCCAAAATTGGCCTGAGCCCAATCGGCCCGTCGGGTCAGCCGGGCCAAATAGGTCCGGTCCTTTTCGGGCCTATGGATTTAAGGCCCAACCTGGCCTTAACACCGGGCTGACTGGGCCGGGCCCAAATTGCCAGCTCTACATGGAACCTCGGTATTAAAAAAAAAAGATAATATAATGATAGAGGTTTTTGGAAAAAGAATCTTATGCTTTATTAGTGAATATTTTCAATATTTCATTGCTCACATACTAGTTTGATCATTATGAGGGTTATCTTGATGTCCGTAGTAGTTTGTTAGTATGTGACTTCATTATTGGAGATTGAGGATAAATCGACACTCTAGTGAAAATACCTAGCAGCCAAGAGCCTAACACTCAAATAACTTTTTTATTTAAATAAATTGGGAGTACTAGCATTGGCGTAGCCAAGGGGGCCAACCGGGCCCGCCCCCCTCTTTTAAAAATTTTTTTTTTGGGCAATTTCTTTTAAAAAAATATATATATTAGTTGAAATTTATATAATTTTTCATGATTTTTTATTTGGCCCACCCCACTTTCGTGTACCGGCCCAGCCTATTATATTGTCCTGGCTACGCCATTGAGTACTAATTGGAGGTAGAGTTGACAAAAGTTTGGATCGAGCCAGCCTGGCCCAAGCTGATTGGGCCAACACACAATATCGGACCGAGCCGAAATCACTTTGGCCACTATTTTCGTTGACCAAGTCTAGCCCAAACTACATTTTTATGCATAAATTGTGTCGGGGCTATTCAGGCTTCAACCGTCATGAGTCAGGTCAAAGTAGACATGGTCTATTTTGGGCCTACACAAATGTGACCCAACCTGGTTTTATCATCAGGCTAGGCGGGCAATCCCTTGGCCCGAGCTCGAAATTGTTAGCTCTAATTGGAAGGAAAGGGGAGGTGCCTGAGTGGAAATTGTTAGCTATAATTTGAAGGAAATGAACAAACCTCAAATATACTGAAATACCCAGGATTTGAACCTAATCAACACAATTAAATCGATATCAATTTATCGAAGATATAAGTTGTTAATGAATCATCTCTCAAGATCCAACAATTTAATTAGTGTACTACATCAATATCAAACACAAACTTGCAAATTGTGAATCCAACCAGAAGCAAGTATATACAAGCAAGTAATGTTTCTTTAATGAAAAAACGCACACTTGGGCTTTGTTGTGACAAAGATGGAGATGTGTGAAAGAGGAGTTTCTTCCATAGTAATTTTTACACGAGTATGACACAAATCTATGATAATTAAATTAATTGTTTTGGTTGGATTAAGGCATGTGTTGTCCGTGTTAATCTATCATTAATTAATGACTCGTGGGATAATTAATGGCCGTTGGTGTCTCTTGCAATGACGCGACGCCGTAATCCAATCAGTAAACAGCACCAAGTTTCATGTGCTTAATTACACAAATTCTTGGATCGTCCCGACAAAAATTCAAATTGATTTGGGTCTCTGTCCTTTGAAATATTTGTCCTAATAAAAAATTTACCTCATTTGTATCGTTCTTATCTACTCCTCCTATTCAAAATAAGTGTATTTTAAAAAAAAAAACACACATATTAAAAATTGTGTTAAAATACCAAATGTAACCCTTAATTAATAATAAATGCTACATTGGAACAAACAAATTTAGGTATTAGTGTTAGTTGGAAAATAATATATTTAAGGGTAATTTGGGATATCTTTCTATCACCAACCTTGAAATGTGAGAAGGACATTCTTTTGGAAAAAAATTATGTGCCAAAAAGGACACTTATTGTGAATAGGAGGGAGTACAATTTATTTAATTTAATAAAAAATTAGATAAGAGACGAGTAAAAGTTTGACTACGATTTTTTTTTTTTAATTTAATGACATAATTATCACTAAATTTTGCGATTACCTATTGAATACCGATATAATAAAAATATTTTTTCCCCAAATTTTTTGACCAAATGCCAAAAAATCACCAAAACAATTTAAATTCATCGACATAAATTATAGGTATTTAAGAACAATTTTAGATTTTGTTACGAAATATTTACGTCCAACGGTTTTACCTATAATGATTTTTTTTTTTTTTTTGAGAAAGTTACCTATAATGATTTTACTCATACTTTACAATTATGTTAGATATACGTACCCACATATTTTTTTATAGGTAATTGATTTTTACTTGTAGTGTTTATGCTATTTTTATTATTGTCTAAAATGTGGTGGTTAGAAGTTAATAGTGTCATTTATTGATTCAAACGATAATATAATTGTTGAAAAAATTCATTTAAGAAAAACAGTCTTATTTTAGTTTAGGATATTTTTCAATTAAATAAAAGTTAAACATTATAGGCAAAGATGATCATATTGTATCTTAGTTCAATCTTATTGGCCCCTCTTGGGCCATTTCCATTTGGTATCGCTTTCAGATAAAAGTTGAACCAAAAAGTAATAATAAATTTTTCATAATTGTGGATTAAAATTAAGAAGTAGCCAAGTGATTGCATGAAAAGTCATTTAGCAAGCTGCACGTTGTTTTGTGGGGACTTAAGATTTTAATTGGGGCGTGGACTTAAGAAACATGTTAGTTTATTTTATTTTATAAACATTCATAATCAATATATAAAATTATTAAATTAGTAATAAGAAAATATTGTTATTGTACACGTGTTATCACATTTTTTAAGTAATAATTAAACAGATATAAAATTGTTCATTTTCCAAGCTAGCTAGACAGATCCTATTGTGATTTACTGCCTTCACATGATTAACTATATCATATGGACTACAGTTGTCATTACTTAATTTATTAACCACGATTAAACTTTCTCAATGATTCATTAGTCTAAGTGATACAGACTAACATTGTCAATAGTTCATTATTGCCAATGAATGTATTCACTATCTTAATAGGCGTAGATCAGGGAAACGATGTTTCATGGCTTTAAAACTATATATGACGAAAACTTACTATAGAGTTTAGTGGAACTTTCTAGCCTTGATTATGTGTAAAATGGGTTTTCATGCAAAATTTATACAATGGGTTGTTGCTTGTATTTCTACTCCAGTCTTTTCTTTCAGCTTACATGGGCAACCATATGGTTTTGTTACCCGACTAGATGCATTAGGTAAGGGAATCCCCTTTCCCCGTATCAATTCATTATTCTGTCAGAAGCCTTTTCAAATTTGATCACCCAAGCTCAATCTCAGTCCTTTTTTGTGATCTTAAAATTGGTAAATTTTGCCCGGAGATTACTCATTTATTCTTTGCGGGCAATTCCTTGCTGTTTTGTGAAGCATCCGAATATCAAGCTCTCATTGTTAAAAATATTATTGATTGGTATTGTGCCATGTCTGGTCAATTGATCAATATTGAGAAATCCTCTGCCTTTTTTAACAGGAATACCCTTCTAATATCAAAACCAAAATGTGCTCTATTTTCCAAGGTATTCAAACTGACCCCAACATTAAATATCTTGGATTCCCGATGGTGATTGGTAGATCTAAAAAAGAAACTTTCAATTTTGTGTTGGATATTGCTAATAAAATAATTGGAAACTGTAAAAATCAATTTCTTAACCCCGCGGGTAAAGAAGTTCTTCTTAAGTCTGTTTTCTCTTCTTTACCGGTTTATATCATGTCTTGTTTTCTTCTACCAGTTAGTATGTACCGGGATCTTTGTACTATTGCTACCAGATTTTGGTGGGGTTCTTCTATTGAAAAAGACCGTAGATTACATTGGGTGAAATAGGAGAGGATGGCACGATCGAAAGAAGGAGGCCTTGGCTTCAAGGATTTTCAGGATTTTAATCTAGCCCTTATTGCTAAGCGACTTTGGAGAGTGGTGTCAGAACCTCATCTTCTTATGAGCAAAATTATAAAAGACAGGTATTTTCCATTTGGTGATCTCGCATTTATTAAACCTCACTCATTTGATTCGTGGATGTAGAAAGATTGGATCAAAGCGAAAAAGGTGCTGGAATTAGGACTTAGATATTCCATTGGGACGGGCAAACTTGTTAAAATTTGGGAGACCGGTGGCTTCCAAAATTGCCTTCATTCATTCCTAGAGTCTCGAGCCAAATTGGAGCTAATGTGGTTTGAGTTAAGGAGTTGATGAATTATGCGGTACAAAATGGAATGAATTATTGGTTCGGAGTATTTTTGACTCGAGGATGTGGAGTTAAATCTAAACACACCTATATTCCACTTAGATGGTACCGATAAGCCGATATGGCATCATACACCCAAAGGTAAATTTTCGGTTCAATCGGCTTATTCTATCATCCAAAAAGCAAAAGGAATTATGATGGGATCTCCAGGAACGATAATGGTAACAAAGGAACATATAAAATGTGGAAAACCTCATGGGCGGGCATTAAGTCAAAGGCGATTCGATAGGAGAAGAAGATGTGCACGCTTGCTCAAAAACATTTTCAAGAGTTGCACCTTTTCGGTTGTCAAGCTTAGTCCCTTGTTTGTTTGTTGATGACTAGCCTCCGAAGTTTAAGATTGTTGTTTCGATTGGTTGTTTTTGTGGTTTACCCTCCTTGTGTATCGTAGCGACTAAGGAGGCTTTATATGTTTTTGGCTGCTTTTGTGCACTTGTATTCCCTGGTTTTTATTTATTAGAGAATATAATGATTAGTTAGGTGGAGTTAGTTATAAGCTGTTTGTTCGTTTAGTTAGTTACAAAGTTAGTTGTTAATTTTGTTACACATTACATTCTTTGATTAGTGTAGCTTTCCTTACCCGTATAAATACAACTCCTCTCTTGTATATTGATTACTACTTTTGATATCAATAAAACTCGAGTTCCATATATGTTCTTAGTAGCTTAGTTAATATGGTATCGAGTAGGTGATCGGCCCTAGCACCGAGTTTCTCATGGGCATCAGATTGTATCTTCTTCTTCTTCATTTTCACCAATCACTTTTTCTCATCTAATCTCTTGAAACTTAATCATGAAAATTTTTTAATTTGGAAAAAACAAGTTGTTGCTACGATTCGTGGACATAGGTTGCGTCATTTCTCGATCGAAATGTCTCTCCACAAATCAAGTATCTTCCTTCTTTTTCCGATGATGAATCAGTCATGATCAATCCAACTTTTCTTGAGTGGGAACAACAGGATCATCTCATTTTATCCTGGATTTTGGCTTCGCAGTACATGAGGACATCCTCACACGATTGGTTAAGCGTGAATCCTCTCCTTGACTGGCACACATTGGAGGTTTATTTTGCGCGCAGTGCATGTAAGGTTAGTCGGTATAAGCTTGATTGCAAAATCTTAAGAAAAGTTCCATGTCGATTAATGAGTATGTACTCAAAATTCGTCATTGTGTTGATATGTTAACTCTAGTTGGTTATCCTGTTGTTGAGAAGGATCATGTTGATGCAATTTTGGAAGGTTTGCCATCCGAGTATGAAACTTTTGTGTTATCTGTAATCACAGGAAATGATTCCACGATTCTTTGAGATTGAATCTCTTTTGCTTGCACATGAAGCTCGTATTGATAGATCTCTTAAACCTCTAGAATCTGCTATGGCTAATGTAGCAATTTTCTCATACTTCAAATTCCAATTCTCCTGGACAACATTTTGGTTCGAATTATCAGCAGACTGGTTTTTCTAGAGGAAGAGGTCATATGGCTCGGGGTAATTTCAGAGGTTTTCGTGGAAACAACAGATTTCACAGGGGAAGAGGTTTTTACTCTAATCGTATTATGTGTCAATTGTGTGGCAAGAACAATCATATGGCTCCACAGTGCTATTATCGTTTTGATCACAATTCAAGGTCCCGCTCATATGACTCGAAACGTTTCCTATCCCGTCTAGATCTTCTTCTCCTTCTATAGGATAGGCTTTTCAAGGCAATCTTGCACAAATTCAGGGCTTGAATGCAACTCATTTTTCTGCTGGTCCTGTGCAAACTCAACCTTCTCCTAGGTCTCCTGGCACTGAGGAATGGTATCCAGATTCTGGAGCCACTAACCACATTACAGCTGAGTCTCAGAATTTGCTGCAGCATACACCTTACACAGGTTCTGAACAAGTTAAGATGGGCAATGGTAAGGGTTTAAATATACAACACATTAGTTCGTCCTCATTTTATTCTCCTTTTCTTTCTAACTGTTCTCTGAATTTAACCCAAATCCTTTATGTTCCTCAGATTACAAAGAGTCTTCTTAGTGTATCCAAATTCTCCAAAGATAACAATGTGTATTTTCAATTCCTTCCAGACAATTGTCTTGTGAAATATGCCATTACTCATGTTGTTCTTCTCAGAGGCCACATTCACAATGGCCTTTATGTCTTTCCTTCTCAGCAACTTCAGCTTTCTCATGTATCAAATACTTCAAATTGTAATAAAACTCTTTCTTCTGCTTGTAATATGGCTTCTACTTCAAAAATCTTTTGATGTATGGCATAAAAGACTTGGTCATCCTAATGATGCAATTGTTAGAAATATATTAACACAACAATCCATTTCATATCTCAAGAAAAATTCGATCATTGTGTGTCAACCTTCTTTGTCTTGGTAAAGCACATAAATTCCCTTTCCTCATTCCACCACTAAATATACTACTCCATTGCAACTCATCCATTTCGACCTATGGGGTCCTGCACTTTTGATTGTATCCCTCTAGTGGCTATAGGTATTACATTCATTTTATTGATACTTTCTCAAGACATACATGGATATATCTTTTAAGGCAAAAATCTGAAGCTCTTTCAGCTTTTCTAAATTTCAAAACTCATGTTGAACTTCAACTTGGTCTCAAAATAAAAGCGAGGAGGGGAATATAAACCATTTACTGACTATCTTACCTCTCATGGCATTATACAACAGTACCCCTGCCCCCTATACACATGAACAAAATGGTTTACTGAGTGCAAACATCGTTATATTATTGATATTGATCTAACTCTCTTTGGATCAAGCTCATTTACCCATGAAATTCTCGAGATGAAGCCTTGAGTAACATTAATGTATCTTATTAACAGATTACCAACACCTCTCTTGTCCTATAAAAGTCCTCTTGAGGTTCATTTCACAAGAAGCCTCGATATCATTCTCTTAGAACTTTTGGTTGTCTATGTTATCCTAATCTTCGTCCATACAACACTCATAAATTTGCTCTAGTAACTTCTCCTTGCACTTTTCTAGGCTACAAATGTTAGATAAATGTTTTTATCAAGATTTTGATGATTTTGTTTAAATAAGTTTTTATACCAAAACAATGCTTTTATATGTTGTCCAAATACTCCTAAATGATTTAAAATGTTTTTACAAATTTTTGGAGTATTTCTTAGAGTTTTTAATTTGATTAAAATTGGACAACACTTTTGATGATTTTGTTTATATTGGTTTTTACACCAAAACAATGTTTGTAAATGTTGTCCAAATACTCCCAATTGATTTAAAATGTTTTTACTAATTTTTTGGAGTATTTCTTGAAGTTTATTTTTGACAAAAATCGGACAACATTTCAAATTGGAGGTCGACCGGTCGCCCAAAGCGTCGACCTGTACCTGAAGAACACGAAAATTGAAACAGAACGAAACAGAAACATGTTCTGTGAAAAAAGGGGGGAGGGGGACCGGTCAACCAAGGGGGCGACCGGTCGCACCCCCCTGCAACCCCTACCTGGATCGCACTATTTTTTTCAAACGGTCGAAATCTTCAACAGGGCAACCGGTCGCCCTATGATATTTTGTGACAGCAAAATGATGCTGTTTGAAATTCTTGACAGCAAGATTTACTTTTGATTTTTGTACAATATTTCTACATCTTGTGATCTTCTTTTTGTAGACAAAAGTGAAGATAGAGGAGCCTATGTTGGGAGCCTATGTTGGTGAAGACTTCCCTATAAATAGAGGATGAATTGAAGACACAAGACACAACACATACAAGCAAAATACACAACAAGAAATCTGCAAATTGTTCAAGCTTTCATTTTTACATTATTGTTGTAATAGCCTAAGTACTTTCATTTGCACATCTTTGAGGTCTAGGCTTTTTGATTCTTGATTACACTTGCATTCAATCATTGTATTAGTTTCATAGAGTTGTAATCTTGAATTTTGTCCATCATTCAACACAAGACATCCTTGTGAGTATTCTTGTGGTAAGAATAAACTTGGGTGATTTAGGTGATAGGTGTTTGAAGAGTGTGGTACTCTTCAAGGTGGTGAAGGAAGATTGTGGTAATCTCCTTGAAGGTGTTGTAAGAGGATTGTGGTGATCCTTAAGGTGTTGTATTAATTGTGGTAATTAATAAAATCTTTTTCTTTTTGAAATCCATCCAGGAGATCTTTGGGGTGGTAGAGGATTAGGCCCTAGGTGGGTGGAACCTCTTTAAATCAACGAGTGTTGTTTAATTTCCGCTTTACATTCTTGTCATTTACTTGTTGATTCGAAAAAGAGGGTGATTTGCGAAAAATCGGCATAATCTATTCACCCCCTCTAGATTATCGTAGCCACTTGGACTAACAAGTGGTATCGAGCCAAACTCTTTAGCTAGCTCTTTTTGAGTAAAGAGGAAAGATCCATGGCTACGAATGAAGCTTATCTCACCACCGGCGTCTCCACCAACAAGCCACCACTATTCGACGCCAATAACTACGCATTTTGGAAAGACCGCATGGAGTGCTTTCTACAAGGATGCGGATTTGATATTTGGAATGTGGTCATTGAAGGAGTTGCTCAACCAACAACAAAATTGGAGGATGGTACCACGACTCCCAAGCCATTCAAGGAGTACGATGAAAATGACAAGAAGGCTTTTTTTCTCTAAACGGTAAGACCTTAAATATTTTACATTGCTCTCTTACCGCCACCGAATATAATCGCATAAGAGGCATACGGTCGGCACATGAAGTTTGGGAAAAATTAGAAACCATTTATGAGGGCACAAAGAAAGTGAAGCAAACAAGAAAAACAATGCTTGTGAAAGACTTTGAAAATTTCAATATGCTTGATGGTGAAAGCATATCAAAAATGGTGGAAAGGCTTGACAACATTGTCAATCCTCTTGTGACTCTTGGAAAGGTCATCTCCAGAAGAAGATAAGGTAACCAAAGTCTTAAATGCTCTTTGACTCATGGTCAGAAAAGGTGACGGCAATCACTTTTAAGCTCAAAATCTTGAGACACTTAAGTTTGATGAGCTCATTGGGAACCTCCTTATTTATGAAGTATATCTCAAGGAGAGGAAAAATTCTCAACCATCCACCTCTAAACGGGCACGCAAAATATTATTAAAGGCTTAGCATCTTCTTATAATAATGTCTATTATGCTAGTGATGAGGATGATGAAGAAAACGACTCTTGTTAGAAAATTTTCAAAATTTGTAAACAAAAATAAAGCAAGAAAGCCTAGAGACAATTCTTGTTTCAAATGCGGAAAATCCGGGCACTACATAGCTGATTGCCCAAAATTAGATGAAGAGGAACAAAAGAAGAAAAAGCCTTTTCCGAAAAAGAAGGCGTTAAATGCGGACGTCAAAACTTGGGATGAATTACTTGAAACAACCGACGAGGAAGGAGAATCCGAATATGGTCTTATGGCCATAGACGATGAAAATACCGAGGTACGCTCTAATGCTTCATCTTCTTCCCTAGTTGATGAATTACAATGTGATTTTGATGAATTGCAAAATGAGTTTCAAAATTTGATTGTTAAATACAAGAATTTGAAAAAGGAACATAAAGAGCTTAAACTAGAAAAAGATAAATTATTTACTTCTTATGACTCTCTTGATAAGGCTCATGTTATTACTCTTACTATGGTCCGTACTCTTGAAACCGAAAAACAAACGCTCACAAATGATATTGACAATTTGAAAAAGGATATGCATCGATTCAATTTAAGCGGATAAAGTCACAAAAATTTTAGATGCACAAAGAGGTGAGCATTCTAAATTAGGACTTGGTTACAAACCTTTTCAAAATGCTTTTAAGAAAAAGACCAAGGTCCAACCTTTGTACGTCTAGTAGTCCTCGTATTATTACTTGTTTTTATTGTGGTAAGAATGGACATTATGCTAGCAATTGTAAATTGAAGAATAAATTTAGCTATTATTGGAGACCTAAAGGTCTCAAGGCAAACCCCATGGACCCCAAAATTATAGGGTACCTAAAAATAATTTTTTTGTAGGTTATAGGAGCTATAACAACAATGGAAGATTCAAAATGGCTCGTGGACAGCGGATGTTCACGCCATATGACCGGAAAGAGAGAACTTTTACCAACATCAAGCTCCAAGAAGAGGGTATGGTCATGTTCAAAGAATGGAAAATGAAGAATTCTTGGAAATGGAGAAATTGGTAACTCTTCTTTCTCTCGTAGTAATGTTCTCTTAGTAGAAGGGCTTAAGTTCAATTTGATAAGTGTTAGCCAACTTTGTGATTCAAATTATAATGTTGTTTTTAATAAAGAAAAATGCCTTATTTCCAAAAATGATAAAATTATTTGTGAAGCAATTAGAAAAGACAATCTTTACAAAATTTGTACAAGTGATTTGGTTAGTCAAAATGTTTCTTGTCTTATCGCCAATAATGATTTAACTAGTTTATGGCATAGGCGACTTGGACATGATGGATACAAAAATTTGCAAACTATTTACAAAAACCAACATGTAAAAGGACTACCCAAATTGAATTTTGAAAATCTTGGCTTATGTGACACTTGTCAAAAGAACAAATTAGTTAAGAGTAGTTTTAAGCCCAAAATGAAATTTCCACTACCAAACCCCTACAAATGCTTCATCTTGATTTGTATGGGGATATTGGTACGACAAGTCTAAGTGGAAAACATTACACTTTTGTTATAGTTGATGATTTTTCTAGATATACTTGGGCTCTATTTCTTACAAATAAAAGCGATCGTTAATATGTTTGTTAAGTTGTGTAGACTCATTGAAAATGAAAAGGAAGATAGTATTAAGTCTATTCAAGTGATCGAGGTGGAGAATTTGACGGTGAATTTAGAGTCTTTTGTGAAACCAAGGGATATAGTCATAATTTTCGGCTCCAAGGACACCTCAACAAAATGGAGTAGCCAAAAGGAAGAATCGGACACTTCAAGAAATGAGTCGGTCCATGCTAAATGAATTTTCACTTCCAAAATATTTTTGGGCAAGCCGTAAGTACCGCTTGCTATGTCATTAATCGAGTTTATATTCGTCTAAAATGAATAAAACTCCATATGAGATTTGGAAAGGAAGAACTCCAAATATTAGTTATTTCAAAATATTTGGAGGTAAATGTTTTATTTTGAATACTAAGGATCAATTAGACAAACTTGATCCTAAGGCCGATGAAGGAATATTTATGGGGTATTCAATCAAGAGCAAAGCATATCGGGTTTATAATAAGACTAGTGGGGTTGTTGAAGAATCCATCCATGTCAAATTCAATGAAGCCGGGTGTTGAAAGGATACCCAATGATGAAAGTGATGAAGAGGATATTGTTGAACCCATTGTTCAAGATGAAACTCAAAATGATCAACCTTCAAGCTCAAATGTTCCTCAAGAAGATAAAGGTGATACTTGAATCTTCCCGTAGCATTGAAATTTAAGGAGATCACCCAAAAGATCTTATTATTGGTGATCCCCTTGATAAAGTAATGACTCGAGGAAAATTTGCCGAGAAAGCTCTTATATCTCAAAAAGAGCCTAAAAATGCTAAGGAAGCCATTGAAGATGAGGATTGGTTCCTAGAGATGCAAGAGGAGTTGAATTAATTTGAAAGAAATGATGTATGGGAATTGGTACCTTGTCCTCCTTCTCAAACCATTATTGGTACAAAATGGGTATTAGGAACAAACTTGATGATCAAGGTAACATTGTTCGAAATAAGGCAAGGTTAGTAGCTCGAGGTATTGTCAAGAAGAATGTATTGATTATGATGAAACTTTTGCACCGTAGACGTTTAGAAGCTATTCGTATTTTACTTGCCTATTCTTGTTTTAAAAATTTCAAACTTTACCAAATAGATGTAAAATCCGCTTTCTTAAATGGTATTATTCAAGAAGAAGTCTATGTAAAACAACCTCCGGGGTTTGAAAATTTTTCTAGGCCTAATGATGTTTATAAACTTAAAAAGGCCTTGTATGGTTTAAAACAAGCACCCCGTGCATGGTATGATAGACTTAGCTCTTTTCTTTTGCAAAATGGTTTTATAAGAGGTAAAGTTGATACAACTCTCTTTGTTTTTGAAAAAGGGCAAGATTGTTTACTTGTGCAAATTTATGTTGATGATATTATCTTTGGTGCTACTAATGATTCTTTGTGCAAGAAATTTTCTAAGTTAATGCAAGGTGAATTTGAGATGAGTATGATGGGGGAGCTCAATTTCTTTCTTGGACTCCAAATTAAGCAATGTCAAGAAGGCATATACATCTCACAATCAAAATATACAAAAGAACTTTTGAAAAAGTTCGGCATTGAAGAAGGAAGAACCGTATCTACTCCCATGGCAACAAATGTCAAAATTGACAAAGATGAAAAAGGCAAGTCCGTGGATGAATCCAAATATCGAGGTATGATTGGTAGTTTACTTTATTTAACCGCTAGTAGACTGGACATTCTTCATGCCGTATGCCTATGTGCTCGTTTTCAAAGCAATCCCAAAGAATCTCATATGAGTGCCGTTAAAAGGATTTTTCGATATTTAAAAGGCACTATTCAATATGGTTTATTCTATCCAAAGAATGAAAAATTTTCTCTTAAAGGTTATAGTGATTCGGATTATGCGGGAAATATTGATGATCGGAAAAGTACTTCCGGATCATGTCAATTTTTAGGCGATTGCCTAGTTTCTTGGTTTTCAAAGAAACAAAACTGTGTTTCTCTTTCAACGGCCGAAGCCGAATATATTTCCGCCGCTTTTTGTTGTACTCAACTTCTTTGGATGAAACAAACCTTAGCGGATTACAAATGCTCTTTTGAAAATGTACCTATCTTTTGTGATAATATATCCACTATAAATATTGCTCAAAACCCGGTTGATCATAACCGTATCTTAAACATATTGAGATTCGACATCATTTTCTAAGGGATTGTGTATCAAAACGAAAAATTGAGATATCTTTTGTACCATTTCAAGATCAATTAGCGGACATTTTTACTAAACCACTAACTTCCCGAGACTTTTGCATCAATACGAGCTCGGTTAGGCATAATGCATATTGAATGAGGTCTATGATTGCATTTTGCACGTTTTTAAAACTTAGGGGCGAAAAATCGGATTTTTGGTTCAAACTTGAATTTGCAAAACAGGAAGAACCTCGGCTGATGGGGCAAGGCGACGGTCGCCCTAGCCCCAACCGGTCGCCCCTCACTATTTTTGGGTAAAATCGTTTACATTTTGATTCACCATTTTGGCTTATTTTGTCCATTTTTCGTCCCTTCGCATTTTGCACACAAATTCACTTCAAATTTGTTTTTGTGCATACATTTTACATTTTGGACTTCATTAGGCTCGATTATCATCATTGTTGATCATCCTCTCCGATCAAATGGTAAGAATTTCTCTTTTTAATCTCAATTGGGTTGAACCCTTGAGAATGTGCTTGTATCTTGTTATTTTGATGAAATTATTGTATTAGTATGTTGTATATGATGATTGTTGTTGGATGAATATTGTTGTATTGCAATTGGTGATGAAAATTTTTGGCTTAAACGAATCGCAAAGGCGTTATATTCTTCTAGTCTTATTCGACGCACGCCAAGTGTTCGACGAAATGTTTCAATGAAAAATTCATCACCTACATGATTCTCTCGATTTGAAAAGTCTTATAAGTTTATAGAGATCATGTTTTATCAATCAAATGAGCTTTTGCAAGTCAATTGATCAACTTTTCCCTTTTATTTGGAATTTAAGCTTCAATTTTCAAAAAGCTCGATAAATCGATAATTTGCGCACTTTGATTTGAATATATGATGTTTTTATCGTGCTAACATTCTTTTTGATGATTCCAAAGGGGGAGAAACAGGAAAAACGCTCATACGCTCAAAGAAGCGAAAATAAGCTCGCAAGAAAAGCTATAAGCTAGGGCTCTTAAAAGCCATAAGCTGTGAATATTGCTTAGTCCATTTGATATATTGTGGACTTTTATGCTTGACTAATGATGTCTTGTGACAGGGGGAGCTTTTAAGCTCATATAATTCAAGCTTATTTTGTAAAAGTTAAGCTTTTAGCTTTTAGTTGTTGCTTATATATTTAATCTTGCTATGCATGTTGATAGGGGGAGCTTGTGCTTAAATGATTTTGAAAAATCTTTGCTCCTACTCTTGTGTGTTGTACTAATGATAAATCTTGCTTATCTTGAATTGTTGTTTTAAATAGGAAAATTTGTTTTGTTTTAAAATCGACCTTCTAAAAATTGTTTTGGTTTGTAATCATCAAAAATGGGGAGTTTGTTAGATAAATGTTTTTATCAAGATTTTGATGATTTTGTTTAAATGAGTTTTTATACCAAAACAATGCTTTTATATGTTGTCCAAATACTCTAAATGATTTAAAATGTTTTTACAAATTTTTGGAGTATTTCTTAGGAGTTTTTAATTTGATTAAAATTGGACAACACTTTTGATGATTTTGTTTATATTGGTTTTACACCAAAACAATGTTTGTAAATATTGTCCAAATACTCCCAATTGATTTAAAATGTTTTTACTAATTTTTGGAGTATTTCTTGAAGTTTATTTTTGACAAAAATCGGACAACATTTCAAAATAGAGTCGGCAAGTGTCGCCCAAAGCGTCGACCTATACCCGAAGAACACAAAAATTGAAACAGAGCGAAAGCGAAACATGTTCTATGAAAAAGGGGCGACCGATCGCACCCTCCCGCAACCCCTACCGGATCGCACTATTTTTTTCAAACGGCCGAAATCTTCAACAGGGCAACCGGTCGCCTATGAAATTTTGTGAATGACAAAATGATCTTTGTTTGAAATTCTTGACAAACAAGATTTACTTTTGATTTTTGTACAATATTTCTATATCTTGTGATCTTCTTTTTGTAGACAAAAGTGAAGATAGAGGAGCCTATATTGGGAGCCTATGTTGGTGAAGACTTCCTATAAATAGAGGATGAATTGAAGACACAAGACACAACACATACAAGCAAAATACACAACAAGAACTCGCAAATTGTTCAAGCTTTCATTTTTACATTCTTGTTGTAATAGCCTGAAAGTACTTTCATTTGCACATCTTTGAGGTCTAGGCTTTTTGATTCTTGATTACACTTGCACTCAATCTTTGTATTGGTTTCATAGAGTTGTAATCTTGAATTTTGTCCATCATTCAACACAAGACATCCTTGTGAGTATTCTTGTGGTAAGAATAAACTTGGGTGATTTAGGTGATAGGTGTTTGAAGAGTGTGGTACTCTTCAAAGGTGGTGAAGGAAGATTGTGGTAATCTCCTGAAGGTGTTGTAAGAGGATTGTGGTGATCCTTAAGATGTTGTATTAATTGTGGTAATTAATAAAATCTTTTTTCTTTTGAAATCCATCCCAGGAGAATCTTTGGGGTGGTAGAGTATTAGGCCCTAGGTGGGTTGAACCTCTTTAAATCAACGAGTGTTGTTTAATTTCCGCTTTACATTCTTGTCATTTACTTGTTGATTCGAAAAAAGAGGGTGATTTGCGAAAAATTGGCATAATCTATTCACCCCCTCTAGATTATCGTAGCCACTTGGACTAACAACAACTTAATTCACAAAGGTTACAAGTGTTTAAATCCTCTCGCAAAATTATCATCTCCGGGGATGTTGTTTTTGATGAATCTCAATTTCCTTATGCTCTCGGCCCTCTTTCTCTCCTACTCCTTCTATTCCTACTCATACTCATATTTCTACTCTACATGTGTAACCCTCATTTAACACTCCTCATCTCATTGGTTCCCATTTCTCTTCTCCTACTCTCTCTCACTCTCCTTCCATGAACCAATGTATTTGTATCTTCATCTCTTACTACTGATCATAATAACAGTGTCCAGTTTTCTTTGCAAGTTGTTGATGCAGGTGTTCTGGCCTCAACAAATACTCATCCTATGGTTACTAGAGCCAAAAATGGGGTATACAAGCCCAAGGCATTTGTGGCCTCCAAGGAGCCTACAGATCCTAAACTTGCTATTCTTGATGATAGATGGAAGCAGACAACTTGGCACTAGTAAGAAATGAAACCTGACAGCTTGTTGCTTTACCTCCAGATAAACATGCTATTGGATGTAAGTGGGTGTCTAGGGTGAAAGAAAATCCTGATGGTACAATAAACAAGTATAACACAAGGCTTGTTGCTAAGGGCTTCAGTGAAGTTGCAGGGTTTGATTTCACTGATACTTTCAGTCCTGTGGTAAAACATACCACAATAAGAGTTGTTCTTACACTTGCTCTCAGTAGAAAATGGGAAGTCAGGCAACTGGACACTGCAAATACTTTTCTTAATGGTGATTTGAAAGAGGAAGTGTACATGCAACAACCATTTGGATTTGAAGATCCTAATCATCCATTCTCCTATGACATCCGGAGAAAAACTATCGCCTTATGGTGACGACTTAATGTTTAATGTGCAACTTTATAGAAATCTTGTGGGAGCTTTGCAATATGTGACTATAACCAGGCCGAGATTGCATTTCTTTGTCAACAAAGTTTGCCAATTTATGCAAAAACCATTTGAATAGTCATTGAAAAGCATCAAGAGGATTTTAAGATATCTCGGTGCAATTGTGAAGTATGGTCTACATTTCACCCGGATCATTCTCTTGATTTAATGCGGTTGGATACTCGGATTGATTGGGCATCTGATTGTGATGATAGGAGATCTACTACAGGTTATTGTTTGTTCTTAGGAACCAATTTAATTTCCTGGCCGTCTAAAAACCAACACACCATTTCTAGATCATCTACGGAGGCTGAGAATAGGAGTGTTGCTAGCTTGGTTGCCAAGATCACTTGGGTGCAAGGACTTCTACAAGAATTACATGTGCGATCTGTTAAAGTTCCAATTGTTTGGTGTGACAATTTGAGTACAGTACAGTTGACAGCTAATCCTGTATTACATGCTAGAACCAAACATATAGAGTTAGATCTTTATTTCGTTAGAGAGAAAGTGCAGAAGAGGCTTGTTGATATTAGGCATGTACCTGCTATTGATCAAGTGACAGACATATTTACAAAGGCTAATTCAAGTACTACCTTTGGTACTATGCGATCCAAACTTAAGGTTCAGATTCTACCTTAAGTTTGCAGGGGCTATTAGAGAATATAACAGTTAGTTAGGTGGAGTTAGTTATAACTGTTTTTAGTTATAAAGTTAGTTGTTAATTCTGTTACACTTTTACATTACTGATTAGTGTAGTTTTCCTTACATGTATAAATACAACTCCTCTCTTGTATATTGAGTACTACTTTTGATATCAATAAAACTTAGTTTCATATATGTTCTTAGTAGCTTAGTTAATATTATTCAATAAAATCTAAATATCGTTGTGATAAAAAAAAGTGATACTGAGACTAATTAGACATAGTAGTCTTTGCTAAAATTTACAGTTAACGATTTCTCCAAACACGTGTATCCAACGACGGAGACAGGAAAAATATAGGATGGACCGATACACAAAATTGGGTGGGCTAGATAAAAAAATCTAAAAAAAATCATATAAATCTTAATTATTATTTTTAAAATACTTTTATATTTTTTTTGGGGGGAGGGGGGTTGAGGTTGGCCCCCTCCTTTCGCCATTTTTTGTATCCATAATGCATTCTTAAAAGTAGATTGAAGTGTGGGTTCCAGCCCGCAACACGAATAAATTATTAAATGAACTCGAAGTTGTCTTGGGAAAATTCCTCTAATGCTTAAATCGATAAAGAATTAAAAGAAATCCAACTGATTTAGAGTTGGAGTAAGAATGATGTTTCCTTATAAATGAGATGGCCACACAATTTACAGTCGAGACTTGGACATCACGGACATTAGTTGCATTTTGGGTAATTGGGTCTCTTGGGTTATTTGCATCTTTGAGCTGATAGTATGTGTTGGACTACATGGACATTCTGAGTAGAGCTAGAAAAAAACCAAGCTACTCAATACTCAACTCGATATGGGTAATTAAAAGCTCGTTTTGAGCTTGATTTATTGATGAACCAAACCTGAACACATTCTTTTGTTCGATAAAATATAATAAGCTCGGCTCGAACTCGACTCGATTAGTAAGCAATAATAAAATATATGTAAAAATATCAAGCTAATTGAGCTCGATTCTTGTTAGGCTCGACCAAAGCTCGTTCGAGCTTTATTCAATAACAATAAAACTAATTTAAGTATAATTTTTGAAACTCGGTAAAACTTCGTAAAAACTTGAACATTACTATATTCTCTACTACTTATACTCCTAATTCTGAGCAATTATGGTTTTGGGCCAGGACTGTTAATTGGGCTTGACTTGCTTGCAGAAATCACCCACATCAAATGACCTTTTTTTAATGCTAATGATAATGATTATTTAAATGATGCTAATGAGATAAAATTAGATGTTCAAGCTATCTTAATATAATAGTGCTTTTTATTGTTTATTCCATAATTTTCCTACTTAGGTCAACAACATTAATTAATTTAATGTTACTGCCCACAGTGGGTGTGGTTCAATGGACAATAATCAATATGAATTTGAACATACATAGACAAAAAAATAATAATAATATTTTTTGTGACTAACTCTACTTAAAACTTTTTCAAAAAAAAAAAAAAAAAAAAAGAACTCTACTAAAAACTATTTTAAATTGTGTAAAAAAAAAGAAAAAAACTATTTTAAATTTATAATCTTATCAACAATAACACAATAATTAATTAGTGTTTAAATACGAAAGTGCGTGTGTGCCCTCCCCAAATTCCCTCATTGTACTCAAAAAATAAAAAATAAAAACTAATAGCTAAGTTATTGTACTCATTGAAGCCCCATCCCGGTTTAAATTTATTTATCTGATATTGGTCAAAAGCAAAAAATAATTCATTCCTGAACTCAAATGGAATGTCTGGTCATTTCTGTTAAAATAATTTTACTAATAAGTTTAAACTATAACTAGATAATATTATGAAAATCTTCCGTCATCAGTTGAACAGTGGAAATTATAATAATTTGCCATCAAAAAGAAATTATAATAATTTTGATGCAAAATTGTACCTAGGTCGGAAAAGGCCCATTAAGAAAGAAAGGGCCCATTTTAAAATACGGACAAATGATATGTTAGGTGTTTGGGCCATGTCTTTAAATTGCTGGACTATGGCTACCTTTCATTTGAAGACCTTTTCATCTTGGTGGACAATTGAATGTTTCATGTAACGGGGGCAAGTGACGGGTCGGGTATACTCGATCCAGTTATTTAGATTATCTATTATTTATTTGTGTTATAGAGTAAAATATGATACTCTTTGAACAAGCACTAGAAATTTATTATCACCAAACTACTAGTACTACGATAAAAGGGGCCTCGATAACCAGGGACGGATCTAGTTTTTTTTTTTTTTTTTTTTTTTGTAACGCACAACACAAATACAATTACAAACTACATAAAATTAATAAGTGAGGCCACATTTTTTAAATTAATTAGTTTATAAAATTTATATCTCACTAATAATGTCAAATAAATTTACGATTTTTTAATAATATTATAAAACACTTTTTAATTTGTAATATTATAATCTTATAATGTTTATATATGTTTTATAAATTATAATTTTAGGCATAGTCTTATATAAATAATAAATAGGAAAAAAAGGGTTGTGGGGGAGGTTTGCAATAGGCCCTTTTGTCTTTTCTTTTGGCGTTAGATGAATTTGTAAAGCAAATTTGTATGCATACATGAAAACAAAGATGGGAATGTGAGGTAGCCATCAATATTACCACTCATAGAAAAAAGGCTAAATCCAAATTATAAATATAAACAAAATATAAAGAATTGTCCTATTTGGCATTCCATGACAAGGAGGAGGCCGGCTAAGACAGCTAGTTAACTTTTACATTACCTTTTGTTCCTTAACCAAATCTTCTAACCAATCTCAATTTTTGTTGTTTTTATGTAATTAAGTGAAGGAAATTTGTCCCCTGAAAATGAGCCAAATTAGCTTAAGTAACTTAAGCATTTTTCCAACTTAAAAGTTTAACCACTTAGTTATACATAAAGCTAGTTATGGAATCCAGGAATTAATTTCATTGTCAACAAGGGTCAAATTAAATATCACCACTATATACATCGAGCTAAAAGTAAATTTTGTGCCGTTTTCTTGAATTAACTAACACAAAATGTTTAGCCCCTATGTTTCAGGGTGTGTTTTCTAAAAAAAGTGATTTATTGTCGTGGAAACGGCCATTAGTCGCGAATAAAAAATTAGTATTGCTCGCAAATAGAAAAGTTCAAATCTAATTAGTCAAGAGAGAGTGTTTGATAGAGAAATCCTAAAAGTGTCTCATTTATATGTAAAAAGTCAAATCGAAGCAAAATCCAGGAATCTAAAGCACATATATCTGCTTTTCAATTGGTTTAATGAAGTGGAATCGAAGCAAAACGATATTTTTTTAATAAGTTAGAATCTTGGTTGGAGGGGAGGATAAATTTTAAAGAAATCGAAAGATATCGGGTTCGAACCAGGTTAATACCTCTTACAAAGGTAGAATGATACCACTGAAATTTATGTAGTGTTTAAGAAAAATCGACATTTACAAACACTAAAATGTGATTTTTCTGCTATAGCCGATAATAATCAAATTTTTAGTATTTGCAAACGCTCCCTTAATGTCCAACAAAAATATTGAAATATGCTTATGGATCTTCATATTTATAAAAAGCTAAAGAACACACAAATCACTGTCATTGTGTACGTGTTATTATGAAATATGGGTTATATATATGAGATATTTATGTAACTTCATGAGGCCAAGGTATCTATTAAATGACATCGGTGATTGGTCGTCTTTTATATATGTGGTTTTAAAATGATGAAAAATAACATAACACTCAATTGTTCTTTATCTACTTGAGAAAAAAAAAGTGGATAAGTAGACATTCTTGTAATTCTTATCATCCAGTTTCTTCCCAGTTTATGGCTCTTTACAATAGTGGAATATTACATCCACTTTTTTTTTTTTTTTTCTTTCTAATTTCATATTATCATAATAATTGATAGATATTGTTTTCTTGGTGTCTATATAATCCCCAACTTGTAGTGGAACATGAAATTGGTTTCTTCTCTTCTCTTCTTTCTTTATAGTACTCTATTTCTTTCAAACACATATCCCCTACAAATATTTGAGATCTCCAAATATTAATCTTCCATTACATACAAGAAAAAATTAAATAAAACCCTAATTCATCAACAAACAAAACCTAAAAAACTCAAAAGAAAGAAAGAAATAGTATGAAAGCAGAACTAAGAGGAAACCCTCCATCCATTTCTTTGCAAAACCCTAATGTTTTAACCACATCACAAAATCCCATTTCCGGTGCTTTAACAGGATGCCTAAGCAACCTCGACGGCGCTTGCATAGAGAAACTTCTGCTTCACTGTGCAAGCGCCCTCGAGAGAAACGACGTCACTTTGGCCCAACAAGTGATGTGGGTCCTCAACAACGTTGCCTCGTCCACGGGTGACCCTAATCAAAGGCTTGCTTCATACTTTCTAAGAGCTCTCATTTCAAAGGCGTCTAGGGTTTGCCCAACCACCGTGAATTTTGCCGGAGGAGGAGGAGGTGGCGCCGCCTCCCAGAGACGGCTGATGTCCGTGACGGAGCTAGCCGGGTACGTTGACCTAATCCCTTGGCATAGGTTTGGATTTTGTGCATCAAATAGTGCTATTCTCAAGGCCGTTCGAGGGCTTCCAAAAATTCATATTTTGGATTTTAGCATCACTTATTGCATGCAATGGCCAACTCTTATAGATGCATTGGCAAAAGGGTGTCCTAAAGGGCCTCCTTTGTTAAGAATCTCCGTTTTTCATGGAGGCCACAAGTTCCTCCTTTGCTCAACGCGTCGATCGAGGAAATCGGACAACGTTTGTCGAATTTCGCGAAGTTTAAAGATGTCCCTTTTGAATTTAATGTAATAGAAGTGGATGTACCACGCGAATCGTCTTCTGATCGTCTTCAGTATGATATACTATTAACACAAGTGAATGATTGTACGCTGAGACTTAGGGCAGACGAAGCCCTAGTCGTAAATTGCCAAAATTGGCTTCGTTATTTGCCCGATGAGCAAATGGGAAGTATTTCTTGCCGAGATTCTTTCTTGGATTCGATAAAAAAGTTAAATCCTTGTGTCGTGACCATTGTCGATGAAGATTGCGATTTAGGTGCATCGAGTGGACTTGCATCAAGAATCACTACTTGCTTCAATTACATGTGGATCCCTTTTGATGCATTGGAGACTTTCTTGCCCAAAAATAGTCCTAAGAGGATAGAATACGAATCCGACATCGGTCACAAGATCGAAAACGTTATAGGGTTTGAGGGCCCTCAGAGGATAGAGAGGTTAGAGTCGGGCACCAGATTGTCCCAACGAATGGGGAACAAGGGTTTTCTTAGCGTCCCGTTTTGCGAAGAGACTATTAAAGAGGTTAAAGTCCTTTTAGATGAGCATGCAAGTGGTTGGGGATGAAGAGAGACGAGGACATGCTAATTCTAACATGGAAAGGCCATAACTCAATCTACGCCACGGTGTGGGTCCCACGTGTACCATCCGAGATCAACCACGATGATTTTCTATTCCAAAGTGATGTGTCTAATTAGTAGAATCTATTTAATGATGAATATGAGTAGATTCGATCGTGTGGATTAAAATTAAACTAATAATAATAACATTAGCCAGATTTGTAATGTAGCAAGAATGTGATGTAATTTTATGGTGAGTGGATGAGATAGAATGTGTGACTGGTGCTCCATTATTTGTAAGAGAGCAGAGACAAATCCTATTTCTTTGCAGTGTTTGAGACAAGGAGGAAATGAAAGGGCTGTTTCGGAGAATAATAAGTTGTTCTACTTTTTCAATAATCGATATTTTTCCGACCAATTGTCACATGAAAAGCCATGGAAAAAATATGACAATATTGTCTTTGTGTGAAGGCAAAGAACAAACCTTTCGCTTTCCCACTAGAACGCAGGCTTTTGCAGTAGCAAAATTGTAATTCAGAGTCGGTCGGATTTTTGGTCATCTATCCATGACAAAAAACGTTTTCTTAGTCATGATTCAATAATACATTTTTAGCCATTCAGAATTCAATTGTTCACTTTGCTAGTTTTCTCTCATTTTCCGGGACTGCTATATTTCTCGGGACAGTCAGTTTTTAGTAAAAATGTCCAAAGACATGTTTTTGATTTTTTTAATAAGTTGAGAATAATACTTTGGTTGCGAGGAGGAGATAAATTACAAAAAAGCTGAAGATATAGGGTTGAGCGCGACCAAACACCCTTATAAAAACATGTTTTTGATTAACATGGCTAATTTTTTAATTTTCAAAAAGTGAAAATAGCGAATTTGGCCTATTACTACTTGTAATTTTGGTAACGTAATTACAACAGGTGGCAAAATTGATCCTGTAACCGTAAGATTAAATTTTTTGCCACAAAAAAAAAAACCCTGTATTAAAAAATTTGGGAATTGGGACATCTTTTTGCTGGAAATTGTAAAATCAATGGAAAAATTGAAGGATTCACATGTCGGTCACATGATTATCCAGCAATTTACGAGATTTTCTTAATTGCATGGTGTTTTTAAGCAAGATGTGACCAATTTCAATATCCTATAGTTACAGGACAAAATTACTATTCAGCCCTTTTTGCATCTTGGTACTAAGTTATTTAGTTGCCAATCGAATTACTGTATTTGCTGTTTTCAAATAGCTTCAATACATGTGCAGAAACTGAAGAAAAAGGACAGCATGAATAGGAATGATCAGATGTGAGCCCATTAAAGAAGACAAAAAACCATGGAGAAATACTGCTAAAGTAACTACGAATATACAAACAAAGTAGAAAATCATATTGCAATAATATGCATGTCGATCGGGTCATTTTCAATAATTGAATATTTTTAAGAAATTATTACCAATTGATGGGGTAAAACCGTTTTTTATTATTGTCAATTTATTTGAAACTAATTAATTATTTACCTATGAATATTGAGTCAATGCAAATATTTTCAAATGACTCATGAGACCAAGTCATTATTCTAAGACTATAAGGCCAAGCACTTGCCTACTATTTTAGTCATTTTAACAAGACCCATGAGGCCCAATGTTTTGGAACACTCGATAGCAAGGACTAAAATTGAGCAATTTTAAAATTTATATGACCAAATTAAAAATTTAAAATAATTAAGACTAATTTTGTCACCCCCGCTTAAGTCACATTAACATAAAGGATCAAAATTATAGTTTTGCCAAAATATTGACTTGCTATTTGATTTGAAGGTGCCGTTATGTCTATGGTCAAATGGTCAATTTGATAATCAATCAATATTTATAGCTAGCAAAATTTGTGATGATTAATCTTGTGAATTATGGGTAAAAGTAATTAAAATCAAATAAGCATATTATATATATATATATATGATTTGGTTAAAATGAGACCACCCTCCCTAGGTGAGACAGTGTGGACTCATCTTACCCATTGATCTTAAAAAATGAAGGGATGTGATTAATTCAGCTTTTTTAATTATTTCCTAATTTTCACGATTTTAAGGGTAAGATTGTAATTTTGTAATTCAAATTAGTGGTCTCGAGTGGATTTTATGTCAAATTGAAATTGACCTTTTGTCGGATTTTGTGGCGGAATTTAAGGAACCCGTTTTCTTTCCAAATATTTTTATTTTACAACATAGTTAGAGTTCTTTCTTTGCATAATTAGACATCAAATAATGCATATTTAGTTATTTTTTGGCAATCGCTTTCACGGAAACAAGACATAATTAAATATAACGTACTGCATATGTAGTTATATTACACTGCATAAATAGGTTCAATATAATGTATATTTAGTTATGAAAATGGGATGTTGCTTTTGGAAATTATAAAAATGAGATGTTACATAATGTACTGCATATTTAGTTATTTTGCAGTGCATAGATAGTTTCTAGATAATACATAGTTAGTTGATTTTGTTGCATAGTTTATGACGTCTTGCATAGTTGGATATATTGTACTACATATTAGTTTTTTTACGCTGCATAAATAGTTTTCAGATAATGCATATTTAGTTGAGTTTTGTTGCATATTTAGTTTTCGAACTCACTGTTCGTTATTTCTCTGTAATATTGCACCGAATTTTCTTATATTTTCTCGGAGGAATGAGAGAGAGAGAGAGAGAGAGAGAGAGAGAGAGAGAGAGAGAGAGAGAGAGAGACGTGATATTGGGGAAATTGGGAGATGTATGAGAGAGAAAGAGATTTGATTCCATTTTTGTAACTAACTTGTTATGTTATTTTACCCTACTACCCTTATATTAATTAAATTAATATTTTAATATATTTTTTATTCATTAAATCATACCCATTGATTAATAGTGGGGGATGGTTGAGATTAGGTCATTGTGTCTCACCTAGAGATATGGCCTCACGTGATCCTCCCCTATATATTAACTTCTACTGAAACTTGGTGACAATTCATGTTAATTTTGGTGTAAATTATTCAAATAAGGAAAAAAATTAGATTAACTTCTATAAAAGAATGTACCTGAAAAAGATTTTATTTCATATATATTACCATGTAATTACATATTTACATATTGCAAAATCTAACAATAATTTTTGGTCATATCGTGACAACAAGTTTCTTAATTTGCACTCAACTTTGATTCTTTATATAAAATTAACATTACTGCAAGTAAATCCATTTTGGAGTTGAATATATGCCTGAATCTGATTTAGTTTTTTCATTATCATCATCAATTTGTAGGTTTACTGCATTATTTAGTTAATCCCAAATCATGGCAATATTGTCTATTACATACCCTTGTCAGTTCTTTCAAATAAAGGTTATATCATAAGTTTCATCAGTATTTAACAAATTTCATTTTAATTGCTAATTATCTATATATTGTCGATTTATATTTTGGCGTAATAAAATTGCCCTATTGCCCAAAAATTAACCTTACCAAAACTGTGGTATGAAAGTGCAACGGTCAAATTAAATGTTGAAAGAATGAAGAGCATTAATATCTAATTCACATTATATTACTAAATTAAAACTAATTTCTTTGACTACATTGACCAATACACAATCCTTACCAAAAATTAACGGCATCTCATTTGTATAAATACATCTCTAAAATAAACAAGTTAGACAATCATCAAGCAAAATGACAAGAAGGATTAGACTTGAGTTAATAGCCGATGAGAATACAAGAAATACCACATTCGGGAAAAGAGGAGATGGTTTGCTCAAAAAGCGAATGAGCTTTCCATTCTCTGTGGAGTCGATATCGGAATAGTAGTCCATAATCAAGAACGAGAAGACAATGCAATTTTGTGGCCATCTCCTGAAATCTTTAACGAGAGGTTGCAAAGATTTCTCGACTTTCCAGATGGGGCAAGAACTAGACGAATGATAACACATCGAATATACATGGAGCAAACGTTGGATGCGGAGATGGAAAAATTGTCAAATTCCAAGAACATAACGCAACTGAAAGAGTCTCATCAACTCATGAATGGGCTAACACGAGACAATAAGGATTTGAATGATCTTGATTTGTACCATTTGACTAAGTACTTAAACACCCTAGCCGATGATATGCTCAAAAAGCTTGAAAAGAGAGAAAATGATCTTAGTAATGAACAATAACAATTAATGCATTTGTTTACCTCCATCGCGTCATAACAATGATCTTGTTCCTTGAATTGTTATGTTTTTTGTTTCTTGTATTGGATATCCAATTTCATATTGCTTTTTATATATGTTTTCCATAAAAATTGTAGTGACAAATAATATATATGTTTTCATTGCTATTATTCAAGGAAAAAGTATTGCAAACTTTCATTAATTTTGTTATCACTACACTAGCACAAACTCAAGTCAAGGTATCGTTACAAGTTAGTAAAAAACAAATAGTTAACAAAAAGTTCTTGTAACATTAAATCATCATTTCACTCAATAAAAGGATACTTTGAAAAGATTAAAACAAATAAAAAAAAGGCAAAAGAAATTAGACAAAACAAAAATAAGAAACTAATTTCTTTTTCGACATGACTATATACCTTCAAAACAATTCCGATTTATCCGTAATAATAGCATCCCACTAATTATAAACTTTTACTTTTTCATGCTATTAATTATGTGCCAAAACATTAGGCCATCTCCAACCCAAAATTCTATTTTAGTGCAATTTTTGCACTAAAATAGTGTAATTTCTGCACCAAACTTAAAATCCATCTCCAACCCATCTACTTCAAATTTTGCACTAAAAGGAATATACCTTGAATATTCTTTATTATTTCAATACAAAAACTATTTTATTAAAACCAACTATTTTTAACATAGTATTATAAATTCATATTTAGTAATTAAAAATATATTTTTATTATAACTAATCTATAATAATATATTAAATAAAGAATTTAAACAATTAATAACAAGATTTAAATAGAGAAAAAATGTGCCATTCGGGTAGATAAAATTACAAAATACTAATTAATAATATTAATGTAATGTAGTTCTTGTTTTCATCTCTTAATTGTCTTTTAAATAATTTTTTAATTTCTTGTTCAAATTTAAATTTAGTAATATTGAATATTTTTTATTAATAATAAATCATACATATAAATTATAATCTATTTAGAAGTATACAACTCTTTAAAAATATATTTTATAACATATTCTAATATAATAAAACTAAACAAAAAACAAAAAAATGAAAAAAATTTATAAAAACCCAACGCTATCCTACAAAGGTCTTTGCGCTAACAATGACGCAAAGACTTTGTTCACCTCGTCAAATTAGCGCAAATTATAGCGCTTGATTGGAGCACAATTTTAGCTCTATTTTGGCATTTGACGCTACGATTGGAGACGGCCTAATATCATGAACTCTTCTCCAACAGAGCTCTAAAATGACGCCCATTGTAAAAATACGAGCTCCAAAGAATGCGCCGCATTTTTGCGCTAATTTTGATTTGCTACTGATCAATGCCATTTGAACACTACATTATTTTTCTTTTTTCTTTTTTTCATTTGTTATACTTTTTCTTAACTTTAAACATTTTTATTAATTTCATATTCAATTAATATAATAGAAAATAATATTAATAGTCATTCAATTATATGTGATATTGTTTCTAAATATTTGTTGGAAATTTGGTCTTGAGAAATGGGTGTTGACCCGATTTTGACCAAATAATTAAGTGGTTTCCATTTGTGATAAATGGAATTATATTATTTGTAAAATTCAACTAAGAGAGTAGATGAAAATATCATTTGGAATTTCTCAAAATCGATTAGGGTGAATGAGAAATTAATGCTAGAAGTTAGCCACTTAATACAAATAAATGGTATGGAAAACGGAAAATGTGGGGGAGGAGAGATGCTCCATCCCACATAGAAAAAAAGAGCAAAGTTACACACTTAATATATCCCAAGTAAGACATATAGGTTTGGGCCCTTGGGGGCACCCAAGTTTTTAAAGGAAGGACCTACATGCTTGTGGGTTTGGTTCAGCACACACGCGCGCCGGCCACGAAGCTTGGCTTGGGCTTCAATTCTTTTTGGACCAAAAACCTTTAAAAATAAATAATTAATTAATTTTTGTAATTAATTAAATTAATCAACTCGAGGAAAGTTTCGGCTCGTGCGGTTGGATCATGATCCCTACCTCAAAGGTTCAAAGTGGCGCACGGGCTAGAGCACGGCCCGTGCTCCGGTCGTGCGCTCCCGAACAGTGTGTCTATTAAGTGAAAATGTGCCTTTTCAAGCCTACAGACGCGATTTTCGTAGACAGGCACTTGCTCGCCTATATTATTAACGCCCCTATTGATGAATTGACATACAAAAATTATCGATATTAACCGGTCATTCTCGCATTCAAAGCATCTTGATCATTACCATCCTTTGTAGCTTGAAAGTCGAAAAACACTTTGTAGTTATTTGTGTTTCGGGTTTGCAAGTCTTTGTAGTCGTTGTATCTTAGGGACGTGCTTGAACGGGCAGTTAGCACTTGTATACGGGGCGTTTTGTCTTATGAGACTCGATTCTAAATCAGGCCTCGACTAATCCTAAACACTTAGCCATTTTCTTCCAAATGTAAACCTTCCACATATTTTACCAAACAATATTATGATGCTTAATTTAAATACTAGTATGAGATTTAAAATATTACACACAAAATTATAAATCTTACATAAAAATTACTTTACAAAATGTTGAAATATATTATTACAACAATAATAAAAATAAATAAAATAAATAAAATTACATAAAATAACTAAACATAATATTATTGAAAATTTCAAATAAAAACAAATACAATAATAAATACTTTAGTAAATAAAATTACATATGTAATATGTTTGTCAATTATAAAGTAATAAAATTCAATATTAAATGAATAAAACAAGTAATCTTACGGAATATTCATTTTAGTGCGAAAAGTAGTACAAACTAATGGAGAGAATTATTAAAGTCCCTCCAACTTGGAGACAATTTCTCAATCAAAGCGGCCACTTGGGATGCCTCCAAGCAATGCCATTCCCGGGCAGAGATTTCATGTAGGATCAACTGGAATTTTCGCATTTGTTCCATCACGGTTTTGTAAGTCCAGCGGCTACGATAATCTAGAGGGGGTGAATAGATTATCTCCATCTTTTCGATTATGCCTCTTTTTCGAAACAAATAAGTCAAAACAATAATAAAGGTACGGGAAGTAAACAACACGCGTCGATTTATAGAGGTTTAACCCACCTAGGACCTAATCCTCTACCACCCCAGTATATCCGGGATGGGTTTAAAAAAAAAGATTTTATTAATTACCAAAATTAATACAACACCTTACAACATCACCTTGAAGAGCACCACACTCTTCTACAACACCACCTTTGAGATTACCACAATCTCTCTTGAAGATTACCACAATCTCCAACGGCACCTTGTGAAGATTACCACAATCTTCAACCTTGAAGAACACCAAATTCTTCAACACCTCAAGAGCACCACACTCTTGAAACACCTATCACCTAGATCACCCAAGTGTATTCTATCCACAAGAATACTCACAAGGATGTCTTGTGTTGAATGATGACCAAAATCAAGATTACAACTCAATAATGAATATTACAATTTTGAGTGCAAGTGTAATCAAGAACAAAAAGCCTAGACCTCAAGATTGTGCAAGTGCAAGAACTTAGGCTTATTACAACAAGAATGTAAAATATGAAAGCTTGGAGAATTTCTTTGATTTTTCTTGTTGTTTTGATTGCTTGTGTTGTTGTATTTTGTGACTTCAAATCATCCCCTATTTATAGGAGAGTCTTCATAAACATAGGCTCATCCTTCTTCACTTTTGTATACAAAAAGAGGATCACAAGATGTAGAAATATTGTACAAAAATGAAAAGTAAATCTGTTGATAAGGATGTCCAACGGTTCAAATTTTTGTCAAAAGGTTTACAAGTACGACCGGTCGCTTCTATAGAAAATTTCAAACGTTAGAGAAAAATAGTGCGATCCGGTACATGTCGACCTCTTGTTCGAACTGGCCGACCTCAATTTGAAATGTTGTCCAATTTTTGTCAAAAATAAACTTCAAACAATACTCCAAAAAATTAGTAAAAACATTTTAAATCAAGTAGGAGTATTTGGACAACAATTATAAATATTGTTTTGGTGTAAAAACCAATTAACACAAAATCATCAAAAGTGTTGTCTAATTTTTATCGAATAATAAACTCTAAGAAATACTCCAACAATTAGTAAAAACATTTTAAATCATTTGGGAGCATTTGGACAACAATTATAAATTTTGTTTTGGTGTAAAACCAATTAACACAAAATCATCAAAAGTGTTGTCCGATTTTTATCGAATAATAAACTCTAAGAAATACTCAAAAAATTAGTAAAAATATTTTAAATCATTTAGGAGTATTTGGACAACATTTATAAATATTGTTTTGGTATAATAACTCATTTAAACAAAATCATCAAAATTTTGATAAAAACATTTATCTAACAGGTTTTAGAATCAACCATCACAAAATTCAAGAACTTACCGACAATAAATTTCTTTGTCTTGGCATCCTCGATTTTGTACTTCTTTCTCCAAAGATTCTCATAACTCTTTGGAAGATTTCACCGCACAATACACACTTTGTAAAGTGCATCACTAAGCCCGTTAAGGACATAGTTACGACACATGATGAAATCACCCTGTCCCCATGCATCAAACACAACACGTTTTTTTAGCATTAGTATCATTTTCAGCCACCACTGGAGTGTCCTCAGTCAGATACTTCGCCAAGCTCAGAGTGGTGAGTTAAAACAATATTTGTTTGCTGCCACCTCTTAAAGTCGAAACCCATGTACTTCTCGGGTTTCTCATACTGAGCGGGAGGGATGATCGGGGTTCTACTTGTGCTCCCAATCGTGAAGATCAGTTATTTGTCTTGCGATTGTTGATTGCAAAGTGATTACAACGGGAAGCCTTCAACAATGACTTTATAAATAGAAAAGGAAAATTACAAGAAAATGAATCTGACTTTTCCAACTTGAACATACAAAATCCGAATCGAGTGAAATTCTTTCCGCAAGATAAATACGTCCCGGCTAGTGCTCACGGTACAACATAATGTCCCTAAAGATAAAATGGCTTAACCTCTTTTGTGTACAGTAGCACCACTGACACAAAGCACCTTTCGAACTTGAAGGAGCGAGAACTGGTTGCTGGACTCGAATGCAGAATGAAGTGTTCTTGAAAGTGTTACTGGAAATGTTACGACACTTTTAACGACACCTTTGAAATATGCAGAGAGTATACGATTTTCTGTGTAGAAAATGTGCAATGAAACCAACTATATATAGACAACAAAAATCCACGTGCAGGGAATTAAACATGGTAAGTTAATGGGCATTAACCTTCCTTGTAACAGTCAGGTGTTACAACCACAATGATGACCACTTACTGGGGGGGGGGGGTTACAACCCCATTAATGTCATTATCTGAAAAGTTATAGACTCAACAAATACTTACTTAATCCGGGACACCGCAATGTCCATGCTCATAGGGCAGGCCAAGCCCATTTTCGAGTGACAAAAGTGTAGTGGACCAGGACCCGGGCCCAAAGGGCCGGGTCTGCCCACGCCAACGCCCACGTCGGGTGGGCGAGCGCATGCGTGTGTGGTCCACTTGTGATCATCCACTTATGTTATAGTATATCCAACTAATAACATCTTCTAGTTTATAAACTAGGATAATTTTTACATTATAAGCTATGTGGGATGAAGAAAAATCCTTTCAACTCCCTTTACATAATGTTCATTCGTGTGGCTAACTTTGTGTATTAATTTCTCACTCACCGAAACTCGATTTTGAGAAATAAAAAAATACTATGAACATCTACTCGGAAAGTAGATTAACAATATACAATTTAATTCCTCCAAAATTAAATTCTTAGCCACCGAAAATTTGGTCAAAATTGGGTCGACGTCCACTTTCTCAAACCCAAATTTCCAACATTAAGCAACTATTCTGGAATAAAAAGTTTATATAATTGTTGAATAAGATTGATAAGCCTATATTACTTAACTCAATGTTAATCTCCTTAATCTCACTTTGGTGGTAATGTAAAGTATATAGAATAGATTCAATAATTTTTAAATAAAACTTACTTAAAATTCTACTATAAAAAATAGTAAATCAATTTCTCCAAAAATTAGAAAAAAAAAAAAAAAAAGAAAAGAAACTGAATGACATTGGAAGATTAAGATGACGAAGTTGAAGCCCAAGGGAGACACACCAGATAAAAGGAGAAAAATAAATCAAATGCAGGCAAAATTAAAGGAATGATCTACATGGTAAATTCCTCATATTTCCATATTCCTTGAATCATTGTCATTAGATTACCAATTACCTTTCGTTTATCCTTTTTTTCCTTCAATTTTTAAAAAAAAAAAAACAAATAAATCGGGTCAAAAATTTGGGGTCATCGGTTTTAATCAAGGTTTTATCGGGTGACATCGGTTTTCTTGCCATCCAGTTTAGATACACAATTGGGCCAGTGTGTCGTGACAGGTTCTCCCGATTAAATCAGTTGAACTGGTAGGTTCGATCCGAGTTTGAAAATATAAATATTATCACATCACTTGCCACATCATGAGGGACAAAGTTGCGTTCTACAGAAATGACCTCATGGTGTGATCTCTACTGAAACCAAATTTCCAAGTTCATGAAATTTATTCTCTTCTCCGTATGGGCCCAAATCCCGATTAACGTAAGAAAATGAGTGACAGGACCCTTTTCTACAACTTTGGCAATCTGTTGGGCCTAAGAGAGCCAATTGTTTTATATTAGTTTCACTTATGGTTATGTTAAAAATTTAATTTTAGATTTTTGAAAATACTATACTCGGACAATATATTGAGTTTAACGAGTTTATTGATAATTGTCCAATGTTTTTTTTTTTTTTTTGAAAGAATTGTCAAATGTCTCATATGTTATGAGATATGATTGTTGTATATTATCCAAGCAACTAACACACAAATACAAGGTGTAATGTTTACATTACTGTTATTTTATGGTATTTGAATTACATGAATTAAACGTAGATACACACTCAATTGATCATATTGTGCAAAATAATTAACGAAGACGTGGTATTGTTAATTTCACTCTAAAAATGTTTCTCAATTGGGTTGCCCATGAAAATGTGCATTGTTTGTGCCTCATACGCTTAAAATCTTATATTTGTTACTGCATAAAAGGCTAAGTCTCACTCAGACCAAATTGTAACAAAAATATTTGAACTTGCAAAACACTCAATAATATTGGTGCACATGAACGTTAAAAATGGGGTATTTCTAGGCAATTTTAGAAGTTTCGATGAATTGTGGACTATATCTAATAGTTTTTAAGGCAAAGAGTTATACGAGAGACCCTATATGTAAATAGAATTTCAATCTACACGCAAATCCATAAGAAAATTCATATATTTTTGTGATTTGTAGGATATGTTTTATGAACTTAAGACAAATTATACAGCCTCATATAGATGTGTCAATCAGATGAGGTGGGGTTAGCCCGCCAGGACAAAGGGTAAAATCGACCAGACTGGGCCGGTCTGAAAATCCATTGGACCGATTTTTTCACGGCCCAACCCGACCCGTGTACTAAATTTTCTATCAGGCCATGGGCCCGTTAGGTCAAGCCAAAATAGGCAGGTTGGTAATTTTGTCAAACGAAAATTTTAAGGTCCAATTTTATTGGATTGAGATCTTATGTTTCACCCCATTTTGACATCGTACAAAATAATGTTATAATTATACTCGTATTTAATCGAATATAGTGGAATATTGGGTTGTACACGAATATAAAACATGAGATCTCACCCCAATTTTACCATACCTATGTAATTACACGACTTTTATTACAACTAACCGATTTCATTTACAAGACTACAATTACGCGTCAAAGGTCTCTCTATTGCTGTGTTATAACTCATAACGCCTCCCCTCTCTTCTCTCCTCTTCTCCTCAAAACCAACATACACAGAGACTAATTTACAGAACAACTCAAGATCCGACAATGGGGAAAGGCGGGGCTTTGAGCGAAGGCGTGGTGAAGAAGATCGTACTTTCCTACACCTACGTAGCCACATGGATCTTCCTCTCCTTCATGGTCATCGTCTACAACAAGTACATCCTGGATCGAAAGATGTACGATTGGCCCTATCCCATATCCCTAACAATGATCCACATGGCTTTCTGCTCATCTCTAGCTTATCTCCTCGTTCGCGTATTCAAGGTCGTCGACCCAGTCACCATGTCGTGGGATCTGTACCTCAAATCCGTCGTTCCGATCGGCCTTCTCTACTCTCTTTCCTCTGGCTTTCTAATTCCGCCTACATTTATCTCTCTGTGTCATTTATTCAAATGCTTAAGGCGCTTATGCCTGTTGCCGTGTACACAATCGGCGTTCTGTTCAAAAAGGAGGGTTTCAAATCGGAGACGATGGCGAATATGGTTTCGATCTCGATTGGGGTTGGGATCGCCGCGTATGGTGAGGCGAAATTCGATTCGTGGGGAGTTATACTCCAATTAGGCGCTGTGGCTTTTGAGGCGACCAGGCTTGTCTTGATTCAGATCTTGCTTACCTCAAAGGGGATAACGCTCAATCCCATTACTTCTCTTTATTATGTTGCCCCGTGTTGCTTGGTTTTCTTGTTTTTTCCTTGGATTTTCGTGGAGTTTCCGGTTCTGAAGGAGAAATCGAGCTTCCATTTCGATTACGTGATTTTCGGGACGAATTCATTGTGTGCATTCGCGTTGAATCTCGCGGTGTTCTTGCTTGTTGGGAAAACGTCAGCTTTGACCATGAATGTGGCTGGGGTTGTGAAGGATTGGTTATTGATTGCATTCTCTTGGTCTGTGATTAAGGATACTGTGACACCTATTAATTTGTTTGGTTATGCATTGGCTTTCTTGGGTGTTGGTTATTACAATCACTCCAAGTTGCAGGCGCTCAAGGCTAAGGAACTACAGAAGAAGTCTCAGCAGGCTGACGAGGAGGCGGGAAGGTTGTTGGAGCAAAGGGAAACCGAGAACGATGGAGCTAGGAAGAACGAGTCGCACAATTGATTTTCGGTTGGTTTTTTTGATTGATCTTCGATGAGATGGATGCATTTTTTGCTATAGGATGAATTTAATATGATCATCATAGGATTGTTCTTGAGGAAGATCATGGAGGAAATTACTTAGGTTCTGTTTTTCGTGTTTGTTTAGGAATTTCTCTTAAATGTTGTTGCCTAATTACTTATTACTTGTTGTTCACCACATGCTACTGGGAATTTTGAGGTTTGCTCATGTTGCAGTATGTTTTTGTGAACGTAAAATTACTTAGAGGCTCATTTTTCTGAGTCTTGCTTATATATATAAATTAATTTGCTTCTCTTTTTCTTTGGAATGTGGTCGTTATTCAACTCATTACCTAGAAGTAATTTGATTCATGTGATGCACTTTTTCGCATGCCTTTTCAGCTTGTGGCGGCCCTGAGGAGGGGCCCAAGGGGCGACCGACCCACTATTTTGTATGAGCCCATTTATTTCTCTTTCTTATACACTTACCACTTACCAATGGATAAAATTTTATAAAATCACAACCCTTTTGCGTATTGTATTCCGTATCCGTGTATTCTATTAAATGTAGATGAAGATACTATATAATCTGGTGATTATTCTTTTAGAGTAAATTCTTTTATAATGTAGTGGATGTTGCTAGTTATTGTTGCCTTGAAGAGTAGATTTGAACAATTGCTAACATATGATAATTTTTGGCTTCCTGTTTGATTCAAGAAATTAAATTCTTTAGACAATAATAAATTGAATGAATGTTGTCAAAATCTTGAAATGCTTTAAAGCATGCTAACTCGTTACATATTAATTCAAACGATTTATTTACTTAGCTAAAAGTGTTACAAGTGACTTTACCACTAGAGGAAAATCTAGCACTTGAAATCTTTGAGTTTGTATTTGTTTTGGGTTGATATAATATCTTGATTACATATAGAACATTGTTAACCATGCAACATAAAGAAGTTTCTCAAAGTTAAAATTGTTAAAAACTTACTTATGGTCAATAATATGTCACTATAAAGATTATATGAATTAGCAATCTTACGAATTGAAAATGATAAGTTGAAAGCCTCGTTTTTATCTTACATTGCGCAGCTTTATTCTTTGTGATGTTATAACTTGAAAGCCTCGTTTTTATCTTTCGCCCGGGCCTCCAAAATTTCAGGAACGGCACTGTGATTATTGTTCATTTATCTCTATTTTGTCATGCATATTGAATCTGGATCATTTTCTTCTTTTATTTCCAGTTGAACTTGGTCAAGTTTGTGCAGCTTGGATTTCATCATTTTGTAATCGACTGGCATCATATACATGTTGTTCTGATTTAAGTACCGGTCTCAGAATCTCGGAAACTTCCTCCTTGCATAGCATTATTTCCTCGAAGTATACATTAATGATGATTTTTGGTGTTAACTGTAAATTTGCATAAAAATACTAAATCTTAATTCGATAGCTTAATTGTTAGTGCCATGCTCAGTTTGTTCCTTCAGAAAAATAGAAAATTGGACTAATTGCATATGAAGTTAGTAAATTGATAAACTACATCGAACAGTAGGTTCTTTGCGCTTCATTTGATTTCTTAATGAGCTAATAGTATATCTATTGCTTTTGTATGTTTCTTCTCTCTCTGACTTGTATGGATTTTCTTTTTCGCCTTTCTTAAGGGGTAATTTGCTTTTAAATGTCCATAGAAAAATTGAATTTAAGTCTTGCTTTCTGGATTTCAGGGTGGGCAAAAATATAGTTTGATTGTGGCCTAGTATTATAGGAGTGTAAACAAATCTAGTAGAATCAAACATGGTACTGTTCAAGCCTGTTTGAATTTTTATCGAGCTTCAAATATTGTGTTTGAGTTTGGGTTGATCATGAATCGAATCAAACTCAGACGAGTTTTAATCTAGCCAAACACAAATCGAATTGAGTAGCTTGATATTTTAGCTATATTTTATTATTATTTTTTTACTAATCGAAGTCGAGCTTGCGCCTAGCTTTACATATTATTGAACAACAAAATGTTTTAATGCTTGGTTTGTTATGTTAATGAATCAAGCTCACACGAGTATTTTAACTAATCGATCTTGAGTCGGGTATCAAGTAGGTTGGTTCTTTGTTACTGTCTAAATACACTAATTGCCTAGAAAGATTTTTTGTGGTGCTTGATTTATACTTGGGTCCTCTAACTTCTAACATTCCGCATCTTTTGGGACCATATTTGGGCTGAAATGAAATATACGATCTGAAGTTTGACCAGCTGCTTGATGATTTGTAACTCTAATGCATTTATTATGCCTTCCTCTGTATGTGCAACGCCTATATCAACACAAATATGACTTGACATTCATAGTGGCTTGTCTTAGGGGCAGTAGTATATTTTGGGATTGTTAGAAATTTATTATCAGATAATAAAATGTGAAGGAATATTACCTTATACCACCTCAAAGTTATAGATTCCCATTAGACCATCTGCTCGTTTACAAGTTGAATATAGGAATATGGTTGAATATAGGAATATGATTAGTAGAGTGATCAGTGATCAGTGCTGGACTTGAGATTTTGAGACCATGAGTCGAGCTTCACAGATGTGATCGGTGTCAGACTTGAGATTTTGAGACCATGAGTCGAGTTTCACAGATGTGATCGGTGCTAGAATTGAGATTTTGAGACCATGAGTCGCGAGCTTCACAAATGTGATCAGCCAGACTTGAGATTTTGAGACCATGAGTCGAGCTTCACAAATGTGATCGGTGTCAGACTTGAGATTTTGAGACTATGAGTCGAGATTCACAAATGTGGTAATTGGTGCCAGACTTGAGATTTTAAGGCCATGAGTCGAGCTTCACAAATGTGATGGGGCTAGAGTTGAGATTTTACAAATGTGATAGTGCCAGAGTTGAGATTTTGAGGATCAGTGCGCTACTTGAGATTTTGAGGCCATAGTCGAGCTTTACAAATGGTGCCCTTGATTTGACTTGGAGAATAAATTCAAGAGCAAAGTACAACAATATCTCTGACCCTTTTCTCATTTGTCCCATGAAATTGTCAATGCAATATTTAGCCACCTCAATTAAAATTGGGTTTAGTATTTGGACAAATTATTTATACCTGAATTTTGATTTTAGATTCTTTATTAATTAAAAATTATTTTAAATTATACCCTCCTTCCCAATTATATAATCAAACTGGACTTTTCACACAGATTAAAGAAAAATATTGGAAATTACAAATATCTAAAATAATTACGATTTGCCCTCGTTAATGAATAGCGTGAATTTCAAAATGTATATTAAATAGGGTTATAATAGTAAAAGAATGGAAAAAATACTATTAAATATGAAAAGTGGAATATATATTTGGGACATCCCAAAAAGGAATCTTGGACTATATATTTGGGACGGAAGAAGTATGTTTTAGAAAAATAGTTAGTAAATTAAGTAATTTAAATCTTAAAAAACTAACCATACCGTATCATTCCATTATAACCGAATCTCCATCCCGAACCATCCCAAACTTTCGATACGGTTCGAGACATAGAATTTTTATTATTCGATTATGGAGATTTAATCGAATAATTTTAATCTTTTTTGCTAAAATTTCATAAATTAATTAATTAATTATTAAATAAATAAAAATAAAAAAACTAAACTAACTTTGGGCGCTAGTCAAACTAGCGCCTAAAACAAAGAAAAAAAAAAAAAAAAAAGCTTGGGCAATAGCGCCCAATTATCAGCGCTATTGCTAATAGCGCCCACACTTAATTTCATCAACACTCCCAAATTCATTACAATTTTGCCAAAAATCTCACAGACACCACATTTTGTTAAATTACCCTACTTTCAATATAGATATACATAATGTTTTAGCATAAAAGAAAAAAGAATACATCTTTTTGTTATGGTAATGTACAAATATCTTTATCAATCTTTGTTCAAGTAACAAGATTTAATGGTTGAAATATTTTAATAAAAGTAATTAAGTGTGTATTCAATTTTTTTATTGATAATTTTGAGCATGCTTAAGGAATGTCAATTTAATAACACTACGTTTTGGACTAGGGGCGGAGCTAGACATATAACTTTGGGGACTAATTAATTTTGTGGAGCTAAATTAATAAAAATAATATTATTTAATACTGAAAATCAATATTTTAAAATGAAATAGATATATAAATTAATTTAGTTTTTAGGGGGGCTAAAGCCCCTCATGGCAATAGAAGGATATACCCCTGTTTTGGACTATGAATCATGCAAAGAAAGGAAGAAGAAACATTGAATTAGTATTCGATTCATGGGGGTAATTGTTGCCTTGAGAAGTTCAGGGATGTATGATAATTGATACATATGATATATTTTTGTTATTTAATTGTTTTGGATATTTATTATACTTCGCTGTTATTTTAGTTTTATCAAGTTTTAATTACTTAGTTTACCATTTAAACAAATTAATTTTCTTCAAATATAGGAAAATAATATTCTTCTAATAAACAAAGAATATAAATCAAAACTGGGGAAACAATATTGAAAATATGCTTGAAATTATATAATTTCATTTTTATTAAGGGTAAATTGTCCAAACATTAAAATAAAATTTGAATCATAGGGTAAAACTATTACCTTGAGTAGTTAAGGGATATATTTGTAAGTCCAAGCGGCCACGATAATCAGAGAGAGGGTGAATAGATTATCTCCATCTTTTCGATTTTACCTCTTTTTCAAACCGAAAGCTCAAAGACAATAATTAAGGTGCGGAATGTAAACAACACACGTCGATTTATAGAGGTTCAACTCACCTAGGGCCTAATCCTCTACCACCCCAAAGATATCAGGGATGGATTTCAAAAAGAAAAAGAATTTTATTAATTACCAAAATTAATACAAACTCAACTCACAACACCTTGAAGAGCACCGCACTCTTCTTCAACACCACCTTTGGAGATTACCACAATCTTCCTTTGAAGATTACCACAATCTTCAATCTTGAAGAATACCAAATTCTCGAACACCTCAAGAGCACCACACTCTTGAAACACCTATCACCTAGATCACCCAAGTGTATTCTTACCACAAGAATACTTACAAGGATGTCTTGTGTTGAATGATGACCAAAAAATAAGATTACAACTCAATAATGAATATTACAATATGAGTGCAAAGTGTAATCAAGAATAGCCTAGACCTCGAGGATGTGAAAGTGATAAGCTAGGTAAAATTACAACAAGAATAATAACTATGAAGAACAAGTGTTTGCTTGAAGTGTATCTTGTTGTGTTGTATCTCAATTGTTGTTTTGGTTGCTCCAAAACTTCCTCTATTTATAGGAGATGTCTTGTACAAGATAGGCTCCTCTTGGGGACTTGAATTTTGTAAACAATTGCAAGGCAATAGAAGAAAAGAGTCATTAGAAATCAACTCCATGATTTAAGGAAATGTCTGTTGTGTCAAACGGTCGTAATTTTGTCATCAAACCATAGAGGCGGCCGTCGCACGTAAATAGACTTTTTTGAAGAACACGCAGAAAAATAACACGCAGGCGGCCGACGTGGACCTCGGACCGGTCGACCTCATCCCCAACCGGTCCCCCTCAATGATTTTACAAGAATACAAGTTCTGCTTTCAATATAAACGCTTGTACCGGTCGACGCGTGGGTGTCGACCGGTCATTTTCTCCTCCGTCTCTTTTACGTTCCAAAATTCATCTTGAGTCACGGGTTGCCTCTACGGCGACCGGTTGACCTCGAGAGTAAATGTTGTCCAATTTTTGTCGAAAATAAAACTCAATAAATACTCCGAAAATTTAGTAAAAATATTTTAAACCAATCGGGAGTATTTAGACAACATTTAGGAACCTTATTTTGAAGTAAAAACTTATAAACATAAAATCATTAAGAGTGTTGTCCAATTTTATCTAAAATAAAACTTGAAGAAATACTCCAGGAAAATATTAAAACCATTTTAAATCATTTAGGAGTATTTGGACAACAATTAAAAACATTGTTTTGGTGTGTAAAAATAAAATCATCAAAATTAAGATAAAACATGTATCAAACAATCTCCCTTTTTGATGATTACAAACCGAAATAATTTTTAGAAATATTAGGGGACAATTTTAAAACGATTTTCCGGTAAAAACATCTAACCGTTAAGAAGCAACCAAATTTTCCAAAATACATAAGCAACCAAGTAAGAGAGTAAATATATTCAATAATAAGCACAAGCTCCCCCTATCAACAAGCACATCAAGAATAATGTAAAAGCAATTAACCATAAGCTAAAAGCTTAGCTTTTACATTTTGTTCAAGAGCTTATAAGCTCCCCTGTCAACAAAACATCATTAGACAAGTATATAAGTCCATCAAGCAACAATTGGACTAAATATAATTCATAACTTATGGCTTTTACGATGTCATAGCTTATAGCTTTTATAACGAGCTTTTATTAGCCTCTTTGAGCTAACGAGCCAATTTCTGTTTCTCCCTTTGGAATCATCAAAAAAAAATGTTAGGATACATCATATAAATTTATCAAAGTGCGCCAACAATACGATTTATCATCCTTTGAAAGAATTAAGCTTGGAATCCAAAGAAAAATAGGAGAAATGTATCATAAGAAATCCATAAGCTCATTTTGTTAGCCACAAACATGATCTCAATAAGAATTTAAGATATTTGAAAATAAGAGAATCATGTAAGTGATGAATCTTTCATTGAATCATTTTATCGAACACTTGGCGGGCGTCAAAATTTGAAGAAAATGTATATAGCCCTTGGAAAAGAAATTTAGCCAAGTTTTTCATATCATCACCAAAAGCAATTTTCAACATATATGCAACAAATAATAGGTCTAACAAAGTAAATTCTCAAGGGTTCGACCCAATTGAGATAATTTTAGCCAAATAAGAGATCAAGGCATTACGAATGCCATCAAGCAAAAATTAAAGAGCCATCAAGTAGTGCATACAAATAAGACATTACAAATGTCCCAAATTATCTATCTAAACAAAATGATTAAGGCAACTCAAATGCATTTAAGCAAAAATTAAAAGAAGCACTTTTACCATCAAGTACTTCATACCATCTATCAAACAATGCCAAACTAGAGTATTTTTACCATCAAATACACCATCAATATCATGATCATCCACAAGCCATTTTCAACTTGCTATTTTAACCCTTTCAAGAAAACAAGCAAATCTCATTAGTGCAATTTAGAGTTTTACAAGATAGTTCATAAAATTACAAAACAACATGGACAAGAAAGAAAATGCTAATATAATAAAGGGGTGGGGACATCATTCCTCGTCCGAAGAGAAGCAAGTTAGGGAATAAGATCTTTGATGAATTTCTTCAACTTGCCGATTGATTTTTCCATTTTGGAGGTCTTTTGCTCCAAAGCCTCATACCTAGCTTCATGATATGTTCTTAGATCATCATACTCGGCTTGGGTATACCTCTAGGCGGTTGAGCACCGATATTACCCTCCGGATTACTCGGTTCGCCTTCCTCCGCCAATCTCATGGCCTCGGCATCATCAAAGAAGTCGTTTGGATCCTGGGGAACTTGGCCTCTTCCTCTAGCCATTTTAGTTGGTCGGATGTCCATATTTTTAAGCATAGTGACCATTTGGGAGATGTTATCAATGTCAAAATCATTTTGAAATACCTCCTGAATTACACTACGACGATTTGGCGGTCCCGATTGTATAAGAAGTTTGCAAATCCAATTGCCCATAACAAACTTCTTATTTCTCGAGTAATAGACTCAATTAGACATTGAATAAGACTAGCGCCAAAATTAAGCGGTTCCCTTCTAGTAATCTTATAAGTCAAAAATAGTCCATGTTGCTAGGCATTTTTCCCGCTTTTCCACATATGCAATAGGCGACAATAACGGATATAATCCGATGCTCAAGAGTCATCGCCAACAATGAATATTTTGTCCACACACCCAAATAAGTCTTGACTTCTTTCATAGAAACTCCCAACATCTCATCATTCCAAATTGCACAAGAAAAATAGTCACAACCACCTTCTCTTACATGTAAAAGCCGACAAATTTCATTAGAGTCCACCTAAAATGACGACCCTTACAAACGAATTCAAAGCAAGAGGCTTCCTTTGAGCATCATATTCAACCCACATATTGGCATAAAAGTGTAGAATTACATCATCATCATATAAAACATAAGGATGCTTCCATAAGTACATCCACCTTGCTCTTCAAAGAATCCTCTAATAGTAGGATATTCATTTGTAAACGAATTAAATCGAAAAATTTTCGCACGAGCTATCGATTTTGCACCCATGTTCAAATTTTCATAGTACCACTCCGCAAATTTGTTGATAAAATCTAAAACATTATTAGAGCGAGGAGCTTGAGGTATAAGAGGTTTCTTACTTTTTGCCCAACGGCAATTGTTGAATGAAATCGCCCCGCTGGAGTTCGGCAATTTGAGGATTGAGAGTAGGGTTTTCAATATCATCACGTTCTTGAGCTACATTCCTTTGGGTAGCTCGAATATTCCATTATTCGGCTTCCTCTTGCCGATTTCTCGAAGAACCCTCTCCACCCTTTCTTCTCTTGGAAGTGGGATTTTTGACCGTGGAATTTCTTGGAGGTGCCATATATGTAAAATTCTTGCAAAAAAAAGTGGATTAGCAACAAGAATCACAAAGAATGATGAAGAATTGAGGATTATGGAGAAAGGGGGTGATGTCATATTTGGTAAGGGTTTGGGGATATTTTGAAGTTCTGTTTTAAAGAGAAGACAAACGGGTTTATAACTCAAAAATTTTTGCCAGGCGACCGGCCGGTGAGGTGTGACCGGTCGACGTGCGGGGCTACCGATCGACCCTACCTTGACCGCCCCAAAGGCAATTTTTCATTCTCCGATTTTTCTAAAATTCGATTTTTCACCCCAAAAGTTTTAAAACTTTGCAAAAAGATAATTATGGACTAAATCCAACAAATATGAGTTTTGAGAAAACACATATACGAGAAAAATGACATTTAACGAGTAGTGCCCTTTTAAGAAAAATCACAAAGTCATTTAGTGACACTAAAGGGAATGAGATGAAATAGTTTTGAAATATAAGTGCATTACATGAACAAAATATCGAGTTCTAAGAATAATACGAGTGAACATACCCCGATGGTTTAAGAAACTCTTTAGAAGAAATAGGCGATAGCCAATGAATATGAGATATATAACTACACAATTCTTTAAACAAATTTTCCACAAGAAATGATAGCACAAGTGTAGGCCAAACAATAATAGATATCATAAAAATGCTAATGTTATAAAACTCCATAAGATATAAAAAGATCATTAGTCTAAGTTCTCAAGAGTTTAAAATTAACAAGTAAGGTCTCATTTTTCAAAGGATTTTTAAAAACACAAATATATATAGAAGACCTTAATTTTTAAAATGATGAAAACTCATTTTGCAATATAGACACAAATAAAAATATGCAAGAAAATAAAATGCATATTTAAATAGGGAGATACGGTTTACCAATTTCGCCATTTCCATGGGTTGTCTTTGTTCCCATTGTTGATGATATCTTCCTTTTGAAAATCTTCATGTTGATGATGATTTCTCCAATTACTCCATTTCCAAGCATTGTGGCTTTCACATTTTTGAAAGTGTCTTTCTCTTAAAAAATCATCTTGTTGATGATGTCTTTGCGATTCAAGGATTTTGTTCATCCCATTTTTGATTATTTCTCTTCTTGGAAAAATGACTTTGTTGAAAATGTTTTCTCTTTTGATCAAATGAAATGGTCATTTGATGTTTTCTTAGCGGTATGAATTTTCGTCGATAATTATTTCACGGTACCTAATATAACATTATTTTGTGGTACCCTCAAGTGCTTGGGTCCTTTGGGATTAGTCTTGAGACTTTTAGGTCTCCAACAATAATTAGAACTATTTCTAGCCCGACAAGTATTTACCGTATGACCCTTCGTCAGACGTCAATAAAAGCAAGTAATATTACTAAATTCCTTGCATATGAACTCGATTCTTTTTCTTATGCTTGACAATATTAGGCTCATGATCAAGTTCACTATTCAAATTATCACAACCATTAACATTCACAATATTGGGCAATTTATTGGTACTCAAGTTTGATTTTGATAAATCATTTTTATGCAATTCATATCCTCAACAAGAGTACTATTTTGTTTTTCAAGGTTTCTAACCTTGTCAAGTGTGGTGGTGTGAGCACATGATAGTTATTCATAGGAAGTAAATAAACTATCCTTTTCATTTTTTAAAACATTGAATTCCTTTTTCAAATTTTTGTACTTAACAAGTAAATTTTGGAATTCATTTTGAAGATCATCAAAATCATTTTGCAAATCACTATAATCATTTTGAATAACAATATCATAGGAAGTAGGGTTTAAGACATACCTCGTTTTCTTCTTCGATGCCCATAAGACAATGTTCAACTTCTTCATAGTTGGAAGTTGTAAAAGGCTTGTTCCTTAGATTTGAACTTGTATCCCTTTGAGAAGTAGATGCTTTTGTTTGACTCCTTTCATTTGCAAATACTCCATAGATGGCTTCTAATTTTTGCCATACTTCATGTGCCGATGGAATTCCTACAATATGTTCATATTCCAAATTAGTAAGTGAACAATACAAAATATTGAGAGCTTTATCGTTTAAGGAGATGATTTTCTTCTTTTCATCATTGAGCTCTTTGAAAGCTTTGGAGGTGTATGGTGTGTATATCATCGGAATGGATTCTCCATTTATGACGATGTTCCAAATATCAAACCCGCAACCTTGTAAATAACATTCCATTCTTTCTTTCCAAAATATATAATTTTTTGGAATCAAATAGAGGTGGCTTGGTGGTGGAGGTGTCGGAAAATTGAGCTTCGTTCAGTAGCCGACGATCGTTCATCTTCACTAGCGATGTGAAACGAGCTTGCCAAAGAGTTTGGCTCGATACCACTTGTAAGTCCAAGCGGCTCACGATAATCTAGAGGGGGTGAATAGATTATCTCCATCTTCTCGATTTTACCCTCTTTTTCAAACCGAAAGCTCAAAGACAATAATTAAGGTGCAGAATGTAAACAACACACGTCGATTTATAGAGGTTCAACCCACCTAGGGCCTAATCCTCTACCACCCCAAAGATATCAGGGATGGATTTCAAAAAGAAAAAGAATTTTATCAATTACCAAAATTAATACAAACTCAACTTACAACACCTTAAAGAGCACCACACTCTTCTTCAACACCACCTTTGGAGATTACCACAATCTCCCTTTGAAGATTACCACAATCTTCCTTCAATGGCACCTTTGAAGATCACCACAATCTTCAATCTTGAAGAATACCAAATTCTCCAACACCTCAAGAGCAACACACTCTTGAAACACCTATCACCTAGATCACCCAAATGCATTCTTACCACAAGAATACTCACAAGGATGTCTTGTGTTGAATGATGACCAAAAAACAAGATTACAGCTCAATAATGAATAGTACAATATGAGTGCAAAGTGTAATCAAGAATAGCCTAGACCTCAAGGATGTGAAAGTGATAAGCTAGGCAAAATTACAACAAGAATAATAACTATGAAGAACAAGTGTTTGCTTGAAGTGTATCTTGTTGTGTTGTATCTCAATTGTTGTTTTGGTTGCTCCAAAACTTCCTCTATTTATAGGAGATGTCTTGTACAAGATAGGCTCCTCTTGGGGACTTGAATTTCTGTAAAAAATTGTAAGACAATAGAAGAAAAGAGCTCTTAGAAATCAACTTCATGATTTAAGGAAATGTTGTCTCTGTCAAACGGTCGAGAATTTTCTTTGTCAAACCATAGGGCGACCGATCGCACAAAAATAGACTTTTGAAGAACACACAGAAAAATAACACATGGTGACCGGTCGACTGGACCTCGACCGGTCGGCCTCATCCCCAACCGGTCCCCTCAATGATTTTACAAGAATACAAGTTCGCTTTCAATATAAACGCCAGTGCACGGTCGACGTGGGTGTCGACCGGTCGACGCCACCGTTCGACACCCTGGTCGACCTGGTTGTTTTCTCCTCCGTCTCTTTTTCTGTTCCAAAATTCATCCTCGTGTACGGGTTGCCTCTACGGCGACGGTTGACCTCGAGATGAAATGTTGTCCAATTTTTGTCAAAAATAAAACTCAAGAAATACTCGAAAATTTAGTAAAAACATTTTAAACCAATCGGGAGTATTTAGACAACATTTAGGAACCTTGTTTTGAAGTAAAAACTTGTAAACATAAAATCATTAAAAGTGTTGTCCAATTTTATCTAAAATAAAACTTGAAGAAATACTCCGGAAAATATTAAAACCATTTTAAATCATTTAGGAGTATTTGGACAACAATTAAAAACATTGTTTTGGTGTAAAAATAAAATCATCAAAATTAAGATAAAACATGTATCAAACAATATTATACATATGACTAAGTCCAGGGGTGTTATTAGTGTGTTATACCTCAAATTCGATAATGAGTTTTATAACTTTTGTTGGTCTAAAATTCTCAATAGAAGATGTAACATTCTATTTTTATTGGACTCACATGTTGCTAACATAAACACCAAAAAGATAATTAACCAAAATATTAACAAGCTATTTAAATTGAAGTTGCCACTTTGGAGAAAAATTCACTTTGGGTCTCATTAGTCGAACACCGATGATTTTAATCCCATTGTCTTACTTTTAGTGCCAAATCAATACTTTTTCCAAAACTAATCCCCTAGGCACGACAACCGAAAATGTGGTGTTTTCTGTTAAAAAATTAACGAAAACCATTATCGATGACAAAAATGTTCCCATAGGATACCAAAGTTACATTTTAACCAAAAATGGTTCCATTATTCTTTTAATGATTAAATTTAATATTATTAATGATAAAAATTATTTTAAATTTTAAATTTTTTCAATTTCTTTTTATTTCACTAAAACAAATTCTCTTACTTAAAATATTTAGAAAACAAATAATTTCCCTATATTCTTTTTAGTTTAAATCACTTTCTCGAATTTTGAAAATACAAATAATTACAAAGATCACATTTACGTATTGGAAAATATATGTAGTTCAACTATTAATAAAATAAAAAAAAGTTTACGATATTAAATATTTTCATAATTATTAAATATAGGAATTATTTTTAAAACTTTTAGAAAAATATTATTAAAAATATTTTAGTAAAGTTATAATAAATATATAAATATTAGCAAATTCGTAGTTGGCATTATTAAAAAGACAGTTAACCTAGCTCACATTTTTTTAAGTTTTTCATTTTCAAATATATATATGAGACCCAACTTTACATTTCCTAAAATTTTTTTACATATATACACATACATACACCGGGTTATATGAGACTAACATCCTGTGGTAAGAACGTAAGGACCACAAAATTACATATATATATATATGCATGTATTTGATCTTTTTTTCGTATTACACATTTATAATATTTATCATTTAATTTACTTTGTTAACTTTTTAATTAAAATAAATTTTACATGTATTTGATCTTTTTTTGTATTACACATTCACACACACAAAAATAAAAATAACATCTACTTTTAAAAATTATTTTTCAGAAAATTTACCTTTATAACTTGAGTTATAAATTTTATCATTTAATTAATTTACTTTGAAAATTTTCTAATTAAAATAAATGATGCATGTATTCATCTTTTTTTTTTATATAAGTTGAATTATAAATTTTATCATTTAATTTACTTATTCATGTTTTAATTATAATATATAAAAAATAGTAACTTTAATGACATTATTTTTTTAAAATATATATTATATTTAGTTTTAGAGAAAAATTTCCTTTTGGTCCCATAAGATTGAGCACTGACGGTTTTAGTCCCATGAGACTAAAATTTGTAGGTTTGATGTCAATTTGATAGGATTGACCGTCAATTTACTAACGTTGGGACCATTTGTGCAAGCAAAGAATAATCTTATGGGATTATTTTCAAGCCATGAGACTAAAATCGTCAGGTGTTTAGTTTTATGGGACCAAAAATAAATTTTACTCGCCACTTTGGCTTTGGTCAATTTAATATAAATAATCAATCTATATTTATGTTAGATTTGTTGATGGTTCTTTTGAATTATGTGGTAAAATTATTCAAAAAAGCAAAATATATATTTTAACTTCAATAAATGTTAGTCGATGATTCATGTCAGTTTTGGGGTAACATTATTCAAATAAGAAAAAGAAGATAAATTAACTAGACATGGCGAAAAGGACTTTATTTCATATTATGACGTAATTATATATCTATTTCATATTACAATGTATTTACTTTTTCCAAGATAAAATGATAAGTTTTTGCAAGAACACGAAAACAATTTCTTAATTTGCAGTAGGGAAAAGATTAAGAATAGCCTCTTTGAAAGGCTCATGTTCAAAAATAGCCTCACTTATTCAAAAGTTTCAAAAATGGCCTTTTATTTGATAAAACCCCAAAATACCCCTTATACAAGGTTGAAGGCAAACTAATGGTTTTCAAAGGTTTTAGGGGCCAAAAATGGTATCGAGCCTATGTTTATTAAGAACTTTTAGTTAAATTTATTATATTTATGTAATTAACAATTGGTGAGGAGAAATTACTCCGAGATTATGGATCCAGGACCAATGTCCGAGATGTACCCTTTACAGACATATCGTCAAATATTGACGATGTATGCACAAGAACACCTTGACCAGGTTTCATATGGGAATACCAACATGAAGAAAAAGAAGAAGGCGGAGGAGCGAAGGGAAACCTTAAGCGCAATGCAAAATGCGAGTGGAATATTATAAAGCGATTCTGGAGGCTTAACTGACAATTATATGTTCATTTGATGAACCTTCAAGAAACGGTTCATGAAAATTCCCATCGAACAATGATTCCCGATGGAGTACCCGAGTGGAACGAGATACTTCCGACAAATCTAAGTTCTCCGAAGATCTTAGAGAAGTCCGGAAGATGGTGCGTAATTATGGCAACCGCCATATTCATCTACCAAAGACAAGTTCATCGATCCGAACTGGATGGAGACGATGGTGAAATATCGAAGGAAACTCTTGAACTCCTTCATGATATTCAAACGAGTAAAGAATCCGGAGGACAGGCAAAATTCTTCCGGAGGGAAAGAGCGTATAGATTTCGGAAAGTACCTATTTACACCAAAAGGGAAACCAACCGAAGTTACACGAAAGATGACAAATGAGGAGAAGCTCATTGCTCTAATCAAAGGAAAATCCATAAAAAATTATATAGATGGATATGGAAAGGATGAATCTTAAAGATCTACACGACTGGCGTAATCCTTCGCGGGATTAGGTATTGTAGATTTAAAGATTAACGCAGTGATGGATCGGCTTTGGTTACCTATGACCCACAAGGTAGAGCAATTCCACCACCACCGCCACCGATTAATCCTAACGTCGAAGAAAGTACGGGTTCGAATCATGGAGCTCGGGACGACGAGGATGCCACACACGGGGATTTCACGACAGGAAGTGATCCACTTTCGGGCGGGGAGGTCGAAACCCTCTTCGGGAACTAGACAACTCTTTGGAAGGCCGAATATTTATCGACGCCTTATGGAAGATCGCACCTCGACCCAATACATCTATATGGGTTGATGTTAAATCTGGACATCCCAGATTTTAAAAAAGAGAAGTTCTCATTGATGAATGGGCTTCTATGAGAATTTTCAAAGCAGAACCCTCGATCTTACAAAGGATTCATTCATTTTACTCCTTGAAATGAGTCTTGAAGGATCGGTGAAGATTGCCTCGGGATATGACCGATGCTAGTACGAAAGGTTCTTGGTCACATCAGGGGAAATCACTTAAAGGAATTGTCGATGGTATGGCAAAACTATTCAAAATCCAGTTCATCGGACAACGAGTTATTTCGAGGGATTAGAGGATGAAAAAAGAAAGAAATATAAACAAGCCCTCTATAGCCTTGAGTTATATGATATTTGTCATATTGACGAATATATCAAGTTGTTCACCGAGTACCGGTGGAAATCCAAGATTGAAGAAAAGGAAGTCGCACAACTATTCTTTGCCAAGATTCCGAGTCCCCTGGAGAGAAATGCTTATCGGGGAATACAAGGATGGAGTCAAGAGAAACCGTGGCTAGAAAAATGTTTTTCCTAAAGGCCAAGTTATCTCGAATGGTGCTACCAAGCACTCTGACTGGGAATTACAAGAGATTAAGAGGAATTAACAAAGCAGTTCCTCTATGTTGCGTGGATAAAGACATTCCAACAATTGTGGGAGGTCAACCAAGGCGCACAAAAGGAAGAAGGAGCGAAACCATCCATACCGAAGAAGCAGGTCTTCATGGAGACCTAGAAGGTTCTGGTCAAAACAAAAAGCCCGGTTATAAATCGGGCAAAGACCAAAGACCAAGCAGGAGTAGAGCCTCATCATCGGTTCTAATCAAGCAACTACCGCAGAAACCCAGGGAGAAGAACTTTCAGGCATGCTCACACCAGAGCTAATGAAAGTTTCAAAGGTCAGAATTGGCTGGACATGCGAGCAAGAGGGCATATCTCAACGGATTGCCCATAATAAAAAAAAACGAGGAGTCGACAGTTCGAGGCTACACGAGAAATCGAAGAAGCATCTATTATCGTGGATTTAATACGGGTGTATCAATTTGAGGATATTCCTCGGATGAAAGCATCTATGAAGAAGAAATCTATTTACGATGATGGAAGTGAATCGATTCAGAATCGAGTGAAGAAGAAATTCTTCAACAAACGGTCGGAGGATATGTCGATTCCTCTCTTACACTACAGTGTCTCATAAGACTATTATGAGAATTATGAAGGAAGATCCAAAGCTTCAAATCTATGATGGGTTTACAATTGGAGCGATGGAAAAGACTTTGGATAAGATTGATTTTCATAATAGAAAACACCAAATTATCCACAGGGTAACTACCGGAGAATTTGCCATTCCGATGGAGTTTACCGGGAACCTGATCGAGATGCAGTTGGTCCCTATTAGAGAAATCCAGGAGATCAAAAGCAGAGTTAAAAGAGAAGTTGCAAATACACTCTCATGGATTCATATCGGAGCCATAAGAGTTATTATTAAAGCAACATTCAAAGAAGAGATAGATTCGCCACTCAATTTGGCTATCTTTGATAAGCGGATCTCAAATCTCAAGGATTCATGCCTTTGGAGTAGTAACAGAAATTTGTATCTTTGGGAAATTAGCATTTAATGTCTATCCTAGAATTGCATACAATTTGGGAGATTGAGATTTCAATAGAGTCCTAACTCTTCATCAAGATTTCAAAAGAGTCGAATTGAGGAAAGAATGGAATGCAGACCTACTCGATCACATACAAGATATCCTATGCTCTCTCGAATACACATCATTCGTAAGTATTCTTGGGAAAGGAATTTATTGAAGTCCCAAGAATCTTCGAGACTTTGCCAGGGTGGTTTTACCAGAAATTATGAGTCTCCAACCATCAAGGAGATCGATATGAAAATACAAGATCAACCGGTCTTCAACAAAAGTCGAAGTCTCGAGTTGAGCCTGGAAGGATGTCTTTCCAACATGACATGAACGACGAGTAGCGGCCGTTGGGAAGAAAGGAGACCAAAATACGATTCAAACGTATCCCAAATGTTTTCAAAACAGCAGAGAGCCGAAATGTCCGAAGGATGGCGAGAAGTTGAAGTAATATTCGACATCACTCAAAAGGATAATATTTTTCCTTGTGATGTTCTATATTATCTCCAACAACCAATAGTTGGAAGGTATCAGGAAGCCTGAAGATAGGAGAAATTGAGCTTACTATCACAGGAGTTGCGGGGAAAAATCCCTGAACAATTAATACCGAGAATTGAATTTCTCGAGAATCATAAACCTTGGGAAAGATTACAAGACGGGATGGAGTTCACAATGGCCGATAAAAGATATAGGATCAGATGACCACTAGTCCATTCTCCATATATATTTCTATCGGAATGTTATATCTTGAATACAAGCCGAGTATTTCGTTGCCTATATTGATTCAGTGCCGAAATATGTATTGCAAAGCGGATGTTTTTCCTAAAGAAATTGGAGAGGATTTACCAAACCTATTGCGAGAAAGAGATTTCTCTAAAAGGATTCTTCTCCTTATGAGGAATTAAACAAGCGAGTAAATCATGATCGGAGGCGGGCGGTACCCCGTGGTACAAGGTGAAAACGCCACCAATCTATTTCCATGATACAGTGCGAGATGTTTTGCTAGGAAACAACTTCCTACAAACATTCAAGCGATTTACACAGAGAACGAGACAAGAAGACTTATTTTCACAACATTATGTGATCATAAGATTATTGTCCAAAGATCATGGAAGAAGCATTTTACGTAAAAATGCCTATTACTTTTCGCAAGCGTGGTGATGAAGCCAAACTTCGTAATCAAAAATGGCGGATCGAAGGAAATTTGGTGAAGCTTTATTATCCTATAGACAATTTGGTTCCATTCGGAAGGATTAGAAGATATGGGATAATAACTTGTATTCATTCGAAAGTACAAGGAGAAGAAACCAGTCACCGAAGCCATTGCGTAATTATGGATGAGTCTAATGGAGAATCCACAGAGTGACGTTACTATAGAGGAACAAATATCACTCGAGGATATCGAAGAAGATTCAAAGGAATTATAACGAAGATCCTTTGGCATAGTGGGACAAGAATGAGCTCAAAGCATCCTTAAAGGTTAAACCTGGAAAGGAGTACGAGTTCGTAAGATTCAAACCAATCCTTATGAACCGGGAGGATCGTGAGGATATGAGAAGATACTTAAGGAACATCTTGACCTTAAGTTGATTTCACCGGGAGTTTCTCCATACAACGATCCAGGGTTCTTGGTCGAAACCATGGAGAAATCAAAAGAGGAAAGCAAAATTGGTTATTAATTACAAAGGGATTAATAACATTTTGGAGTTCGATGGATACTATATTCCAAGTAGAGAACATCTGGTTAACTGCATCAAAGGTGCCAAGATATTCTCAAAGTTCGATTGCAAATCTGGATTCTACCGATTAAGATGGATGAAGAAAACAAGAAGTTCACTGATTTCTCTACACCACAAGGACACTATATTTGGAACGTGATGCCTATGGGATTGGCTAACGCACCCAGGATATATCAAAGAAAGATGGATAATCTCTTCAAAGATTATTTCAGTTTCATGTTCGTGTATATCGATGACATTTCGATCGCATCAAAGAACATGAAGGAGCATCTCAAACATTTGGAAATATTTTCAGATGTTTGTCATAAGAAGGGATTAGTGCTTTCGAGAAAAGAAGGCGTGATTGCAACAAGACAGTTGAATTCCTAGGAATTGAGATCGATGATAAACGTTAAAAAATATACAATTACTTTTGGTTTCTAATAATATTTTACCTTATTAATGTTAGTAATAATATAAATTTATAGTATTATTATGTGTTATAAATAAAATAGAAAATCAATACAAAATTGTAGTTGGATGCATTTTTAATGCGAGTTTGGATCAATGCGCATAACTTTCAATTCGACATGATTTAGGGATGATTCTTGAAGATATGGATTCACAATCTATTCTTCTACAAATATTCAGAGATAGTAAAGCCTAAATCAAAGTTTGGAATGATATTTTCTTGGATCAAAAGTTCATCACAATTTGAAATTTGAAGAGACTCATTTTCTCACAAGACTTGACCAAGGTTCGTATTTTGGGCATCAATCGAAGACCACAAGTGCTATGGTGCTGAAAGTTTTACTGAGTATTCCTATCTCATTTGTCTATAACTCTCATGAAGACTCCAAAGTCTAATTCAGTCGGCAAGTATTTTTGAAAAATACAAAACCCCGTTTCTTTGTCATAATCCCGCAGGCCAACCACTCCACACTTATTATATCATATCTTGGCCAATAATGCTTGGAATTCATTAAAATTAGTGGGAGAATACAGCCAAGATATGTGAGAATCGTTTTGTTAAAGAAAATCAAGATGAATCAGCAAGAATCCTTTCCAAAAAGATCGACAAATGAGGAGTTGAAATTGGTGTCAAATTTCAAGCATTTTCTCAATTATTTTGAAAATTAAAAATAAAATAATTCCAAAAGGAATTATTGTGTTGCCTATAAATAGAGGTCATTTACACTTGCTAAACACACAAGTTTGTATAGAAAGTTAGAGTTTCAAAGAGAGTTTCATTGTTGTTTTCTTATATTATAGTAGATTTTCTAGTATTTCATAAAAGAATGCTTTCTTTAGTTTTCATGCAATATCTTGTTTTTTCTACTTAATTTATGTCTTTCTAAGTTTATTTTGTTGAGGAATAGAGTGAAACTCTTGATAGAGGAGAAGGAATAATTGTAGCTTTACACTAAATTTTATTGTTTTGATCATCAATTTATCTTTTAGATTATACCCTTCTTGTTTTGTGGTATTCTTGATTTATGCATTCTATTGGCACAATAAATACTTGGTTCCATTTAGTTAAATGTCTGGTTTTACTTCAACCGACTACTAACGTGGATACCTTGATTTGTTGTAGACAAAAGAATGCATGAATGCTTGAGTCCATAAACAAGTATTGGCGTTATGAGATGAATTATAATTGGTAATAAAACATGTTCACCTTATTACATGATTTATATTTAGAATATCTTCCTATTGGAACCTTCGTTGTGTATGGATTCTAATAGTAGTTATTGATAAGGTAAGAAAATATAATCATTCCTTTATCCAAAATCAAGAGTGAATCTCTATCCTCAACAATTTTATTAATCAAGTTTATCGTAAAAAAATATATTTCTTACTAGTTTAAAAAAATATCTATTTATTTCTCAAAGAAAAATATTCCTGTAAACTTACATAATCTTCCTCGTGGATCGACCTCGGACTCACGAGAAAATTATTACTTGAGACAACCTCGCACTTGGGTTTGCAACCTTAAAGTTGTAGCAAGTTTTGGCGAATTCTTTGGGAAAGCAAGGTAGGTTTCCAGGTTTGTATATATCATCACGTAAATATTGTGTGTTTATATGCTTACATGGTGTCGTAGTCCAAATTCTCGCCGTTTAATTAGATATAATTCAGAAAATTTGATAAAATTTTTTGATTCACCTCCATACACACCAATTATGGTGAAGAAGTAATTGTTCAAAATGAGATGGAAAGAGTGGAAAATCAAGAAGTGCATAATATGCGTTATTATTTGCAACCTCCTCGAAATTCTACTCCTTCTTGTTTCATTTTTCCACTAAATGCAAACAACTTTCGATTTAAGCCAGGTATGATTCCTTTACTTCCTAATTTTCATTGTATGGATTTAAAGCCCATATTTACATTTAAAGGAATTTGAAGAAGATGTGCCACATTTGATGATCAAAATTGCACGATTGAAATTGTTAAGGTCAAATTATTTCCTTTTTCTTTAAAAGATAAAGCAAAAACTTGGCTTAGCTCGCTAAAACCTAGATCAATTGGTACATGGCAATAAATGCAAATGAATTTACGAAAAAATTCTTTCCAACTCATAAAACAAATTCTTTGAAAAGACAAATTTAATTTTTCTCAAAATCCTAAAGATGTTTTCTTTGAATGTTGGGATAAGTTTAAAGAGTTGTTGAATTCCCCGCCACATCATGGTTTTGAAAATTGGCGTATAATCAGTTTCTTTTTATGAAGGTTTAAATTAAAACTAAGCAATTTATGAATCAATGTGTAACGGTCAATTTCTTGATAAAGAACCCGATGAAGCGCTAGAATATCTTGACTATCCGGCAAAATATTCTCAATTTTGGTATAGTGTTGATGAAAATAAAGGAAAACTCAATCTTAATCAAGAAGATAGTTTAAGTGCTAGGCTTGCGCATTTGGCTAAAAGAATCGATGACATGGAAGTTAAAAAAGTAAAAGAAGTTAAATCGTGCAAGATAAAAAAGTTTGTGAAATTTGTGGACTTAAAGAACACTCAACTAATGATTGTCCTCACATTCCTGTTGAAGCAAATGTCATGAATGGATTTAGAAAACCTTTTCAATCTCCATATTTCGAAACTTACAATCCACAATGGAGAAATCATCCTAATTTCGTTGGCGTGATAATAATCAAGCTCAACCAATAAATTCACAAAAACCACCAAATTTTCCTTCATATCCCCACATGTAAAATCAATTGAGGAGACTTTGCAAGCATTTATGAATGAACAAACAAACATCAATAATAAAACTTCTCGGGCTATCAATGAGATCTAGAACTCACTTTCAACACTCACGACTTCTTTGCGAATTCAAGAAAAGGGTAAGTTTCGCTCAACCTCAACCTAATCCTTCTACGCAGTTGTTGTGCTTCTACTCGGTGAAAATCCGAAAATGAGGCCAATTCAACCACAATACTTCAAGTGGAAAAATAAATAAAACAATGAAAATACTAAAAATCCAAAGAATGAGGCCAATTCAGTCACAATAAAAATTGATAAAACAATTCATCCTAAAAAGTTTTAAATTCATCTTCAGGAATGAAGAATGAAAATATCGATGATGAACAAGGTAAGTTGAATGAAGGTAAGTTTGAAAATGATAAAACATATTCACCTCCCGCCTTTTTTCCTCAAAGATTGCAACCAACTCAAAAGTTGAACTTAAATTTCAAATTTTTGAGCTTTTTAAACAAGTCAAAATTAACATTCATTTATTGGATGCAATCAAACAAGTCCCACCTTATGCAAAATTTTTGAAAGATTTATGCACAATTAAAAGAAAACATCATGTGAAGAAAAAACATTCTTAATCGAAAGCGTGAGTTCAATTATACAATAATTTGCTCCACCTAAGTACAAAGATCCAGGATGTCCAACAATTTCATGCATTATAGGAGACACTAGAATTGAACGTGCTTTACTTGATCTTGGTGCTAGCGTAAATCTTCTACCTTTTTCGGTCTATGAACAATGGGTTTGGGTGAACTTAAAGAAACTCCAATTGTACTCCAACTAGTCGATCGATCAATTAAAATTCCAAAAGGAATAGTAGAAGATGTGTTGGTACAAATTGACAAGTTTTATTTTCCGTTGATTTCATTGTTTTAGATACTCAAATTTAGGTTATAGATACAAAAACTCAAATTCCTATCATTTTAGGTCGTCCATTTCTTGCAACTTTAAATGCATTGATTAATCAGAGAAATGGTATTTTGAAATTATCTTTTGGAAATATGACTTTGGAATTAAAATGTGTTTAATGTTTGCAAACAACTCTTTTTGATGATACCGAACTAGAACTACATGAAGTGGATTTAATTGAAGAAATTGTTCATGAAAATTTCAATATCAATAATTCTTTTGAATTCTTGAAACATGTTTTGAAAGTGAAAGAATTTGTGATAAGAAATGTTTTGATGTCTTTGAATTTTTGCAATAACTAGAAAACCATTTTTGAAACCAAAAATTGAGGAGTTGTTATCATCGAAACGCAACATATTTCTTCAAGCATAAAAGCTCCAAAAATTGATTCAAACCTTTACCATCCGATTTGAAATACTCTTTTCTTGGTGAGAGTGAAACTTTACTGTAATAATTTCTTCCAAACTTGATGCATCTCAGAAAGTAAGTTGATCGAGATTTTAAAAATGCATAAAAATGCCTTCGGGTGGACCATTAATTGATATTAAAGGTATTAGTCCTCTAATTTGCACACATAATATTTATTTAGAGGAAAATGCAAAACCATCTAGAGAAATGCAAACAAGATTAAATCCTAATATGAAAGAAATAGTGAGAAATGAAATTATTAAACTCTTAGATAATGAAATAATTTATCCTATTTCCGACAAGAAATGGGTAAGTCCTATTCATGTTGTCCCTAAGAAGTCCTGGAGTTACGATGGTTAAAAATGAAAATAATGAAGCGATTCCAACTAACCATTCTTGGTTGGCGTGTGTGCATTGATTACGAGTAAAACTTAACTCGGTTACTCGAAAAGATCATTTTCCATTGCCCTTTATGGATCAAATTTTAGAAAGGGTTAGTCATAAGTTCTATTGTTTCTTAGATGGATATTCGGATATAATCAAATTGAAATTGCACTTGAAGATCAAGAGAAAACAACATTTACATGTCCCTTTGGTACATTTGCATATAGAAGGATGCCTTTTGGATTATGTAATGCACCGGCCTACATTCCAACGATGCATGCTTAGCATTTTTAGTGACATGGTTGAACGTTTTGTTGAAGTCTTTATGGATGATTTTTCAGTTTTGGTGAATCATTTGAAGATTGTTTGTTGAACTTAGAAAAAGTGTTGATAAGATGTGAAGAAAAGAACCTTGTGCTTAATTGGGAAAAATGTCATTTTATGGTAACAACGGTATTGTTCTTGGACACATTACTTGATAAAAAGGCATTGAGGTAGATAAATCCAAAGTTGAATTAATTGCTAATCTACCATTACCAAAATCGTGAAGGAGGTAAGATCATTTTAGGGCATGTAGGTTTTACTGGAAGATTTATCAAAGACTTTAGTATAATTTCTAAACCATTGTGTAATCTTCTTACAAAAGATGTTAGTTAAATGTCTGGTTTTACTTCAACCGACTACTAACGTGGATACCTTGATTTGTTGTAGACAAAAGAATGCATGAATGCTTGAGTCCATAAACAAGTATTGGCGTTATGAGATGAATTATAATTGGTAATAAAACATGTTCACCTTATTACATGATTTATATTTAGAATATCTTCCTATTGGAACCTTCGTTGTGTATGGATTCTAATAGTAGTTATTGATAAGGTAAGAAAATATAATCATTCCTTTATCCAAAATCAAGAGTGAATCTCTATCCTCAACAATTTTATCAATCAAGTTTATCGTAAAAATTATATTTCTTACTAGTTTAAAAAAATATCCTTTTGTTTCTCAAAGAAAAATATTCCTGTAAACTTACATAATCTTCCTGTAGATCGACCTCGGACTCACGAGAAAATTATTACTTGAGACAATCTGCACTTGGGTTTGCAACCTTAAAGTTGTAGCAATCGACGAATCTGGGAATCATCCTACAAAGTCATATTGTAGAAAAGATCTGAGGATTTCGGATACATTGAAAGATAAGAAAGCGACTTGAGTTTTAAGGGAGTTGTCAATTTTCTTTGGAATGTTTATAAACAATCTAGCACATTACGGGGAAGGTGTTTAGCCCATTGCTTAAAAAAGATGCAGATTCAAATGGGAGAATGAACATCAAGAAGGAATCAAGCAAAAAAGAAGTTTGCAAAAAGCTTCCGAAACTTGCAATTCCACGGGATGAAGATGAACTGTTCTTTACACGAGATGCGATTATTATTGGTGGGCGTGATTCTTAATAAAGCTACACCAAACGGAGAAGTGCCATGAAGATATGCGGCGGTCTATTTACGACATAAAGTGAAGCAACTTCGGTGGCATATCAACGAGAAAAAAATTCTTTGCAATGATCGAGAAAGGCTTTCAAAAATGGCCTTTATTTCTCTTCGCTAAAAAGTTTATCTTAAAAATTGATAATTCAAGTGTTAAAGCTTTTCTGAAAAACAAAATTGAATCAAAACCAGAAAAAGCTAGGATATTTAGATGGCAAGCTGAATGTCAATATTATGATTATGATATTGTCATTATAAAATCTCATGAAAATGTTCTTGCAGATTTTCTAACAAGAGATGGAGGGAATTGAAGCTGATTCCATCCTCACAGCCTCAAGACATCTTGGAGACCAACTGGAAATGCTACTCCGAGAATTTGATACCCTGGTCATCAATGCTGATTTGCCGAAATTACAAAGGAATGATCGGGACAAAGTAACCGATCGTATACGAGCATGTGTCCGGTCTCACTCTCAGTTGAGAATGGCATTTCAAGGGCCACTCCTCCGGGCTGCTAATAAGCAAATGGAGCGTTTAGAGCGCAGGGCTCCCCAACCTGTAGCAGAGGATTCAAGTACCTCTAGCACAAGTCCTAAGCTGGCAGAAATGTTGGCCCAAGGAAAACCGATACTCGGAGTCAAATCCGAGTTATCACATCAACCCAAAGACGTCCGGGGTAAAGGACGAAGAGATCAATCTTAGGCCTATGATGGGCACTTCTAAGGTTGATATTAACGAGATTAAAGTTTCTTCTTCTGGCGGGAATACCGGCGGGTGGGAGAAACTGATTACCAGGCAAGGGATATCTCAAGAAAAATAAAGATCGATGTTTCGAAAATATCGAGGGTTTGGATGTTACCAAATTCGACCCTGAAGAAGTGAAGAGGTGGTACGAGTTTGGGGCTTTCGCCTCGATCTCTACTACTTCACCAGGCTTCCCGGAGATCACAAAATTACGAAAATGGATCCAGGAAGCGATTAGACGAGTCTTTGGTCCAACAATGACACCTAAAACGAGGGGATACATTGGAGCCGTATTTCATAAGTGCGAACAGAGCCCATCGGAAAAGGTGGTCATGAAGCCTTCCATTACATCAAGGCCGACGACCGGATGAAAGAGCCTTCAAAAATATCAAGGAGGCTAATTCGGAAGAAGTACAATTGGCCATGACCTTCATCAAGATCAAATTACAACAAGAAGGGCGTGGGGATTGTGGGTCTGTCTCACGATGGACAAAGTCAAGTTTCCATTCAAGTTTTATCAAAATTGATGAAGCGGATCATTCTGTTGAATACTATGACAGAAAAACTACAAGATTCGCAGAAGACCTATTCAAAAGAAAAGAAATCTTACGTGGGAAAACAAGTTCTTAGGGAGTAAAAACTCGCTCATGAGTAAATATTGCAATATGGCTCACATAGGCCATTAGGAACTTGGTCTGTCATCGAATGTCAAAACCGAATGAACCGGAATTTGGCAAAGGATTCGGCCAAAAGTCGATCGGAGAAGACCCGTGACGGAGAAGAAAAGTCACGAAGTATCCAAAGTTTTGGGGACCACCAAAAAAGTAGATTCCCCAACAAAGTCGGTGGAGACATGTGACTCCGGGCCAGTAACAACCCACTCGGGAAAAAAGCGAAAAGTGGGTCCACGAAAGATGTCATCCAAGTTACTAAAAGACGAAGGGCGAAGTCAAGATGATTTGGAAGTTTTCATAAAAACTTCGGATACCAGAACAAAGAGGAGGCCCAACCCATGTGAAGATGAGTTGGATGCCAACTAATTCTTGCAAGTGGAGCAATAATTCAAGAATGAAAGAGACCTCCACTTAGGCCAATAATACTGTAACATGAGGTCTTCTACCTCTATAAATGTCAAGATCTGCGAGAAGGCTAAAGGCATCGAACATTTCCATTAGTCTTCTAACAATAAACTTTCTTTGTAAAATTCTGTTGTGAGTTTAGAATTTGCAGTGTTTTCGAGTTTTCGAGTTTTAGTTTTTAATTTTATGTACAAGAGTGTGATAGCCTTTATGAGAGGCTAAACAGTTTTCTCCTCCCAAAAGGAGATTGCGATGTAATAAATTTTCCTTTAAGTTCTTAATAAAATAAAGGTTGTGTGTTCAACATGTGTTCATAATGTCTTATTGATTCATCCCTTTGAAGAATTACTTTTTACGCCTTGGGAGTAGGAAAGCGAACCAAGGTTGTCTTTGAGCGGTTTACGAAGAGTCTCGGATAAACTGAGATCATCTTCCCGAGGGTGAGGTTGAACAGTGAGGAGTTGTTTGTCAAATGATCCGGGGCGTAATTTTCCGATTGGTGGCGTTGCGAACCACTTAACCCGATCTTTGTTTGGCCAAAAGAGGTATGAATTTTAAGGGATTTATTAATTTTACGGAAGCATGTTGGGCACGATATGGTCGTGAATGGACTATTTCCATTTTCACTGTAAACCTTAGTTTGGAACCGATAACCCAGAATCGAATATCTTTTAATTCCATAACCTGTTAAGTTTATTGCCGAAACGACATGATCTTTTTAAAACCTCCGTATGGAGACCGGATCTAAGTAGGTGTAACAATGACACGAATGAAACAGGTGTGAGAAATTGAGAGTGTTCATATTCGTGAAATCAGAATCTAATTTAATCATGTTTCCTTAAGTTGTTATAAAGGTATAATGGGAACTTCAACATATATTTGAACTCTTTTAATAATGAAGGCCATTCTCAGAATGGAACTTGGAAAAAGGCCATTCTTGAACTTACCCCTTTGCGGTATTCAACTTTGATTCTTTACAAAACATGGGCGTGTGTGTCCGAAATTACAATTAGGATCGAAAAATGAACCAAGTTATTCGATTACTCAATTTGATTGTTAAAAGCTTGTTTGAGTTCAGTTCATTAACATAATGAATCAAGTTTGAAAATATTTTTTTGTTTGATAAAAAGTAAAGTTTGGCTCGAGCTCGCTAGATTGGTGAAAAAGAATAATATGTGTGTAAAAATATCAAGCCATTCGAACTCGATTCATGCTCGGCTCGACTAAAACTCGTTTGAGCTCGACTTGATTCATAACCAAATCAAGCTCAAATACAATTTTTGAAGTTCGATTAATATTCGAACAAGTTTGAATATTATTATGCTCTACTAGACTTGACTCATTTACACCTCTAGTAGCAATTTAGCAATATCGTAAAGTTTAGGTACAAAACTCCCATAGAAAAATTTTAGGTATCAAACTAGCAAAACGACCGTAACATATGTTTAAAAAAAACCTTGCTCTTTAAAAATATATATATTTTTTCATTTATAAATTGCTTATAACTAAATTTATCCTAATAATACCATTATATATGCATTCTATTATTCACAATTGTGCTTGAACAAACTAAGATGAATAAAATTATTAATTTACGCTCAAAATAAGGTAAAATATATTTTCTTCATTGGAAGTTTCACTTGTCTTCAGTTTTATTATATATAGAAATTTGTCGATTTTTTCAAGTTATGATAATGAAATGGCCGGCAATTGGAAATAAATTGTAACATTGCATACCAATAAAAAATATTATATCGCAAACTTGAAACGAAAATATTACAACATAAACAACACAACAATACAAATACATTCACCGACTTAGAGGATAGTGACTTCGAGCTCCCAAGCAATAAAAGAAAAAACAAAATACATTCACCAGCTTATCACGACAATATAAACTCTTCGCCAAACCACAAACATACACGTACATGTATCCAATTAAATTCAAATCAATCGACTCACGAATTATACATGTTAATGGCACTTCATTATTCGAACGAGACCAACGTTTATTTGATTTAATCAGGAGCTTAGGAGATAAATGAGAAGGAGAGATAAAGGTTTTATCAGGTTGTCCCCCAATCGACACCCCAAACGTCCCTTCGGTCCCCCCTGTCCCCGTCAAGATCGGTCGTCCTGGAAGGTGCCTACGGCACCCACGTCATGAGCACATCCACACCCGCACCCACATTTTGCAACAGGTGGCGCGCGGCTTCACATTTTGCGATGATCTCTATGATCACAATAAGAATCAAAATGCATGTGTACTTAATGCCTCTAGCAGCCATGATTTCTTCTTATAAATGAATTGATGAACACAGAGAAAGAAAAAAAAACGAAAGTAATTTTTCCTTTTCTTTTTCGGAGAAAATATGACTTTTATTTTGATGGTGGAGAAATAGTAGCACATTTTGGGTGGTATTTATAGTTAGGACAAGTTCAATATGCCGAAGGAGTACTTGCACAATATGATTGGAAAAAATGAATAAATTAAAACAGGTTGGTTTATTTGTTAGAAGATAATGATGAAGCTATATTCTTTGAAACCATTTTTTAAAATTTCAGATAATGATGCGGTCAATTAATTAAGCTCTTACTATATAGTAATAAACTAGCACGTCTAGGCCATTGATCCATTAATTAATAAGCTCTAAAGATATGAGAATAAATTAATTGCATGCACGATGCACGTCCGTCTATAATAGATTAGTCTTCTTGCCTTGAATGTTGGCTGTTGCTCAATAAATTTCCATTATGTTTATATTATATGTGGAACAATATTTTAGAAAAATCAAACTATTTTAGCTGGTGTTTAGTCGATTACGAATTTCATTGCAGATATGGAAATTTTGCTAGCCTGTTATATGCAACTATTACTGCCGTATCAATATATATGTGAGTTGTTGATGGATTTTCTCACTGTATTATATATATGTTGCTTTTGTATGTTTCTCTATGTGAAATGGGGTTTTTTCAATTATCTTGTGATGGGTATCTATCTGCTGCAATAGAGACACAAACGAATACTACAGAATTGAAAGTAAGCCTATTAATACGAATACAACTCTAAGGTTAAAGTAAAACAAAAATTACAGAATATGAACGATATAACAAATATAATAGGGTAAAAACCCTAAGGCTCGAGCATCGATTATCGTCTCGGGGACCGAAATACCCAAAAGAATACGTCACCACGAGTCAACTCAAATAACCAAGAGGATACCACAATAGTCTCACCACAGAGAAGTACCTCCAAGCCCGTACCCAAGAGATAGGTCCGTCATGGTACCCTCATTATTGCCCTCCTAATTAAAAGTAAATAATAACAGGAAATAGGTCCGTCATTATTGTCTTAATATTTTCAATGACAAGATTATACCGTCATTAAAAATTAATTTCACGCGATGACGAATTTCCTCATTATTAATATCATTCGCCCCTCACTATATGTTGTTTTGTTTATAAATTTTACCGTCATTATTAGTTGTTAGTCCGTCACCAAAAATCTCATAAGTCAAGAATTATCCTCATTAAAAGTTATTCATTATTCTGAATTTAGAATCAGTATATCTTGTGAATTACCATTTCATAAAAACATATCATTACTAATAAAATATTAATAATGCAAATATTCAAAAACAAATATTTTTTGAACAAATTTTATATACACAAATTTTATCGAAAAACTATTACTTTTTATAATATGATATTTTTCCGGTTTTAATTATTGCATGACATAGTAAAGGTATATAAATAACTTATCCTAATTAAATTACTATCTTCAAAAAAATTGTTATACTTATTGCTTTAACATGTACGAAGATGAACTTGTTCTAGGTTAACCAACCGTTCCATATGCCATTACCGAACGTAATATAATAATATCGGTGAAGGTATTACACTTTAGTGCAAAAGTATTACTTTTTATTGGAAAAGTATTAATTTTTATAATATATTTTTTTTGTTTTAATTATTGCGGACACACTAGGGGTACTCTAGATACAATCGGCTCTCATATTGGTCTAAAAAGAACTCAATTGAAGATATGCACAAGTTGTATCATGACTATGATCGTGCACTTGATCTTGTATTTAGTGTACGTAAATCGATCACTAGATGTAGGGATAATGGAGTTGTGATGAGAAAAAGTACTTCGTATGCACACGTGAAGGAACAAAGATATATTATTGTGCTATATTACAACATTGGCTAATTCACTGAATTTCGCAAAATGAATCATCTGTTGGTTTAAGTTCATTTAATATTTCAAGATACTGCCCAATCTATTACGAAGGGAAGAAGAAAAATGATAGAGGAAAATTTCGAAAAAGGCAAGAAAAAACTATTGATGTATCTAACTCTATTCAAGCCAAAGAGTTAGATTCCAAGACTCCAAATGCTTGATTATTTTAGTGAAAATAGACTATGCTCTCAGAAATATACATTCATTTTAAGTAATACTTTATACATAAATAATAATACTTTTGCAATTATTTCATAATACTTTTAAGATGCACTGATACTTTTAACTTCTTTTGTTGAAACTTGATGTGTGTGCCAACACATTTTATATTATGTATGTCACCAAACGATCTCTACCAAAATCGAAGGAAAAACAACAAAAGATATTACTCAATAAGCGTATGTGTATTTTACATAAATTTACTCTTGATTTTAGTGAAAATTGACTAGTCTGTCTAAATTATACATTAAGTTTAAGTAATACTTTATAATTATTCATAATATTTTTATGATGCACTAATACATTTAACTTCTTTTACTGGATAGAAGATCTTAACACATTACAAACACATGTTGCAACCATGCAAATGAACATGCTTTTTAGAAATGTACCAATACACCAACATTGCATATAACCATATTTTCAGCAAAATGTATAAACTAACCACCAGGTTTATTCTCAAAAACAAAGAAAAGATAACCATGCATTGTTTCGACAACCCAACTATATTTCCAAAATTCTCCATAAAACCAATACTCTTATCATATTTTCAGTAGAACATTTTGCATAAAAACTAATATTTCGATCCTAGCCATACATACAAATTTTTAAATATTCATAACTCAAAACAGACTCATTTTCAGTTCTTTGATATTCATAACTCATTTAACAAAAGTTCAATATATTCACTTTCTAGTTCTTTGATTTCTTCTTTTTCTTTTTCTTCTTCTTCTTTAAATCATCTCCTTTCCTCTTCAAGCCGCACCCATTCTCTTTTTATCTCTAATCCTGTGCTTCAAATCAGCTTTCTTCAAACAAAAATTGTGTAACAAAATTGCTACAATAAAAAAAATGCAAGTTAAATAACTAATAATATAAAAAAGTAACACTTTTCAGAAAAAATATTGATACTTATAGATTAAAAACTAATACTTTGAGCACAAATACTATAATACTTTTTAACAAGAGTCTAACAGTTATGCACAGAACAACATAACTTTACTATCATAACAAGTAAATATTTATGCACAGTCAAATGATACTTTTTCAGGAAAAAGTAATCCTTTTAAGGAAAATATTGATACTTTTAGCAACATAAAAGACCACAAAACATCAAAACCAGAAAAAAAAAAAACAGATGAATCGCACCTAAAAATCACAAAAACCAAAACTAGAAAAGAAAAAAACACAAACAGTTGCATCTAAAAACCACAAATTCCAAAACCAGAAAAAGAATTGAAAAATCGCATAAAAACCAATACATTACACATCATGAACCCAGAAAAAATCACAAAAAACGCACAAACATAAATCCTAGTTTGAAGTTTACTAAAAATAACATATGTAAACATAAAAACTTGAAAAACATATAGCAACATGAAAAAAAGGAGGAACATAAGCCCTAATCTTAACAAGTTTCGAAAAAAAAAAAAAAATTAAAAAATTGCATAGAACAAAATAAAATACCAAAAACTTACCAGCATAAATTAAAGCAGGAGAGAATGCAATTTCAGAATAAAATTGGAAATAAACGAGAGTTAAACAATGGAAGATGAACAATAATGAAGATTTAGGGAGAAGAAACTGGAAAAAAAAAAAGTTAGAAACGAGAAAGAAGAAAAAACAGAGGAAAAAGATAGAAGAGGAAAAAAATGAAAAAACTATAACTAAAAGAACTTGGGCGGGTCAAGTTGCATCGATCTGATAGTACAGGACCCGTGTAGGACGGTCTCAACTCTCATGTGAGTATTTGTCTACTATTAATAAGGTCTGAAATTTTTTTGCCATTTACTATTAAAACGATCAAAATAAAATTTGCCCCTCATTATAGCAATGGACAAAAACTAATTTTCTTCAAAATTTTCCAACAATATAATCAGTGCCTAATTTGAGTTTTTTTTTTTTTTAGAAACCCAATTTGAGATTTGACTTAAACATAATGGCAAAGTGATTGGTTGTCTTTCATTCCGTCCACTTTCATTTTCTCGAGTGGATAGTAGTGAAATGTTTTTGAAAGTGAAAGTAGAATGGATAGAGAAAAATAATAATTGTGTTGATGTGATGGAGAATCTTTTATAGATATTGATTATTTGTGGAATTTTTGTGGAAATAATAATGTAAAACATAATGTAAGAAAATTGAATAAAAATAAAAAATTGAACCAAATATAAGTAATATGGATCTTATTTTATACCTTTTGTTATCAAGATTAAGAAAAAAATAACAAAATTGTGATAAATTAAAGAAATTACCGAAATTGTTTATATGAATAGGAGGAGGAGAGAGAAATAAATAAGTATAGTTGGGTATTGAGAAATGGAAATGAAGTGAGATTTCTTTTTAAAAAACTCACTTATTTCACAAACAATCACGCTCTCTAAAAATTTTTCTCTCAAAAATGAAAATTTTGAAAATTTTGTGAGAAAATTATAATAGCGTAAGTTTTAATGTTCGTCCATTTTCATTAAAATTGTTAATCATCTTTGTCGATTAAAAATTTGGCGTAATAATATATTTAATCTTTTACCCAAAAATTAACCACACCAAAATTGTTGTATAATGTATGAATTGTGTAGTAATTTATATAACAGTGGGTTTTTTTTTATTGCCATTCCATTATTTCCATCAAACCAAAATGTTTTTTAGCTATATTTTCTACACACATATTTTTTAGCTATTTTGGGTGTGAAAAACCTAAGTTGTCATTGAGTCAATTTAACAAAGACAAAGACACATATCCTTGTAACTTGGCATCGAAGTTCTGAACCTCGACATCGAGCCACTATAACTTAACATTGTAATGTAACTCGACATCGAGTTATCGTGACTCGATATCGAGTTACAATAACTCTCAAGCATCCAGCTTCTTTCACTTATTATAACTCGGTTATTTTGTTTTTCTACAAAAACTTTGAATTCACATAACTTTTCGTTTTAAATCTGTTTTGCATATATAATATATCAAGTTAATCCTCTTCCCGATATCAATTTCTCGATTCTAAAACTTCCTATTCTATTCCCAAGCACTATTAACTTTCTGTCAACAACAGTTACTTATACTACAATAAATAACTTATTTGCATATTTAAAAATGAAAAATACATATTCGATTTTTAAAAAAGCTTGAAAGAAAAAAAAAAAGTAAGATGATACATAGAGATAAGTGAAAGAGAGACAAATACACCAAATATCAACCAAAAATACTAAAAAGTATGAATGTCATTTATTTGGCTAAACGACTAAAAAAGATGTGTTCAGAAAAATAGTTAATTTTTATTTTTACCTTTTGGAAAGAATCATTTTGATCCATTTCCACTTTATATAAAGTAATTTTTCCTCCGAACATAGCGTAAGAGCACTATTTGTTGATGACCTCTTCGTATGTCTGTCTATATGTGAAAACTAAGAGCACTCGCCTCACATATACCAATCAAAGCCTCTGGTCTCTGGTGCTCTTGTTTTCCGCACGAGCCTGGCAAAACAGCCAGCCCATATATAGGGCCGAAATGGCAGCGGCCCAAAAGGATTAGTCTACTTTGGCCAGTCCAAAGTGGCCCGAAACCCGACAAATCTCGAACGGTCTGATCAAAATACATGTAGTGGGTTGGATTGAACCACAAGAATGCAGCAATGAAATTTTGGCCCGGCTCACATAGTCACATGGCCCACTGGGCTTGGGCCGAGCTGGGCCGGACGCCCATTAACGGCTCTATCTCATCAAGTAAATATGTGTTCACTGTAAGGTACAAGCCAAGCGGCTAGAGTCTAGACACTTCCATCTTTTTCTTTAATTTTGTGTGCTTTCCATTATGGTTGCAATTGAACCGAACCGAAGCCTTTTTAAGTATTTGAGTTTGGCTCGTTTATTATCGAAGTAACTCGAGCCTCAATTTATCGAACATATTGATGGCTTACTTAACTTTTTCGAGCTTAATCGAGCCTAAACGAGCTTAGTAAATATTAATTAAAAATTAAATTATTCTTCAATTTATTACAAAAATAAAATTATTTATATTTAGAATTCATAATATATTTATTAAAACTTATAATTTTATTCCAAAAATAAGTTTATTGAAATATTTTTATATTATCTTAAGTAAAAATATGAAAAATTAAAATTAAAATCAAATTATTAGTTTAATTTATACGAGCTTACTATCGAGCCTATTCACGAGCTTATTAACGAGTCTATTCACGAGCTAACGAATCGAATATATCTCTAAGTTTGAGTTTGGTTCGTTTATTTTTAACGAGTCTCATTAAACGAACTCCCGGACGAGCTTTTATCGTATCGAGCTCCGAATAGCTCACGAGCGGCTTGATTCATTTGCAGCCCTACTCTTCATCATTCTATATTAAATTTATTTTATTTATGACTAGCTCGAGTATCTTGGCAATTGGCATATATGATATAATAACATGAAGAAAGTGATTGAACTTATCTTTTTCTTTTTTGAAAGATTAGTCCGATACTAAGACTTGTTAAGTAAATTGGCCCATTGTTGTCTTTGGCCCATTGCTTATTAATTAAACCCAAGTATCCGCAGCCTAATCGAGCAACCCAAGCCCACTCTATTGTCATTGGTCTTCTACTCGGATCGGGATCCGAATCTCTTGTCCGCGGATCCTACTCGGTTTAATCTCAGCGCCCATTTGCTGCGATTAATCTTAGCCATTCATTGCCCCCATAATACCCCCTGCACCAAACCCTAAATCATTATCTAAATTTTCTTTCTCTCTCATCTCTCGAGCTCTCTCGTGTATATCGTGCTCTCATCTCTCTCTAGATATTTCCGGATCCTCGCCTGGATCCCATGTGAGATTCTTGGGTTGGGATACAGATCTATGTGATTAGTGTGTGTGCCCACCATCTCCTCGGTGTACAATCATATTTCCGAGTGTATCCAGGGTTTATGGGCTTGGGGTATTTCCTAGGGTTTTTCCGTGTGAAAATCCGATCGAGGGCTTGTCCGGAGGTTTGTTGTGGCTTGGCGAGTTCTTGGGTGATTTGCCTTGGTTCTCTCGGTGCTTCGTGGTGACTTTGTGTAGGGATTCGGTCCCCGAGCGAATTCTTTCTATATTCGGATTAAGGATTTATCCCTTTACTGCTTGTGTTATATTTTCTTGTAATTTTCAGTTTCGTTCTTTGTACTTTACTTTCTTGCAAGAGTTTAGAGTACATTTTTGTATTAATAGGCTTTTGAGTCTATAATTTGGTTTCGGTACTAAGTGTATCGATCTATTAAAGCAGATAGATACCCAACAAGACTCTTATAGAGAAATAAGAATGTTCCGAATGTAAATAGTCATGTAGAATAAAATCATTTTCTTATGTGTTTTGTCTAACTTCATTTGCTCATTGTGTTAGTTTTTTCATAATACCTTTTATTGAGTCAATATACTGGTTTAATATTACAAGTACTTTTTACTGTTTTTTGTTTTATAACAATATCGACCCCTTTGATAATTTATGCTAGTGGTAACAAAATTAGAAAGAGGATTTGTAATAATCTCTCCTTAAACCCAATCAATTAAAACATATTATTTGTCACTCCATTTTTTATGGAAAATATATGCAAATAGCAATACGAAAGTTGACAATTCAATACAAGAAACAAAAAGTATAATATAATACGACCAGTTAAATAAGATATGTGTGATTACAATTAAAGGAGTACAATCATTGCTAGAATGCGGGAATGAAGTAAATGCATTAATTTCTTTGCTCACTGTTAAGCTCATTATCCCTCGTTTGAAGCTTCTTGAGAATCTCATCCCCAAGGATGTTCAATCCACTTAAATGATACAAACCAAGTTCATCCAATTGTTTGCCTTGCGTATTTCAATTCATTTATGTTCTTGAATCTTGATAAATTTGTTATTTCCGCATTACATGTTTGCTCCATATATTTGTCATGTGTTTTTATCCTTTTGGTTCATTCTGGATCTTCAAAGTCCAAAAATCTTCGTGATACTTATTTCACTATAGATTGCTGGGGATGGCCACACGACTCGTTGATTTCTTCCTTGGTTGTGGACTACTATTTCAATGTCGACTCCACAAAGAATGGAGAGTTCATTCGCTTTTGTGAGCACACCATCTGTCCTTTTCCCAAATGTGGTGTTTCTCTTATTGACATTTGCTATTAGCTTATGTCTAATCCTTAATGTTGTCATAGTTTTGATGATTTCCTAGAGTTATTTATTTGAATAATTTTCATATGTAACTTTTGATTTGTTGACGTATTTATACAAAAATATGTCATTAATTACTTTTAGTAAGAGTAGTATATTGGTCAACGTAGTCAAATAATTTAATACCAATTCTAAGAATTAATTTCATGTGAATTAGATAATGCTCTTCATAATTTCCATAATCATTGCACAATTCATACAACAATGTTGGTATTGTTATTATTTGTGCAAAAGTTTAAGTATATTATTACGCCAAAATATTACTCGACAAATATTAAATGGCTCACCCAAAATATAATTTAACCAAAACTGTTTTATGAATTATGTATTGACTAAATACAGAAATATATGAAGAGAATTATCTAGTCCACATGAAATTCTTGAAATTAATATCAAATTATTTGACTACATTGACCAATATAGTACTTTTACTAAAAGTAATGCCATTTTTATTTGTATAAATACATCCAACAAAATCAAAAGTTACATGTAAAAATATTAAATAATTCTAGAAAACATCAAACACTATGACAACGAGAAGGATCAGACATGAGCTAATTGCCAATGCGAATATGAATAACACCACACTTGGGAAAAGAACGTTGGTCTACTAAAAAAGCGAATGAACTCTCCATTTTATGTGGAGTGGATATTTGAATAGTAGTCCACAAACAAGGAGAAGAGAACAACGCAGACTTGTGTCCATCTCAAGCAATCTTTAATTAGAGGTTGCAGAGAGATTTCCGGACTTTCTAAATGCAGAAAAGAATCAGAAGAATGAAAACACATAAAAAACATATGAAGCACATCTTGAATGCGGAAAGTGAAAATTTGTCAAAATCCAGGACAAAATTGAATTGAAAGAATCTCAACCATTGTTGAATGAGCTAACACAATTGGCAAGCATTTGAATGAACATGCTTTGTATAATTGGAATGGCTTGAACTCCCTTGCACATGAGATGCTCAAAAAGCTTCAAAAGAGGGGTATTTAATTGTGAGCAAAAAAAGGCATCTACCTCCTTCCTCACATCCTAACAATGGTTGTGCACCTTGAATTGTTATGACAGATACCTTATTTAATTATTTTGTTGTATTCTATTTGTTTTTGTTTCTCGTATTGAATTGTTAATTTTCGTATTTCTACTTGTATGTTTTCCATAAAAATTGAAGTGACATTTATATGTTTTAAATGCTTTGGTTTAAGGACAATTATTATAAATTTTCGTTTAAATTTTGTTACCACTAGCACAAACTACCAAAGGTAAAAAAACAGTAAATATTACTTATGATATTAAACCATCATCTTAACATAGATTTACTTAATGAAGGGTACTATGAAAAAAAGCAAAAGAGATTAGTTAACACAAAAATAAGAAAATTAATTTTATTCTACATGACTACATACCTTCAAAACAATCTGATTCCACATAAGTGTAGTATAAGACGGAGCTTTTGATTTCCTCGTGTTGTTATATGCAAAAATATTTGCGCTTTATAAATGAAATAAGTTCACTATAGAACGGTAGTGAGCACACAAAACCAAAGGAAGTGATGGAGATGTATAGTTGCTTGACTTGTACATTACAATGAATGCATATTTATAGACTTGAAGAGAAGCGTTGGCGAGCATTAGATCGAGAAAATTAGTTATTATCGAATCAAATTATGCGGAATATATTAAAAATATGCTACATTGACCGCGTTATTATATATTGACTTAAAGAGAAGCGTTGACGAGTAGTAGATCGATAAAACCAGCTTATTGTCGAATCAAATTAACAGAATTAAAAAAAATCATGAAAAATATGTTGTCTGTTGCATTTTGATATTTTAATTATATTAAGCAATAAAATTTAATTTAATAAAATTATTTTAATTCTCTTTTTACTCTAAAGGTGCCCTGTGTCTTTGCTCAACTTCACATTTGGGGAAACATATAAATAAAATTCTTTTTAAAAAAAAACTCATATTTTAATTGATTTATTCCATATTACGATGCACAAATAGTAATACAGTGGAATCTTCTAAATAATAGATGTCAACATTTACACGTTAATCTCATGGATTCGTCCATATCCTTGTAATTATATCAAAATTTTCCAAATTTTATTCAATAAATTAAATAATACTAACATAGAAAATGAATCCAATATAAAGTTGAATACTGCTAACACCTGATTTGGTTGTTTCACCATCACCAATTGTAGATTTCCTTACTATTAATCATGCCGATAAATTGATAATAAGCAGGAATCCTTATCCAAATTTGGGTAAATCTCACTTTACCCCCTATACTCTCATCGAATATTACTTTACCCTCCCGTACTTTTAATTGTATCACTTTACCTCCTTGTACTATCAATTTGTATCACTTTACCCCCTTATATAATTAAAATATTATTTTATCCTCCCATTCCTTTATTAAATGACCTAATTGTCCCTACTAATATTTTTAATTTAACTTATGGCATTAAATACATATAATTGTTTTAGAAAATTTTATCCATTATTTACTAAATTTAAAATAGTTTCTATTAAATAACTATATGATGGTTTTTTTCAGAACTAATATACTCATACATATTTATTTCAATAATAAATCTAGTTGTTTTGTATTATTGTGAATAACCACTAAAATGACTATTTTTTTCTATTAACATGTTTGTAATAAATTATGATTATCTAGCCAATAATTGAAAAATTACTAATAACATGTAATAAAAATGTATTATATATATTATTTAATTTAAGTGTATGATGAATCAGAAAATAAAAGTATAAATGTATTTGCTTATAATATTATTTTTTATATTAATTTAACAGGGACTATATTAAAGTTAAATAATTAGCAACTAAATGTAAAATATAATAGATTTCATATTAAGAGTTAATTAATCAAGTTATGAAAGTTAATGTAGAAATTAAGTACAAATTTATTAATATTTAATACCTCTAAAATGATTTTTGTTATTTTACTAAAATTAATAGAAGGATAAAAATGTCATTGTTTTGAGTATATGATTATAAAATGATATTCTAAAAGCATGAAGGAGTAAAGTAATATTTATTGAGAGTATAAGGGGTAAAGTGATACAATTGGGAGTACAAATGAGTAAAGTAATACTTTTTTTTTTTTAGGAAAGTAAAGTAATACTCAAGGAGAATATAGGGGTAAAGTGAGATTTACCTCCAAATTTACATTATATATAACGAAAAGCATAAGGTTGAGAAGTATAAACCTGAATTCATTGATTATGAATTGTATTGTACAATGGTATTTATAGAGGTGATGTGATGGTGGTTACGGTTTGTTATGAAAGTTAGTTACATGTCTAACTAACTTCATAATCGCATACAATACAACCCCTACTAAGTGATGCCTACCGTTGTACAATTGGTGAGGAACCTATGGAAGTTTTGTACACAACATCCAAATGCATTGGAGGTTAAAGGTCCGTGAATAAATGCATTGGTTGCTCTTGACGATGGAATGAACCGTATGTCCACTTCCTTACTCTTTAACTTTCTCCCTTACAAAGTGCACATCAATTTCTATATGTTTAGTTCTTGCATGAAATACAGGATTAGATGCCATTGCCACCGCACTCATATCATATTGTCACACCAAAGAATAGAAGAAGCAGGTTTTAACCCCTATTTCATGAAGCAATGATTTGAGCCATACCACATCGATGTGGTGTCGCAAGTGACCTCAGACTCACCGCACTACTTCAGACACTACATTTTGTTTCTTGGCACTCCATAACAACAAGTTACCACCAAGAAGAATGCAATGCCCACCAGTTGATTTCCTGTCATCTATATTACTAGCCCAATCAGCATCTGAGAAGGCCTCAAGTAACATCCTGTTTGCTGGAGTGAAGACTACACCAAGGGTTCTAGTGCGCTGAAGATACCTAAGAAGATGTTTGCAAGCTTTCCAATGGTTTTCTGTGGGTTGATGGAGGAATTGAATGAGCCTATTGACAGTGAAGGCTATGCCAGGCCTGGTAATTGTGAGATATTGCAAGGTGCCAATAACACTTCGATATAAAGAAGGCTGCTCAAACAATTTACTATCTTCCAAGAACAACTTTTGACCAGTACTGATAGGTGTGGGAGAAGGCTTGCAATGTAACATGTTGGTGTTAAGAAGCAGGTCATGAATGTATTTTGTTTGACTGAGAACCAACCCTGCAGAAGTTCTATGTTCCTCCAAGCCCAAGAAATAGTTGACCTCTCCAAGAGTTTTGAGAGCAAATTGCTGATTCAATAGATCAATTACAGCTGAGATTTGCTGAGGATCACTGCCAGTGAGGAGAATGTCATCTACATAGATGAGAATGAATAATCGAACTCCCGATGTGTTTTTGAAGAACAAAGAAGTATCTGAGATAGATTGCTGAAAACCAATAGAAGATAAGAACCCAGTAAGTTTGAGAAACCAAGCACGAGGAGCTTGTTTGAGCCCATACAAAGCCTTCTGAAGCTTGCACCACACATGAGTTGGAAAACTGAGATCCACAAAACCTTCAAGTTGAGACATGTACACAGTCTCCTTAAAATCTCCATTCAAAAATGCATTATTAACATCTATTTGTTGAATGCTCCATTTATAGGTGACAACTAAGGTAAAGATGAGCCTAATAGTGCAAGGCTTGACAACATGACTGAAAGTCTCAACAAAATCCACACCAACAGTCTGTTCAAAACCTCTAGCCACCAGTCTGGCTTTAAATTTATCAATCGTGTGCCATCTCGCTCTATATTTGACCACGAAAACCCACTTATTGGCCGACAATATGCATATCGGGAGTAAAGGGAACCAAACTCCAAGTTTTCTTTTCCATAAGAGTGTCAAACTCACTGAATTGAATCTCTCCATCTAGGATCCTTTAAAGCTTCAAAGAATACGCCAGAAGGTTCAACTTCAAGGGATTGAGAGAAAGAAGGAGAAAGAGGAGATAGCAGAGAAAAGCTTAGGTTTCGATCCCATTTTTGACTCGGTAATCATGGGATGAAGAGAGATAGATGGGAGACTAGGAAGAGCTGGAGCGAGAGAAGGAGATAATGGAGTAGAAGGAGAGAGGGGAGGAAGATCAACAAACAGATTAATCCCACGAGGAGAGAGACTAGGAGATGAAGAACTAGGAGGATGAAGAGGAGGGGAGGAAGAGACAAGAGAGGATGGAGTACTAGCGGAAGAGGAAGAATCGGCAAATATGAGACAGAGGTCTATTAGAAGGGACAAGAGTGAGTTTAGATTGAAACATAGAGGGATATGGAAATTGCGTTTTCATTAAATTCCACAAGACATGCTATATAGAGTCTCCCAGGCACTTAAGCATTTGTAGCCCTTATGAGATGGACTATAGCCTAGAAAGAGACACTTTTCGATCTAAATTGAAATTTGTGGTTATAAGGTCCGAGGTAAGGGTAAAAAAAGACCCAAATACTTTGAGAAACTTATAATCGGGGGTAAGGCACAGAAGAAGTGTATAAGGAGTGGAGGAGTTAAGACCTTTGCGAGAGGAGCCTATTTATGATGAAAATCGCAGAGTAAAAACATCACACCAGAATTTGAAAGGCATTTGATCTTGAGCAAGTAAAGCCAACCCATTTCAACAATATGCAAATGTTTTCTTTCAGCTCTCTACCATGTTCGGCCGATGCGTATGAGGGCAAGGATGTCTAAATTGAATCCCTAAGTTAGCAAGAACAGGAGTTAATGATCTCGTACTCACCCCCAAATCGTTTGAAGACATTTGATTTTTTGGATTGGAATTGTCTTTTCTACAAAGGCATTGAATTGAAGGAATACAGAAGAAGCCTCAAACTTTAGTTTTAATGGAAAGATCCAAGTGTATCTAGTGAAGTCATCCACAAAATGAATATAGTATTTGTATCCTTCAGTGGATGAAACATGAGAGGGGCCCCATAGGTCAGAGTGAACAAGCTGAAAAGGAGAAGTAGTTTTGGTTGGTTGAGAAGGGAAGGACATATTGTGAAGTTTTCCTAATTTACAAGCTTCACAAAAATGTAATGAAGATGCAGATGATTTAACATTTAGACTATGCAACACATGAGTTAAAACAGTAGAACAAGGATGCCCAAGTTTATTATGCCACACATCCACATCAAAAGTATTTGTGGTAGCAACACAAAGTTACAGGTAAATAAGCACTTTGTTGCTTGACAATCAAGCAAGATACAAGAAAACATCAACATTACAGGGAAAACAAGAGGAAAAGAAGGAGAGGACTTATTGATTGACTTGAGTGACTTAAGATGAGTGAAATCGTCGATATAGCCCATCTTTAAGCACTCCGGCCATAAGTGTTCCGCTTGTTGGCATTGTCCTTGACAAAACAACAATTATGATGAAATTCAATTAGCACATTGTTATCCTTAGTGAACCGAGATATCTTTGAGAAGGTTTTTGGTGATTTGAGGTACATAAAGAATATTATTGAGAAGTAATGATTGGATTGATTATAAGTAGGGAAGAGAAGAACCAAGATGGGAGATATTCAAAGTTGAACCATTACCTCGCAAAGCTTCTTAACCTTGATAGTTAGATGAATTGAGTGAGGTTGTCCATGGAAGTTCGTGATATGATTGGTGGCTCCATTGTCAAAGTACCAATGAGGATCACCATAGGAGGAGAAGAACTTGCACCAAAGAAGATAGGCCTGATGGAGAGCTGTGTGATTAGGCTTGCCACACAACCGGCTTGATTAAGTTTGTTGGAGTTTCTATAAAAACCACCTCTACCGAGCGGCCTCTACCTCTACCACGAGAGAACCTACCACCACCTCCGTAACCATTAGAAATCAAGCAAGGTTTGTAGATATAGATTGATTTGGACCGTAAAATGAGCCAGGTGCGAGGGGATTGAAGAATACTAGCATTTGCAAATCGTTGGGATTTGGTCAGATCACGTCCGCAATGGGCTTTAAAATAGGCGCAAAGCGTGGCCCGTGATTCGAACTCGTGAGCGCCGGATTACATAGTTAAAGGATAGCTTAAAGGATATGATTTGGACTACCTATACCAACAGATGCATCTTCTTTTATGGTACCCATTACATAGAAACTCCGAGGTTTAGTGTGCTTGGCCCGGAGTAGACATGGGATGGGTGACCCATTGGGAAGTTTTCTAGGGTGCGGCGTGAGTGAGGACAAAGCGCTAGAAAAGAGTCGTTTGGTTTGTGGGGACGATGCCAATCCGAGTAGCGTTAGAGGTCCAACAACGGTATTAGAGCAGTCACGAAGTTCCACCTTGGAAGCACGCTGCAGTGGAGGTTGCCAGGAGCGGTGGAACTGAGATGCTGGCGCAGCGGAGGTAAACGGACCAGAACTAAATGTAGGTTGGCAGATGGCCGGAACTGAGGTAAAACAGACTGGAACTGAAGGTGTAGGTTGCTGGGTGGACCAGAACTGAAGGGTAGGTTGCCAGGTGGCCGGAAACAGACTGGAACTGAAGGTGTAGGTTGCTGGGTGGACCAGAACTGAAGGGTAGGTTGCCAGGTGGCCGGAACTCAGGTAAAATAGACTGGAACTGAAGGTGTAGGTTACTGGGTGGACCAGAACTGAAGGCTAGGTTGCCAGGTGGCCGGAACTGAGGTAAACAAACTGGAACTGAAGGTGTAAGTTGCTCGGTGGCCGGAACTGAGAGGCTGGTATGACGCGATGCTTGAACTGAAGAAGTTGGCGTTAGAACTGAGGAAGTTTGGCGGACAGCGGAGGTTGCCAAGAACTGGAGCTGAGAAGATGGCAGGTGCTGGGAGGGGGATTGTTGGGATTTGGTCCAAGATCCTACCCGCAATGGGCTTTAAAATAGCGCAAGCGCCGCACGCGATTCAACTCGTGAGCTACTGGATTGTATAGTTAAAGGATAGCTTAAAGGATATGATTTGGACTACCTATTCCAACAGATGCATCTTCTTTCTCGTACCCATTACATAGAAACTCCGAGGTTAAGCGTGCTTGGCCCGGTAGACATGGGGATGGGTGACCCCCTCGAGAAGTTTTCCCAGTGCGCGTGAGTGAGGACAAAGCGCACTAGAAAAGAGTCGTGTTGGTTTGTGGGGACATCGTGCCAATCCGAGTAGCGCTAGAGGTCCAACAACAACAATAGATCCGAATAGCCGAGTTCGCAGACGCATCTCAAGTGTTTGTAGCACAAACCGAGCCTCTTGAAGAGAAATAGAATCGGTCGAGTGGTTAGATTAACTACTACTGATTCATATTATGTGCCTAAACCACCTAGAATGTATAGAACCAACTCATCATCCGTAATAAAATGACTGAAAGCATTAAGATCATCAACAACATTTTTCATTTTTAGAATGTAATCATCAACTCGAGAGATCGCTTTTTCTTCAAGGTTTGCAATAAAAACCTAAGTTGTAGTGCTCGGCTTTTGAGTGTGTAACAAACAAGTTTTCGAGTACTTGCCAAACCTCATGAGCAAAAGGCACCTATTCACATGACCAAGCATCGATTACGCAATTGAAGATAACATCCAACTCATTAGGAACCGATCACGACGACTCCATAAGAGAAACTCGGATTGATATCCGATTCAACGGGTAGAATCGCCGAGCTACTTCCAAGAAATTGAGTGGTGGTGAGGACTTTCCCAACAAAAACTCCTCAAATCCATGTGCGCATACCGTAGTCAAGACCTCGCACTCTCGTAAAATTGTAATTTGTACGATCAAGACGAATGGATAGAGGTGAAATGAGGAATAGTAGAAACAAAGGATATAGGAGAAGCCACGGCCGATAAGAAAATGGCGGAGAAGACGATGGGAAACTTGACTTTAGGGGGGTATCCTAGCTCAGATACCTTATGAGAATGCATAAGATTGAGAAGTATAAACTGAATTCATTGATTATGAATTGTATTGTACAGTGGTATTTATAGAGGTGTTGTGGTGGTGGTTACGGTTTGTTATGAAGTCTAACTAACTTCATAATTGTACACAATAATATATACTACTATGCCTATAATATTTTTACTCATCATATAGTTAATCGCAAAAATTTGGGATCAACTAAAGTTATTATTTATTTTGCCACTTGCATAAGTTGAAGAAAATAATAAGTCCAATATTGATTCTTTATGTAAAATTTACATAGCATGTGGATTCAATGTGGATTTAGAATATATGCCTGGACTCGATTTGGTTATTTATGAACCTTACTATCACACTACAAGAAAAAAATCGGTTTGCCTACATAAAATTATGTAGATAAATATTAAGATAATCGAAAAGTATAGGTAAAATCATTGTAAGTAAATATTACCGACGGAATCTAAAATTATTCGTAAATACATGCACTATTTTTGTCGGTGTCTTTCGGTATAATTTTGGGAAAAAATTTATTTTTTATTATATTTTTGTTCTCAGTAGTTAATTGTTAGTGACCAAATCATTCATTTATATGGTAAGTTGGAAGTTTGTGTAGTATCATTATCCAAAAACAAAACATGAGAAAAAGGTAAAAAAATCGTTTAGTATATCCATTCAATTATATTTGATTTTCTATGTTAGGATTATTAATATTCATTTATTTGATTAGTATTTGTTTAGGATTATTGTGAGCATATGTTGAATAATTAGGAAGCTTATTCAAAGATCAATGCTAGCCGATCAGATATTTCCTTGTTGGTGTGGAAAGAAACTAACATGGTACAATCAAATTATATTTATCAAATTGCGAAAACCGTATTTACATAATAATAAATAATATTGTGAGGTCCCGAATTTTAACAACGTGAAATACGGTGTTATTGTGAAGCCTCGATTTTTATTGAACATGTACTTGTCTCACGTATCGTCTTTGTACAATTTGACTATTCTACCGCGTCGCTTTGTGGGTAAATATTAATGATAAATATATTTTGTATTTAAATTCTTTTATTTATTACTTGTGATCGTAATCAATTATTAATTTTATTTCACATTTATGATCACTTGGTTGATCATCATTATTATTACTTGTGTATTTATTAGTCACGTTAGAATTTTAAGAGACTATTTATTTTAGGGATTTATAATTTATAGAATTAAGAATTCGATTTAGATTAAGTGATCATGAGACTTATAAGTGATCAAGGAAATCACTAATTATTTTGGAGATTGATATTTATCCATCTATTATCATCAATTTTGGGGACAAACAAAAATATGTGGAATTGCCAAAATACCCTTGGGGGACGGCATTGGTGTATTTTTGGTGTAGAAATATCTCCCAACTCTTGTGCATGTACACCTTGTGTATTCATCTTGTGTATTTTACACCATTAATTCAAACCTACATCTTAAATTAATCCCACCATTTCAATCATCTAATTGGTCAAACAAGACCAATTTAAAAATTCCCCCTAAGATTAGCATTTTGGCTAATTGTCCCTAATAAAGTTGCCTCAATATTACTTTCTTCCCTAATTCCTCAATTATTACTCTAACTTATCATTTAATCAAAACAAAACAAAATTTTTATTCTTCCCATTTCATTTCACCAACACCAAATTTCTTCTAAGTCTTGTAATTCCTCTTACCTCTCTCTAAAATCCTCGTACATCTCTCTACCTATTCTTCATCTTCTTCACTAACACTTAACCAAAACCGCAAGAATTCATCTCCCATTTCTTCAAAAATTCGAACCATATACACTACACAAGGTAAGAAATTTTCTTCTTCAATCTATTCTTATACCTTCTAGCTCACCTCTTTCACCTTCTAATTTAAGTTTGATTTTTGAATTTGAGATATACCTAGAAGACCTTTGAAGAAGTTAAGAGACTAGTCATCTTGAAGAAAAATTGTGAAGAAGTTGGACTATAAGGTAAGAAATGGAATTTTTAGTACACTTTCTTCTTCTCTTCTATTTTCCAAATTTTGACACTCCATTTTCATTTTTGGAGTTTTAGGGGCTGACCTTGGTGGTTGACATTAAGGGTGACCAAAACCTTATACTTGAAGCCATTACTAAATACATTTTACTCACTACACACTGAGGTAAAGTGTAGTATTTCCAATTTTCTCACCATCTTCTTCTTTTCCCTAAATTTTTAACCACATTCTTATAACTCCTATATTTTTTGATATTCTTTGACTAGGGGCTGACCTAAGTCACTCCTTCATCGAGAGATTTATCCCATTTTCACCAACAAACCGATCTTTAAGGTGGGTGGAAAAATTCTTTCAACTTCTAGGTGTTTTAAATTGAAAATATGCATGTAGTATTTTGTTATTGAGTACTTGAGATATATATTATGTATTGCATGCTATTTTCTGGTATCAAGTTGGAAAAATTCTCAAGTGTTGCTCAAAAATATTATTTATCGAAAAATAGGGCATACATGCACACTTTATTGTTATACTTGATGAAATTTTGTATGAGAATGATATGTATGTGTATGACTCTTGAAATCTATGTTTTGAATGTTTTATAACCTGGACAAGTCGAGCATAATTGATTAAATTTCAATTTTGGACTTAAAATGCAAAAATGGAAAGTTGGTGGACTTAATTGAAAGAAAATAAAACTTAAGGGACCCCTCTGTAATTTTTGATTTTGGGACTGAACTCAGGTTCAAAAATTATGTTTTGACATTTCAATAAAGTTTTAAGAGTTTTTAGATAAATAAAATCAACCCTTAAAAGCCCAAGGACTAGATTGTAAATTTTGAGAAGTTTAAGGGCTATTTTGCAAATTTCGAACTGAATAAGACCCTAATTTTAAAATTTGAAATTTTAACTCTTAAGGGACTGAAATAACATATTTTAAGTGTATTCCAAAATCCAAGTGTTTAGAGCTTGGAAAGTAATTTTATAAAAATTGAGGGACCAAATTGTAAAAGATTAAACTTGAGGACCAAAATACAATTTCCAGGACTTATGCAGTCCATGCACCTGGAAATACTAATTTAGCTATAACATAATTATATCTTGGACCCAAGGTTCAAATTTCATAACAATTGGACCCCTAAAAGCCTTAAAGGCAATTATTTCAAAATTGGACAAAAATGAGATTTTTAAAAGTTAAGAGACCTAAACTTATTTCTTTTTAAAACTGTTTTTGTCCCAATATCCCACTAACTATAGTGACATTTTCCAACTGGAATCACATTAAAAGCCCTTTCGGTTTGTGAGTTCCAAGTTTTTTAAACTTAGAGCACAAAATGGCAATTTTAACAAATTTGGGGCCAATATGAGAATTTTACAAAAACTCGACCTCAAAACTTCAAAAACCTGAATCTCTGAACAATTTGGAGAATTTAGGAACTGACCTCATAATTTTCAAGGTCGGGATATTTATTTATTCAATTTTTAACCCCAAAAGTATTGTTTTTTTTTTTTACAAAACGGGGCTAAACTGTAAATTTTCTTTTTATCAAGGACATAACTCAAATTATTTTCCTTTTACTAAAACTGCCATGGACCCTCGACTTCAATTCTTAATTAAAATATTTTATTTTCTCAAAAACCCTTGACTTATCGGATCGCCTTGACCGATTAATACCCGATCGCGGGCGACTTTCGTCTAGCGATTTGAATCCATAACGGAATTATGTTCCACCTAATCTTTCAAGATATCGAAGATTGCTTATCCTCCCGATAATCATCTTCATCCAAATAACTCCACCAACACCATAATTGCCACTCGTAATTTTTTAAAAAATTTCCGAATCGCTTCAATCAATCAATATTCGATCGCTTGGTTGGCTACCCAACGTGTATTTAATTTATCGCTCGAGTCAACTTGGTGTGTCGAGCTCATAGTCGGAATGGATACGTCGGGGATGGAACCGGCAGACTCATTTTTTATTTCCACTCTTCCGCCCCATCGTCCTAATCCCCAAGCGAGGGACGGAGTTTGTCCGGGAAGCAAGTCGTAGTACTTGGGTGTAATCATGATTACGCAGATCCGAGCCTTGCTAGCTCCACCTGTGGATTTTGTTTTTGCCTCCGGCGATAAGGTGACAGGTCTTGGACCATCTTACTCGGGAGTTACAAGGAAGAATTTAAGAAAATGGTGAAACCGATCCACACGATTTTGGAGTTAATCTGATTCGTTTGGTTGGCGTTACAAACCGTATGCAATCGCTACTTGTATTGCATAGGTTGGCGCTACAAACCGTGACGCAAATGACCAGACTACTTGTCTTGAATAGGATTGGCGTTACAAATCCATACGCAATCCTCATGTCTCGCTTGAATCATCGTACTTGTGTGACCACGAACTATTTCTTAAACCGTATAAATATATTACTTAATATATATTTTTCACGACGCTTATGGAGTTGTGTGTGAATTCATGCATCATTTCTCACGCGTTTTCATACAACTAAATTTCTCGCATTAACTATATATATCGCCACACTTGCACACTATCACCCCATCCACCGAGATTTCTATCTCACCCCTCATGTTTTCTAACCTTAGAAGATGACTTTGTCAAGTTGTCGAACCCGCTTGGATTGATCAACTCGAGCTCCCCGTTGAACTCATTTCCTATCGTTATCTATGTTCTTGGACTATTTTCTTATATTTTTTCGATGTGGGACTCTTTTATTTCCTTTGAAATTCTGGATCTGAATTGAAGGGCGTAGGACCCATTCGACACTTTCAGGCGTGATATGATGTGTACTTAATTCCTAGTTCGACCGTAAGCTATTAAGTTATTGGGATGTAATTGTAATCTTGTTGTACTTGTAGTTTTTCCATTGCTTTAGACCTTGTTTCACTTGGGATTGTGGGCGTCATTTTCTAGAATGTTGGGTTTATTTCGTTTAAGTGATTGATCGCATCATCGCGTGGCCGCGTTGGGGGCGTGACGATTTATGTAGTGATTATTTATTGGCTATATGTATCACAAACACATTATTAATGAACCGCGATCCGACTTTTATTTCTTTCAACGTCAATTACGCATTTCACATTTTTGAGCTTATCAACTTTATATTCTCCTAGTATTGTTACTTGATCGATTAACATTTACGACTTTAGAAATATTGGACCCTCGATAAATTAGGACCAAATATTTCACCTTATTCTATAATACATTCCCAACCAACTCCCTATTTATTTATTCATTTATTTTTCATGAAATACACTTTTTTTTATTTCACATACTTAATTTTAACTTCTAAATAATTATTTAAGAATAGTTATACATTTTATTTTCTTAAATGTTATAAAAAGAAAAGAAAACAAATAGTATACCATCCTATGTCTTATTTTCAAAATGGGAAAATTAACTCAATTTTTCTATTATTTTTTTTTTGTCATTTTAGTATCTCCCAACAAGATATATTATGGGACAAAACAAAATGACATATTTCTTCCCAAAAAAAAAAAAAAAAATCGGTCATAAAGAGAAAAGTGGGAGGTTATTTTATTTATTTTTTAAAGCCTACAATTTAAAAATATATCCTACAAATCCCACTACCCTTTAATTAATAAAACAAATTTTTAATTCCCTAAAACCAATAAAGGTCATAGCTAATAATTAGGGGGAATCAACCATTTTTTTGTTTTCTTATTCTCCCAATATCTTTACACAATATAAAAATATATATATCAACTCTATATACTAAAAGAAAAAAATAATTTGCCACATGTCGTCACCTAATCAATTTGGTAATCGTCAACACCTTAGTCTTTCAAATCTACGTCACCTTCATAATTAGTCACATGTCAAACCATGTCACCACCTTAGTTTTCCAATTATAAATTCATTTACTATCAATTTATTATCAACTTATTAATTAAATTTTCTATTTCCGTTTATAACTATTGACTAAATTCATTTTCCTTATAACATTTTAATTAATTTACTATTGACTCAATTGATTTATCAATATTTAATCCAATCAAATATCAATATATTACTTACATTTCTGTATTTATCTAATCCTTAAGTTTTAACACATGTATACTTGACCAAAGACTTATGGAAAAACACCATGATCAAGAATGAGAAAGAGGCTACACTTAAATGACAAATCTATGTTTGTATATCCAATCAAATAATTAATCGGCAAAATCGTATTTGACTTAATTCATTTTGTCATTACGTTTTAATTAATTTCCCGTATATAACTATCGACTCAATTGATTTTATCAATATTTAATCCAATCAAATATCAATATATTAATTATATTTTTTATATAACTATTGATTCAATTTATTTTTCTTAAAATATATTAATTATTTTTCGTGTACAACTATTGACTCAATAGATTTTATTAATATCAACCTTATATACTTAAAGAGAAAATAAAGTTGACACATGTCATTACTCCATTAATTTTTGACATATATCAACTCATTATTCTCTCAATTCCACATGTCTACTTATCCATGTGGTATTGCTATCTACAAAATAAAAGGTGAATTGATAATATATTTTTAATTTTTTTTAATTTAAAAGCTTACAAATTTAAAAAGATAATAACAATTTTATGAGATAAGAAGTAATCTTACTATCAAGAATTTATCTACGCTATTATTTTAAAATTATTAAATTTCAAAAATATATTTTGTTTATATGCACCTTTAATTTCGGATTTATGATAAGTCCAATGTATATTTCAAATTACTCTTATTAATTCCAGATTTGGCCCACTAACCAATTATATTCACAATTAAATAAATAATTCAATTTAAATTATAATCAAATTAAATAAGCTAATCATATATATAAATAAACTCATCAGCAAAGAATTAAAATTAAAATAAACTAATTTATTCAATTATCGATCGAGGCAGGATAGTGATTATACTATAGGATCCTATCAAATTATCTTTAATTTTATCAACAAATTTGATAAACACATCAAGGAATATAACAACTAATAGAAATTGGCGTTTGACATTTAAAAATATTATCTTTCAAAAATATATTTGGTTTATATGCACATTTTAATTTTTGATTTTTGCTACTATGATATTCAAATCTCAACTCTAAAAGATAAAATATAAATACCAAAATGAAGAAATTTCTGTAATATCAACTCTAAAAAGATAAATTATAATCCCAAATATAAAGAATTTTTCACAATCTCACGATCAACTTTATGTGGCCATATCGAGAGTTAAGAAACAGTGATTTGAAAACACAACAAAGATGGCACACTTGAAATACAACAAAATAAAGTGTAGTTAACAAAGAAGTTTTTCTTAATCAAGTGAACTATTTGTTTGATACTCTCTTCTAATTTTTTAATTTCTTTTTTAATATTTCTAATTAGTATTTTGGATCTCCTATAATTATTATAAATAAATTTGTGACACTAAAATTTTAATTTTGGACAAAATCCGTGTAATACACGAAAGTGTTGTTCTAGTATATATATATATATAATCATTCCTCACCATCTTTATTGCTAACAACTAAATAATGGGAAATCAATTCTTCTTTTCATACCACTTACCCAAAAGTCCTCCTCCCATTAATTGGTTCCATTAATTAAACCACCAAAAGAAAATAATACTAAACCTACACCACCCCATTTCTTTCGGCCATCTTGTAGAATTAGGGAGAGAAAAAATTCATCTTTCATCCTACAACACTTAAACCTTCCTCATCTTCACTCTTGTGCAAGAACACACAAAACACACTTCCAAAAATACACTAAGGATGAAATTTTCTAAGTAAGGTGGTAAATTTTTCTTCCATTTCCATTTTTTCTCCTTGAAACTTCAAACATATACCTCCAAATTCTAATTTGATGAATCCTTCTTGTTGAGGTACTCCTAGAGGAAATTTTGAAGAATTAAGAGTCTTAGACTTGACTACAAGCTGAAGAGGGAAATTCAAGACTACACATTTTAAGGTGAGAAATTATGGTTTTAGTAATTTCTCTTAACAACATGAAAAATTAATTTTTGACTCAAGGATATGAAATTGTGGACTTAGGGGCTGACCTAAGGAGATAAGAATTGAAATTTAGAGCTTGAAGAAGAAGGTCCAATTTGGAGACTACTATCATCACTACATGAAGCTTGAAAGGTGGGTGGGAAAATTCTTTCAACTTCTAGGTGTTTTATTTAAAAATACATGTAGTATTTTGATTTTGAGCACTTGAGATATATATTATGTATTGCATGCTATTTTTCTTGTATCAAGTTGGAAAAATTTCTCAAGTGTTGCTCAAAAATGCGATTTATTGAAAAATAGGCATACATGTACATTTTATTGTTATACTTGATGAAATTTTGTATGACAAGGATATGAATGTGTATGACTCTTGAAATCTATATTTTGAATGATTTATAACCTGGAAAAGTCGAGCATAATTGATTAAATTTTAACTTTTGGACTTAAAATGCAAAAATAGAAAGTTGGTGGACTTAATTGTAAGAAAATAAAACATAAGGGACCCCTCTGTAATTTTCAATTTTGGGACTGAAGTCAGGTTCAAAAATTATTCTTTGACATTTTAATAAAGTTTTAAGAGTTTTTAGATAAATAAAATCAACCCTTAAAAGCCCAAGGACTAGATTGTAAAATTTTAGAAGTTTAAGGGCTATTTTGCAATTTTCGAAACTGTACCAGACCCTAATTTTAAAATTTGAAATTTTAACTCTTAAGGGACTGGAAATAATATATTTTAACTGTATTCCAAAAATCCAAGTGTTTAGAGCTTGGAAAGTAATTTTATAAAACTTGAGGACCAAATTGTAAAAGATTAAAATTTAGGACCAAAATGAAATTTCAAGACTTATGCAGTCCATGCACCTGGAAATACTAATTTAACTATAACATAATGATATTTTGGACCCAAGGTTCAAATTTCATAACAATCGGACCCTAAAAGCCTTAAAGGCAATTATTTCAAAATGGGACAAAAGTGAGATTTTCAAAAGTTAAGGGGCCTATATTTATTTATTTTTAAAACTGTTTTTGTCACAATATCCCACTGACCTTAGTGACATTTTCCAAGTGGAATCACATTAAAATCCCTTCCGGTTGTGAGTTCCAATTATTTTAAACTTGGGGACCAAAATAACAATTTTAACAAATTTGGGGCTAATGTGAGAATTTTATAAAACCTCGACCTCAAAACTTTAAAATCTTGAATCTCTGAACAATTTAGATAATTTAGAACTGACCTCATAATTTTTCAAGGTCGGGACATTTATTTATTAATTTTTAACCCCAAAAGAATTGGTTTTTACAAAACGGGGCTAATTGTAAATTTTCTTTTTACAAGGACCTAACTCGAATTATTTTATTTTAATGAAACAGCCCTGGACCCTCTGAATTTAATTATTGATTAAAATATTTTATTTTCTCAAAAATCCCACGACTTATCGGATCGTCTTGGACCGATTAATACGCGATCGTGGAGCGCTTCCTCAAATCTTGCGAATTCGAATCTATAACGGGACTTATGTTCCACCTAATCTTTCAAGATATCGGAGATTACTTATCCTCCGATAATTATCTTAATCCAAATAACTCCACCAACGCCATGATTGCCTTGCGCAAATTTTCGAAAGCTTTCCTAAAATGCTTCCCCGAATCAATAATACCGATCGCCAAAGTTTGACTACGAACGTACTTACTTTCTCGCCTCCGAGTCAACTTGGTGTGTCGAGCTCACGGTGGAATGGATACGTCTGAATGGGCGCGGCTCGGGCCGCTATTCCACTCTCTCGGCCTCATCGTCCTAATCCCGCAATTTGTGACTTGAGTTTGTCGAGGAAGCGGGTAGTAATTTGAGGTATAACCATGATTATGACTAATCAGCCTTTGCTAGCTCCAACGTGATTTTGTCTTTGCTATGAGCGATAAGGTGGTCTTGGACCATCATGAGCGGGAGTTACTGAGGAAGAACGAAGGATTTGTCAATCCACACGATTAGGAGTTAATCGAACGCTTGGTTGGCGCTACACATTAGACGCAACCGCTACTTGTAATCACGGGTTGACGCTACATATCAAGACGCATAACCACTAATTGTCTTGCATGGGATCGGGCGCTACACACGCACGCAATCCTCCCGTCTCGCTGAATCATAAATTTTTGTGTGACCACGAACTATTTCTTCAATTGTATAAATATATTACTTAATATATATTTATCACGATGCTTGTGGGCTATGTGTGAAATCACGCATCATACCTCACGTGTTTTCATACAACCGTTTCTCGCGTTAACTATATATATCGCCACACTTTTACGATCACCCCATCCAGCGAGATTTATGTCTCACTCCCTCCGTTTTCTAACCTTTGCATGAAGAGTACGTTGAAGACGCGAACCTACCACAGATTAAATCCCTACCATTGATGTGGAGAGACATCTCTTTTACTTTTATTGTTGAATGGACTTCTTCATTTTAATTTGTTTGGGTAAGTTAAAGTTTAGGACAATCTATTAGGTTGTATTCGGATGCCGTTGGACCTTAAGATGTAATTTGTACTTGTGTTTATTTTAATTCCCGCATTAGACTCTTTTCACTTGGAAGTTTCATTGTCATGGGGATGTTGATTTATTTTGTTTAAGTGATTGATAAATTTGTCGCACACGCTTGAGCGGACAAATATAATTAAGTCAATTAATTTATGTCATTATAGGTTTCTCAAAAGAAAGGTAACACAATACTCCAAGTTATAAAAATAACTCAAATAAGATGTAATATTATATGACGGGAACCCCCACCCAATGATCTTTCATAATTGTTAATGTGACAAATCTCCTAGATTTTATTAATAATAATAATTTATTTTTCAATTTTATTCCTATTAAATAAGATTATAATATACTAACTTATACTTTTCTGCTTTTGAAAACATACATATTTTTACTCGATGATATATGTTCCCCTGCATCTTCACACACATAAAGATATTGTCAATTGTTTTCCAATCTATCCCGAGTACTTCATGAGTTATCATTATTATTAACAATTACTCCATCCGTCCCAATTATATAGTTAGGTTTACTTTTCACACATATTAAGAAAAATATTGAAAATTACAAATTTGCAAAATATTTACTGATTTGCCGTATTTAATGAATAGTGTAAATTATAAATATATATTAAATAGGGTTATAACAAAGAAAAGATGGAAAAAGTACTATTAAATATTAAAAGTGGATTATAGATTTTGACATCCCAAATGTCCTATTAGGAATTTTCAAATTTATATTAAAAGTACTATTAAATTGGACAATACACTAGGGCTTTTGACACAATTGTCCCATTTTCTGAGACAAAGACAACTTTTTTACGCTTTCGGTACTTTTTTTGGACAATTTACGCTCCTCGTCCTTTCTTTACACAAATTTACATTCCCGCAAAAAATTTTTGGACTTTTTAGTTGTTGTTTCAAGATTGTTTTGAACATGTTTCTTCCAATAAAATTTTAGTGAAAAATAAATTTGCCCCGTTAAATAATCCATTTATACTGAATCTTATAAAAATCAAGAAATATACACATAAAACAACACATATTAAAACCAAACATATTAAAAATATTATAGAAACAACATAAATAAAAAACACAATTCAATTTTTTTGATCCAATGCATGAAAACATAAAAACATAGAAATAACTAAGAAACGATATAGAAACAAACCAAATAATATAAAAACACCATATGAGCAAAAAGAGTTAAAATAGATAAAATTTGTATTTAATTTTCGAAAACTACGTAAAACAACAAAAAACACCGTAACAATATTAAAAGCGGCATGGAAACAACACGTAAATAACGTAAAAATATTAAAAACACCACATAAATAAAAACAAGGTTTAAAATAGATAAAAATGTATTTACACATTGAACAAGACATGGAAAAAATAAAAAATATTATTAGAACAACATTAAAATATTATAGAACAAACACAAAACAATAAAATAATGTACAAAATAATACACATGAAACAAAAAACATCATAAAAAAGAAAAGTTGTTTTGATTCTTTTGAAATATCAAAACAACAAAAAAAACAAATTTAAACAATATCGAAATAACATATATAAATATAAAGCAATACATGAACAAAAAACGAAAAAACGTAAAAGTAATCAAAAAATATGCATGAGTGTAAAAAGGAAAAAATAAGACAAAAGCGATAGAGCGTATTTTATGGTATGTTTACCTAAAGAGGATATTTTATGTAATTTCCCCCTATAAAGTTATGTCTTTAACTCAATTAACATTTTAGAGTTTAATTTGTTTAACAAGTTTTGGGATCGTGATCTATTAATGACTTTCACATGTTTTCTATATCCGTGTGTAAGAGAAAGTTCGCAAAAATTAATCAATTAAGTTTAACCCATAACCACACAAATTACCACTAGTTGATGAGCTCATATCTAAGAAATACATAGGGATGGCGAAATCTCCGTGAGAATCACTCCCATTGGTACTGAATAAGGTGAACGTAATCCCCGATTGGTGGGGACGGGACGAGATTTCCACCTCAAATCGATGCGAAGGATATATCCTCCGCCCCATCCCCATCCTCGATAGATGAAACGTGGAATTCTCTATCCCCGTCCCTGCTTCACCGAGATATATATATATATATATATATATATATATAGGATATGAATGAAAAAGCCTCTACTGGGCATTAGTCCAAGGGGACACATCATAACCATAGATCAACAATTTTAGGTGATCCGTTTTTTAGGGTTTTTATGTTTATTTTTTTGTTTCAACAATTAAAAGGGTAGAGAGTGGTAATTTGACACTTTAGAATCAATTACTAAGATTTCATTCTCTATTTCACGCGATTTCCACCCACTCTTCACGCAGCATTCTCTCCAAAGTGATTTGCTTTCAAAAAATTTCTTTGTTGCTTATGTAGTATAGGGTTGTTCTTTATGACTTGTTTATGTAGTTAATGTATCTCGTGATGCATGTGTAGTGTATATTCGCTGCTTATGTAGTATGAACTTTATCGCTTATGTAGTATGAGTTTGTTGCTTATGACTTGTTTATGTAGTTAATGTATTCGTGGGTGCATACGTAGTGTATATTCATTGCTTATGTAATATATACTTGTTGCTTATGTAGTATGAGTTTGTTGCTTAAGACTTGCTTATGTATTTAATGTATCCTCGTGGTGCATACGTGTATATTCGCTGCTTGGTGTAGTATATGCTTGTCGTTACTTATGTAATACGGGGTTTTTAGTACGACTTGCTTTAGCTTAATGATTCTTGCATGCACACGAGAGTATATTTGTTACGTAGTATGGATTTTGTTGCTTATGATCACTTATTTATGTAGTTATTAGTATATAAAACACCATGACACATCTACACAACAACAAATTACATCTTCATAAGCAAACTTCGAATCAAGTCAAGCTTCTAAAGCAATTCATGCATACAAATTGTTCCAACTTTTTCACCACAATAAGTGCGTTGAAGAAGAAAGATTTAATGATTTTCGTAGTGAGTTGAAGAAGGAGGATGATTGTTCGCATTGAATTGCTACGAGATCCGGGAAGGATTGTCCGTGTTCATACAAGGCGAAGGGATCGGTTCTTTGTTCTATCATGAACATCGTCAAGAAAAGAAGATGAGATTTGTTCACATTGAATTTGATGTGAGATTTGAATAAGTGTGATCATAATGTGAACAATCCCATGAATATATTGGGTAATTTTTGTAGGATGACTAATTTACTCCTTTCTAATTACCAACATTTAATCAATTTTTAGCTTTAAAAATCACAACCATTGAAAATCTAGATATGTGCCTAGGATTGGTCCCTATGGACTTACCCTATGAGGCAGTCTCATATAACTCTCTCCTATATATATATATATACACACACATATTATTAATATTAATTATGTTTATAATCTTTTATTTTATTAAATCTTAAAATTAAACCTAAAATTGTGTGTTTTATATTGTAGTAACTTTTATTTTTAAGATTACAAGACTTTGTATTTAGAATATTGTTATATTTAACTCAATTTGTTAAAGTATTTTATAATGAGTTATTATAAGATTAGTGATTCATGATATTTTTATCTATTTTAATTAGGATAATTACAAAAAAAAAAAAAAAAAAGAAAAATCACCTAAGGTTTGGCTAGTTACAAGAAAATCCAAAGATTTTTAAAAATTACAAAAATCCTCTTGATATTTGATTCCGTCTTACATTTTCCCTCTTATAAGAAAAATACATTTTAAAACCCCTGTTATTTATAAGCAATTTTCACTAGTTGAAGAGGCCATTGTTTATGGGTTCAGTGGTGAAAGTTTAATATATATGACAAAATTCAGCTAAACTTTGTGATGGGCAAGACCCAATTAATAAGGGCCCTAATAACAGTAATGCCAATTCCAAGCCTATTACAGTATATTTCTACTTTATTGGGCCTAAGTCCTAACAGGCTTAAATTGGAGTATACACCGCCGGACACTTGATAACAATTAACAATCCTCTTAAATTGGTTGCTGTAGGTTAATAGACTTGGGCTGTTGGGCAGTGTTCTAAATTTATATGTAGCTTAATGAACACATTGATCCATCATTCATCATGTTGGACACAGAATTTTTAATTCAAAATAAAGAAAAATAAATTTCTTTCCCCAAGGAACATGTAATACCTAATGTTTTCCACGAAGAATATTAAGAAAGATCCCAACAGTTGTATAAAGAAAAAAAAATCTACTCTCTTGTGTACAATTTTCCAAAATTTACATATAGTTTAGAATTTTTTAATTGAGTTTATTAGATTTTCAAAACGGAACTACTGGGATTTCAGAATTTTCAGAATACGCGTCACGATACACCGGGTAGGTTGAAGTTGGTGAGAGAAATTAACTCAAACACAAAAGATTCGAACCCGACCAACACAATTTAGCATGATGTTATTCATTTGTTCGTCTTAAAACATAGTTATATTATATTTTTATTTTTTTATATTTTGAACATGACCTAAAAGCGGCCAGTTGAACACAAACACGATTTGTGGCCCGAATTGAGACCTAAATGTAACCCAATAAACTTTCTAAAAGTTTTTTTTTGGTTTATTGAAAGAGTTTAAAAAGATCCAAATTAAATAAAGTACATTTTTGAATAAGCGTCACTAGAGTGGTAAAAGCTACAAACCTACTTCTTTTTTGTGGATCTCACATTGTCACATCATCACAAATCAAAAAGAAAACCTTACTCTATTCTCACACCACAATCAAAAACCTCCTACAACTTTTTATAACACCTCCCATGATTCAATTACATTTAGCAACCTCTCACAATAATTCTTTTTTTCCCCAAAAACCTGGTTTGTAGTTCAAGCAGGGTTTGTATTTTAAAACCTCAAACCTCATCACCACAATGGTGTGAGGTTTTGCATAGATTTTTTCCTAAAACCTCACTTGGTGGTGATCTTTACGCCTAAGCATTCCTGAAAAGTAAGCGCAACTTTATTTTTATTTTTAAATAAAATATTAGTTTATAAATTAACAAGTTTTTTTATGAAATTACCGTTGCTAACTTTTGAAAAAACAATTATCCAAAAATTTTATCACTTCATTTTAAAATAAAATCTAAAATCTCATAAACTTAAATAACAAATAAAAAAAAAGAAAATAAAAACTCATAAGCAAACACCATCTTAAAGCTATTTTTCAGATAAAGACCTCTAACTCATGCAAATCAAAACTTAAAACAGATATTGACATGACCCAATTAAAAATTTAAATTATTATAACTCAAATCAATTTGGTCACACCCTAAAAATTCAATTAACAACAGACGATGATTGAGATTTGGAAACAACGATAACGTAATGTCGGAGGAAAATTTAATCAATATCCATCATTATCATTAAATCTTTCCAGGTGTGTGCACAAATTAGGGCCCCCGACCTGCTTAAGAAAATAAGAAAAATATATTTTCATCTACCCTTAGATCTAAGAAGAAACAAACTGCCAGCTGTCCTCTTGGTAGGATTTACACAATTCTTGTTGATGAGGTCAAATTGGTTTGATTGTATATTTGAATCAATGTAAATGATCTAAAATTGACTTCTTTTCATTAAATAACTGATAAATTTAGATGTTGTATGTAATATGAATAAAACATTTAGGGATTTGTGGAGATATTCTTCATATTCAAGTCAGTGATAAAAGTAGAGAATGATAGTGTAAAAAGCGTAGTTATCTTCAAATAGAGAGTGTCGGTGGTATTTATACTCAAATCGGACATAGTTTATGTAGTGCGGCTCATTACCTTTCTGCACTTACAAACCATGATTTATCACATCTACCCAAATTTGACTCAAGAATGATAGTGTATATACATAGTTAATATTTAAGCACGGTAAAGCACACATGATTTTCTATTTCAAATTGTATCATGAATACACACTTGGCGTGTACTTAAGATAATCGATTACGAGATGAAATATTGTTTCAAATAAAGGATATGGGTTTGCGTGTAAATAACACTCAAATCTAATTTATGATATGTTTTAACTAGGTAAATTGATATTTAACTTTCTCATTCGGACTCCATTGATTTATTTTTGTAACAGGAGACCCACACCCACTATCATTTGAAAGTGTTCGTTGGATAATCCTCGATTTTGATGCAATAAGTGAAAATCATGTTGATTTCTACTTTGACTCCAATGATGTCCTTTATAGTGGGGATGCACATAACTAACTATCTTTTGGGCACACCGAGTAAATTCTAACTCGACTCGATAACTTACAAACCACCTTCAAGTGTGATTAGGAAACCCCAATTTTACAAAAATAATCGAGAAACCACGCTAGTCGATAACCACACTAAGCAAGTTGTGTGCAACAAGCTTGACAAGCGGTGCAAAAATCTTCTACTTTAAAACCTCACCCTACACCACTAAATCACCCCAACGAAGGACTTGACTCCATTGATTCTTTTTAGATAATATTATTATTAAGGATCACATTCAAAGAGTTTAATGACCTTATTAATCCTAGAGGTTTCTAATGTTCAGGTTGATGGTGGGTCGTCACAACGAGAAATATTATGGGGTTCATGAGATCGAAATTCTATCGGTTCGTCATTTTGAAAACCCAATTTAGTTATATTATAAAAATACAAGTGAAATGTCTTAGCTGATGTGCAGTAGATTGAGTTGATCAGTTTCCAGCTTATAAAATGCGGTACCAATCTAACTTTATTATTCGATTTGGTCACCATTCGTCAGCCTCTAATTATTCGTATATGCATTTGGATAATTGAATCGTATGACCGAGGAGTTCCACAGTAGCATGAGAGATCTTTCAAATTGATTATTTTAATTGAATCACATCCCAAAACGAAAAAGATTAAAAGTTATATATTGCATAACGTGAACATAAAACCACATTAAATAAAATAAAGCAAAAACAAAACGAACACGTCGGTCTTAACCTGCGCCCCACGAGCGTTAGCCAGACGCCTCTCGAACAGCCATGAGCCTTGCGCCGAATCTTCTCGAAGACCACTCCCCTTCCAGCTTATAAAAACAAACACCCGCCTGAACCAAACCCAAAAAATCTGTCGATTCAAAATTATAAAAAAAATACATTCCCACCCAAAACCAGATAACACAACCCGCCTCAATTCTCAATAACAAAAAACACAGTAGAAGGTGAGGTATGTGTGTTTTGGGGTGCGATGAGAGGAGACGGAGATTGGGCGGCAGCAGGCTCCGGGTTCGTGCCCCTACTGCGGCGGAAAAGTTCACGCAGTGGACGAGCAGCCAATGGAGTTTTTTGCTTTCCCAATTTGCCTCAGATTCAAGCGTAAATACTTCTGCTCACTCTGTTCCAGGCGTTTGATTTTGTATGATTCATAGCGATGTATAAACTAATTTTGATTGTAATCGAAACAGTTTAATCATTTTGTTTATTTTTTTCGATTTTTTCGATTTGATTGCCAAAAGGCAGCCATCTTATAATGACGGAGATGGATTTCGTGATGTTTCTGTAATTAGT
>CM071931.1:74633109-74714215 GCA_016081115.2 Rehmannia glutinosa | reverse complement strand
TGTCATCTAAAATGCCCATTAGTCATCTACTTAAAAAGAGAAAAAGACACCACGCTCACTGCTCTTTTTCGATATTTTTACGCTACTGGACATTTTTACGCCTTTCTCAATTTTTTTTTGTTCATGAATTATTTTATATATCATTTATGTTGTTTCGTATTTATTTTTATATTATTTATTTTGTTTCTATATTGTTTATATGTTGTTTCGATGCAATTTTACCTAATTTTTACTTTTTTTGTTTACATGTTAATTTATTTATTGTTTATGTTGCTTTTTTGGATTGTTTCTATAATGTTTTTAATATTGTTTTGATGTTTATTTATTGTTTCCATATCAGTATTCGATGTTTCAACGTAGTTTTTTTTTTTACCTATTTTTAAGCTTTTTTTGTTTTATGTGTTTTATATTATTTCGGGGTTGTATCTATATAGTTTTAAATGTTGTCATGTTGCATTTTGGTTGTTTCTCTGTGTTTTTATGTTTTTTCAATACATTCGACGAATTGTGTTTTTTTTATTCATGTGTTGTTTCTTATATTATTTTCAATGAATTTTGTTTTATTATGTGTTATTTTATGTGTATAATTTTGATTGTTTATAAGATTTCAGTATAAAATTAATTATTTAATGGGGCAAAAATTGTTTTCCATCAAATTTTATTAGAAAAACATGTATAAATTCGAAACAACCTTGAAATAATAACATCAAAAATCCGAGAAAATTGACGGGAGGGTAACAATGTCTGGAAAAAAAAGACGAGAGTTTACAAATATCTAAAAAAGGACCGGGTGCGTAAATGTGTACTTTTTTCGTGAATATTGGGTATTTTTCGTATCCCATAAAAAATGTATGTTAGCGCATTGAGTATTAGTTTGATGTTTTATGATCTATTATATCTGTTAGTTTTATTTTTGTTTGTCGCCCCTTTTTCTCTTGTTTGAAAGGTGGAGTTTATTGGAGGTTTTTCCTCTCACTTCAGGATTCTGTATCTTAGTTATTTCATATTGAATAATAAAAATATAATTTTTTTGTTGTAAAAAAAATGCACATTAGTCATGAAAAGATTCATCAACAAATGAATATAAAAATGGAAAGTGGAAAATTTTAAGACTATGCATTGGCTACATATCTCTAGTACGAAACGAAAATATATGAAATTCGATGATTATTTTTTTCAAACTTTTGTATAAATTAGGGATTAGGATAATTACTTAAAAACCCTAAGGTTTGGGATAATTACAAAAGAAAAAAACTCAGAGGTGTTCAAATTATAAAAAAATCCAACGAGTTTGATTTTTGTCATCAATTGAGAGGGTAATTTGTAATATTTCTATAAACATCATAGAGTATTAAAATATTTTTTGCTTGTTAAGATGGAAAATTTAAGATGGATTAAAACTTCAATGGATATGTTGCCATTTTCAAAAACTTCTAATTCTTTTGTAATTAGGCGAACCTCAGTTTTGTTTTGTTTTCTTTGGAATTTCCCCATAAATTATGTTGGGATCCTTATAATGTCTAAATATTTGTCAATGTCACTAAAACTCAACCGTAGTTAAGTGATCAACCTTATACTTAAGTGGGAGATGTTACGTTGTCAGCAAGGCCGAACTTGGCCATAGGCTCAAGAGGCTTGAGCCTGGGGCCCCGAAAATTTGGGGGCCCAATTTTTATTATTTTTTTTTACTTTTTAATAGGCCAATTTTCAGTTTTTTTGCCTTAGCCCACCAAATCCAAATAAAAGTCCTAATTTCTTTGTAATTGACGAACAACAGGGCCCATTTTTAGAATATCGCCTATGGCCCTATGAATCACAGGTCCTATTGTTGTCATGGCGATGACCCGATTCGATCCCATTTGAGTGCACGTGTCCCCTCCCCTACTATCCCCCATTGAATTAAAAAAAATCGTAGTTATAGTTATTCCCATCCATTGCTCAAATATTTATTTAGACTATTAGAGTTATTAGTGTTTTATTTATATTGATATTTTCCTTTGTATTGGTAGGGATAGTTAGTCATTTAGCTTGTTGAATTTTCTTTGCCTTATTGTGAGAACTCTAAGTTACATTTTATTTTACTTATTCTCTTCATCTTGATTTTCTTCTTGCAATGTATAAACTCAACTAATCTAACATAGACAGCTTATATTGCGTTAAGTTTGAGAAAAACAATAATTTTTTTTGAGTCAAGTTGGATTCTCAAACATCATCGTGTTCATCATATTGTGTCGATTTGATCCGATTATTCCCAAAAGATCTTGTTGTTGATCAACTGACCAAAATCAGCTAAGTTGGTCAAATTGTTTTTTTATTTATTTTACTTTTTAGCTTTTTTGGTAATTTAAAATTTCGAATTTGATCTTTTATTATATATATGCGATTATTTGAATTTAATTTAAACATATTTATTTATGTTTTATCTTTAAAATGTATTGTAAAGCAATTGATTTATTTATTCAATATACTATAATAAAATATAATTACTTTATTAAACTAATGGAATAACTGTTTTGATTGGTTAATGTAATATAGCGATATACAATTGACTTGCGTGATTAATTAATTAGTAAAATTATTTTTAAGGGATTTCATAGTTTTGTATACTACCTGACCTAGCCTCCATTTGCCAATGGCTTTCAATTTAATTTAATTATATAGTTTTTTATCTATCAAAAAGTGGCATAAATAAATTATTATTAAGAGACGTGAATTTGAACTTCCTCATGTTCAATTATACAAAAATTAACCATACATATAATTATGATTTGATTTTAAGCATAAAAGGTAATTTACATGGTGCATATGCAATAAATCATCAACACAAGTTAGTTTTGTTTCAGTAATTTGAGTAGTTCATACTATCCAAGTAAGATCCCAATGAAATATATTATTTACCGTCGCCATATAATTACAAGTGATCGATTTGGACTCATTTTCTCCTAAATATAATTAGAGATGGCAATGTGACAAATTCAAAATTCCGAATTCATAATAAATTCATTCCGTGTGAGATGGATTTAAACCAGGTTAAGCGAGTCATGAGACGAGTCTTAGGTTATGCTTAAAGCTATCGCGGACATCGAAATTCTTATAATGTAGTAGTTGATCTTTTAGCCACATATTTATTTCTTGATCGTATAATTAATTGAACAAATATTTTACTTGGGTTTGAGAGTCTTACTACTATCCGAATTTCAATTAGAGAAAACTTTAATGAAATATTTTGGCAAAAAGTACCCTCGAGGTTTAGTGGGTATTTTTGTAATTAGACTAAACCTCGAGGGTACTTTTTGCGAAACTTTAATGAAATATTATTTACCCACATATTTATGCCAAACTCAAGGAATGCCTTTTATAATTAACTCATAATTCTATACATATTTCCCTTGCAAAATAGACTGAACAAGATCATAGTCTCTTCTTGCATCAGCACGATTTTAATTGTTACTATACTTTCCTTCATTGAATCTCAGATTGGTATATACAAAATCATTGGCTCAAAGGGATAAATAGTTGTTTATTGAAAAATAATTCAGGAGAGATGCAAGCACACTAAATTAAGGTGTGAATGTAATGTGTTGGCAATTTTTTTTAGTTCTCTAAGTGGAGCCTCTCAGAGATTTGGTCCTTTTTCTTTTTTCTCGATTTTGAATTCAGTCATTTAAATGGATGAAATTCGGACTTTTAGTCTTGTTACCTGCTATAAGCCTATAACAGATAAATGTTACATGCTAGTGAATTTTTTTTAGTACAAACTTTAAATAAATTAAAAAAATTAATAGAATATTATTTAGGAAAAAAAATAATTTTAATTTTATACTTTTATATGAATTGTGAATTTCATATTTTAGAATTTAAAAATCTATGTCCTTCAAATATTTCACTAACAAAATCTTTTACTAAAACTATTTCAATAAAATATTTGTTTCCATTTCCTTTTATGGTTTAAGTTATTTATTGATTTTAAAAATAACAAAAGGGGAGCGCTATTAACACCCCAATTAAACCTCAATTCTTTTTCCCAAAACAAACATTGCTTGTGCCAATAGAATTTGGTCTGACAAGCTTCGTCAAAATCATGAAAGATCAGTATATTTCATATCACAATCAAGAAAAAATTTGTTATATTCATTAATAATCCAGTTTGGGGTCATTATTTAGTCCAAGTATTGAGTCCGCTATGGATTTCATGTTTTGCGGTCGAAATTAACATCAATGGCGTTTATTACTCTGCCTTCAAACGTTTGTGTTATTGTGTCCAACCATTCTATTGTAATCTTGCTCTTTTGTTTTTAATTCCTCGAATATCTAGCTATGATCTTCCCCGTATCACTCCGAATTCTATTTTAAACTCGCTTTAATACAGTTCTTTGTGTGCCTGTTTTTTTTTTTTTTGAACGATAAATTTTATTATAACAACTCAAAAACTAAATTACAACTACAATCGTAAACAACTAAGAAACAAAGACTAACTAAGAGCCAAATTTTTAATCGGTAAAAACCAATTGATTCATATGGCAAAAAACTACCCACCCCAAACTAATCACTCCACGAGATTTGACTTCCTCAAAGAGACTCGTAATACACCGTAAAAAAATTAAAATTGGGCACGAGCAACCACTACATACTCAGAGAACGAAAAACCGATCCGCCACGAGTTTTGCAAATCAACCGAGAAAAGAAAAACACAACAAAATAAGAAAACAATAGCTTTACTAACAAACTAGAGAAAAAAACAAAATATTGTCTCCGTGAAGCTCCGACCCGCTTTCCCGGGACCAAAAAATTCCGCCACCTTCATACGCTCGGGACCGCCATCTCGGTATCCCTCCAATAGAAAATATGGAGGGGAGAGGGGGAAGGGAAGGAGGAGAGGAGGGGGCGATCAGAATGGGAGGGAGGGAAAAGTGTTAGGGTTTTTTTTTTGGGGTTTAGAGAGAATGGGAAGAGAAAAAGGTTAGAGAGAGAAGGCTGGGCCAATTTTTGTCCCTTTGTGTGCCTCGTTAGATACAAAGAAAATGGAGAATCAATATTCATAGGGCGGCGCTATTAACACCCCCCCCAAAACGTGCGTATCAATACACCCCTGTTTTAATACACCTCCAATCTTTTTTAAATATAATATATTTACTCAATGCACCCCCAAGCCTTTTCCCAATTTGCCCTTCTCCAATTTAAAACCTAATAGAATTATAAATCTTTATCTAAACCTAAAGTTAATAAATCTCTGCGATCTCAATTTCCATAACACTCAAAATTTAAAAATACAAGAACCTCACAAGGTTCAAAGGCCAAAGCAGACAAAAATCGACCTAATTAGTTTACCTTTGTCATGAATTAATATCGCATGGCGTCAACGTCCAACGAGTAGGAGCAATAATGTGATTTAAACATCATCACGAGGAATTGGAATTTTATCGAATTGAAATTTCGTTAGTTTTTCTTCATTCGTTTTCCGTCGTTCCTATCCAAATTGGAATTTCGTAATTTTTCGTCACTCGTCTTTTCGTTTTCGTTCTTTCTTTTTTATCAAGCAATGTTTTGTTCTTTCATTTATTCTTCGTCCTTTTTTATTCTATATTTTTCTTCTTCCTTCCTGCTCAAGATATTGTTATGGATTACACATATGTGTTTACGATGCACGAGTTATTTTCATCTCGAAATTATTTGATTGGGTGCGTGATAGAGGAAAAACGAACATGGCATGGTGATAGTAATTAGCGAGTGTCCGATGGTTTGGGTAAGAAAAAACCGGTTATTTTTAGCTTGTGAACGTAGTAGGCATTACCGTGAATTTAAGGAAAATCATATCGAGAAATTATCAGGAGGAAAATTTGAAAAAAATGATGCGAGTAAAGTAAAAAAGTTAGTAGGAGAGAAACCGAACAAAGAAGTGTGATTGTCCATTTCGTTTGAGGGGTAAACAAGTATCGATTGATGGAGAATGGGCATTGGATATTATATGTGATGTACATAATCATTCAAAGTCGAGTATTTGGAGGGCCACCCATATCTTTGGTTGATTATCAAAGGCCGGAAAGACTATGTTATGGATATGTCACACGGAAATACTCGTCCAGAAGGATATTTTGTTTGTTTACAACATAAATTTGTAAATAATAAATCGACGATAAGGACTATTTACAATGTTCGCATTTGAGAATAGATTATTGAGCGTGATGGTCGATCACAGATGCAACAACATATGTGGAAATTGAAGGAGCATGGATATTTCTATCATCATAGGCGCTGCGAGACGAGTAACACTGTTAAGGATATATTCTTCGCTCACCCGACGAGCGTTGAGTTATTGCATTCTTTTCCAAAGTCCTCTTCATGGATTGTACGACAAGACAAATAAGTACAAATTACCTTTATTGGAGATTGTTGGTGTGACATCGATACATATGACATTTTCTATTGCAGCCGCATATTTGGAGTTCGAGCGGGAAAACAACTATATATGGGCGTGCACAATCTTGAAATCATTGATGGACCCATCCTCCCTCCCAACCTCGTGATTGTTCTTGATGAGAAACGGCTTTAATGAATGCAATCGAGAGAAACTTTTTCCACCTCGAGACATTTTCTTTGCTTCAGGTGGCATATTAATAGGAACATTATGGTAAACTCGCAAAAAATGTTTCACACAAAACAAGATTGGGATTCATTTAATGTGTGTTGGTAATTATTGGTGATGGCAGATACCGAGTCATTATTTTACGACTTGCTTAAGAGATTCAAGTCAGAATTCACAGAATATCCAACTGCCATTCAATATGCCATGGAACAATGGGTGGGACCGTATAAGGAAAGATTTGTATCTTGTTGACGAATAATATTATGCATTTCGAATACCACAACAAACAAACAGTATTTCACCATATTCTCGCATTTAATGTTTTATATATTTCATTATACATAACCTAAAATTGTAAGTGATTATATATTATTTTAGGGAGGCGAAGAGTCACCATGCATTGTTAAAAAGACAACTTGGATCGAGTCAGGGTAATTTTGAGACATGTTGGGAACAGATTCACACCCTCATTGGGACGTCACATAATGCAATCAAACAGTCGTTTGAGAAGAGCAAAAATGTAGTCCTACATAAATACAAATCAGTGGTATTCATATCATTGTGAGGTATGGTGTCTATACATGCATTGAATAAGATATATGAAGAAATGAACTGTATAAATGAGGGTAATGTAGACCACTTTGTGTGGGTGTATCTTGAGAAAGGCGTGTGGATTGCCCCGTGCTCATGAAATTTCAATATATGAGATTGGAGAAGCCAATTCCCCTTGACAAGGTTGATGCATTTTGGAGAAAATTGGATATGCTACCAACTAAAGGAGATGATGTTGGTGTTGGATACAAAATCGGGGACTCGATGGACTCATTATGTCGTGATCTTTACACCAATTCGAACAAGCCTCCGAATCGAGAGGTTGTTAATCTTAAAAAGATCGGAGATTGCGAATCCAACAATAACCTCCCCGATTGAGCCGGAGATCCAAACTCATACTCGTGGTCGCCCTAAGTCCGCAAAAGTTAAACAATCCAAATCAACCAAACGTGATCCGAGTAAGTTTGAGTATGTGGAGTCAATTAAAGATAGTTGCTCGCAACATGAAGGGGGTAATCTACGAGGTTGGTCCATCGAATCAACCTCTTCTCGCTCACTCACGAGGAGGCCAAAGCTACAGGTAAATCTAGTCATTTTTAAAGATGTAAATATTTAATTTATTTTTGCTAAAGTGGTTTAACTTTAATAAGTTGTGTCTCAATAGGTTGTGCGCCAAGCACCCGATCCGAGATCGCTAGTGGTTTCATGGATCAACTACCATCCTACCTACGCTTATATTGTTGGGACAAAGAATGTTGGCGATAATGGTCATTGTGGTTTTTCGTCGTAGCCGACTTACTTGCTACGGTGAGGAATCATGGGGTCGAGTTCGAGGAGACCTCATTCATGAGTTGACAACAAACAAAGACTTGTACACCCATGTTTTCCTTAAACTTGGTCGTGTTGATAAAATCATGAAAAGTCTCGATTGCTACGATGAGCGTGCACCTAAAAACATTGGTTTTGTTTTACTTGGGATATGGGTTATTTGGTTGCACGACTTTTATATTGCTTTTGTATGTTTGGATAAGAGAATGTCCCTCACATATCTACCTTTGAGAACAAATCTCATGTACTCCGAAGCGATTTGTATCGGTTTGTGAACTAAACCATTTTATTGAGGTACACATGACTCCATATCAATCAAGTAATTTATGGATACCTTTAGTGATTTATATTTTATTTGTAGATGTTCTTGCGCGAAGGCCACCCATTACCATCCGTGGCAACCATGTGGGATTCATTTCATCATGAGTGTGCAACAGGGTGGAAGGATTTTTATAGTCAAAGAACTTGATTGCATATTGAAAGTGTAGGAACTACCGTGTTGTTCGTAGTAATCGACACGATAAATTTGGACTAGCAAAAATTTGTAATTTTCTTCCATATGTTCACTGGCTATTTTTAGTATTTGTTCAACATGAAATTATTCCGTGCGGTGGGGATGAGTAGAAATACCTAAAAATATTCTTAAACCATAATTGCAAAGAAATGCTTACTTAGATAATACCAATTGAAAAGTTTACGGTTCAGTTTCAGATAGTTTTTTTAATTTCTGGATTGAGTCTTAATTCTTGGTAGCTTTGTTCTTCAAATTTGGACAGCTATGATGAGAATAAAGACTACCACTAAATAATTATTTTTTAAAAGGCAAGAGCTTGATAAACGTGCCCCAAACTCGTACCAATATGATGATTTGATGGCCTTATAAAAATCAGGCGACATCTTCAATTTCCTGAACAACATGCCTAGACAATTCTTCTTTTATGTATGAAGTTTCATCTGGTTTTTTGTAAAAAGAAAAAAATATTTGAAAAATGCATTGCCCACCTTATTTTTGTTAATTCTGCAGGATTTTAATTTTAATTAACTGGGGAAGGGCAAATTGGGAAAAGGCTTGGGGGTGCATTGAGTAATTATATTATATTTAAAAAGGATTGGGGATGTATTAAAACAGGGGGTGTATTGATACGTTTTGGGGGTGTTAATAGCGCTGCCCTATTCAATATTTGAGAGAGAGAGAGAGAGAAAGAGAGAGAGAGAGAGAGAAGTTATAGGTGAATTGGCGGATGTTAGATGCTGGAAACATTATCATGAAATGAAAAGCAAGAAGATTATAAAGATTGAAAAAAATGGGGTGTATTTAGAAATTTGGTAGAGCACTAAGGATAGTTTAATCTTATTAATTAATGGCATTTTTATATTTAAAGAGAATGGTGTATTGATAGATTTTGGGGGGATTAATAATAAGCCCCATAACAAAATTCACATTTAGTTATTGGAAATATATTTAATTCAACTATAAAAAAATAATTTTTTTGACAATATTAAATAATTTCATATTTATAAATACATACATTATTTTTAAAAGAATATTTTATATTTATAACTAAAATTATACTTAATATAAATATATATATTAACAAATTATCCATCTTTTCAAAGAGAGTAAATACTTATTCTGTTCAAAACTTTAAAAACATTAAAGTAAATATCATTTCAATTACTATTTCTTTATATTTTTCTTTTTGTTTTTAATCATAATCAAACATGAAATAACTGAAAATTTCATAACTGAAATTACAGGCCATATTGGAGGAGGAGGGTTGACTGATGACCCATGAGACAGAAAAATGGAAGAAGCCAAGCGCTCCCCATTCCACAATTACCTTTTTCTCTTTCTCTCTCCTTTTCTGCAAAAAACAGATCTTATTATGTCTTGTATCTGTCAATGATAGCAATGGAGAGAGAAGAAAAATACTTTTAAAAAGAAGAAACACATTCATTGGTTGTTTAGCTAATAGCGAAAGCATATACCTTGTCAAAAAAATAGCGAAAGCATATACTATTATTCTTTTTTTCTTTTTTTTCTTTCTCTCCGAAATTCTCAAATTCCACTCCTTCTGGTTGCCTCCACCTTCAATTTCTTCGTGGGTAATTTTATTTTTGTTTTCTGCTCTTGATCTTCCTTGAATTCCACATACTCTGCCAATAAATGCATAATATTTTAGGTTTAGAAGTTGATCCTTGTTTTCCCCATGGTTGTCATGGCAAAAGGGTCCGCAAATATCCAATTAATTTGCAGAATGGTGATCAGGATGGTTTATGGCAACTAGGTGTTCGTAAATTTCAGCAATTTTCTTACGAGGTCTTCAGTTTGTGACCCAAAAGGTTGCATTTTCTGACTTTTTAGGGCAGACGGTGATTCAAATTCCGATTTTTGTTATTTAACGACGCTCTTGATGGGCTTTGCCAACATGGGTCTGTGAGAATTTCAGCTGAATTGTAGGGGAAAGCAAAGGGGAAAAAAAAAAGGAAAAAAACGCAACAAAAATATAGAAATTGTTACCTGTTCCAACAGAACCTGCAATGCCTGAAACGGCATCGTGTTCTGTAGGTTCACGTTGTTTTAGTGATCTTAGAGGGGTCCAATGGCGCGTGGATTTGGGGATTTTGCCATCTTCTCCTTCTGCCACCATCGATGATCTTCGCCGGGTTACTGCCAATTCTCGTAGAAGGTAATACTGTTGACTCTTTGTTTAGGATATATTTTTCGCTTAGGTGTTCTATATTATTTTCTCATTATTAAGATTGCAGGTTTTCCTGATTTTTTTAGTTGTTGATTTCGGATAGTTGTTTTCACTGATTTTCCTGAGGTTGAATAGGACGGTGGTTTTTGATAACCATCAACTTGTGTAGAATTGAATTGTTTCCTTTCATTTAGTTTGCCTGAATGCAGGAGCTTAAATTAATAATGTATTTTTCTGAAGAATAAAATGTAATTAGAATAAAATGTAAAACTGTTTCGAGTTGATGACTTATTGGCTTCTAATTTTCTCATTGATAAGTGAAAGAAATCTCCATCTAGTATATATAGCCTTCAATTCCAACACAACCATGGTTAAGGACATTGTATTGTGTTACTGCATTTGTAGTTGTATGTATCATTAGAAATTTAGAATATGCGTATGATTTTCTATAGGTACGCATCTTTGAGGAAACAACTTTTAGTTGATCCACATGTACCAAAAGATGGTGGCAATTCCCCTGATCCCGTCATGGACAATCCGCTGTCGCAAAACCCAGGTAGGATTTTTATTTTATGGCCTTTTCACATTTTATGCATCACAATACGACTCTCTAATCTAACCTTCTGGCCTTATCGATTCCCTTTTCACCTGCCTGGAAATTCTCCTGCAAGTTTCATATATGTGGCTTCCAGGGTTCCACTCTTGTCAAGAAATTATTTACAAAACTTGATCTGTTGCACTTTAAGACATTTTTCATTTGCTGTTCGTCTTGCAGATAGCATGTGGGGTCGCTTCTTCAGAAATGCTGAACTTGAGAGGATGCTTGATCAAGATTTGACACGTCTGTACCCTGAACGAGGCAGCTATTTTCAGACAAGTGGGTGCCAAGGCATGTTACGAAGAATTTTACTTCTGTGGTGCCTTCGACACCCAGAGTATGGCTACAGACAAGGTTAGCTTACATCTATTACTTTGTATTCAATTTCTACTGTCACTTTCTCTTCAGTTATTAGTTACACAAATTCATATGTCTGTACATGTGAAACTGAAGCTCGGTTTATGTTTTGATGGAATGAGGGAGATTTTTGACTTTCTAAAGCAGAAGTGGCTGCACAGACTAAAAATCTGAGACTATGGGAATGTTTGCAAAAACTTCTACGTTTAGAAGAAGTGATTTATTGCAACAGAAGTAGAAGTAGTTGGGAATCATAAGTTGGTAGTGTTTGAAAATAGAATCAAAAGTTGAGAGAGTTTGGTGAAAAAGTTGTAAAAGTGATTATTTGTTGGTAAAAGTCAAACCAAAAGCGAGTATGTAAATCTAAAGCACCCCTTTCCGGACTTTTAGATTCTCGATTAAATGAAGCGAGAATCGAAGCGAGAGTTGACACTTGCAAACACTATAAATTTTATTTTTTTTCAGCCAAAAATTTAGAAGCATTTTTTTAGTGATTGCAAACACTCCCTATATTGAACTACATTTTGGGATGAACTCTTTTATGCACTTGTTTAAAACAAATGTCTTACGGATCTATTCTGTGATTTTGCTACACGATGTACTGTTTTTCTGCTCTGTCATGGCATAACTGGAATTCATAGAGTTTAAATATCTCTACACGGTCTCGCCATTTATTGTTGCGTCTAAATTGATCCTTGTTTCTGAAAAACGGTTCTTCTAACGTCAAAGCCAAAAGCATATATACAATAATATTTTTCGAAAAGTTAAATAGTAAATAATTTCTCCAGTCTTTGTTGTTATAATTTTCTTTTGATATACAGGGATGCATGAACTCTTGGCTCCATTGTTGTATGTTCTTCATGTTGACGTGGAACATCTCTCAGAAGTCAGAAAGGCTTACGAAGACCACTTCGTTGACAATTTTGATGGTTTTTCATATCATGAAAATGACTTGACATATAAGTTCGATTTTAAGAAATTCTCAGAATCTGTTGGAGATGCGGGCGAATTTGAAGAAAACCATTTGAAAGCCAGTAGTCTCGCTGAACTTGATCCGGCGATACAAATCATCGTCTTACTAGGCGATGCCTACGGAGCAGAAGGTGAACTCGGCATCGTCTTATCCGAGAAATTTATGGAACATGACGCCTACTCCATGTTTGATGCTTTGATGAGTGGGGCCGGTGGTGTTGTAGCCATGGCAGAGTTTTTCTCTCCGGCTCCTTATAGTTGTTCGCTCACTGGGTTCACCCCGTAATCGAAGCTTCTGCTGCTATGTATCATTTGCTTTCTATTGTCGATTTGTCTCTTCATACCCACCTCGTTGAACTCGAGTCGAACCCCAATATTTTTCACTTCGCTGGCTACGGGTATTATTCGGACGTGAATTTTCCCTGGAGAACCTCTTGGTAATCTGGGACGAAACTTTCGCGTGTGATAACACAAACCCTAACAAAACCGCTGATACAGAGTCGCACTTTAGAATCTTTGATTCGCCTAGAGGAGCATTCATTTCTGCTTTTGCAGTTTCGATGATACTTAAATTGAGGTCTTCATTGCTCGCCACTGAAAATGCTACGATCTGTCTTCAGAGACTGTTGAATTTCCCAAATAATGTAAATCTTCCGAAGCTGATATCGAAGGCGAAATCCTTGCAAGCTCTGGCATTAGATGTGAACAAATCGGATTCTATGCTCGTTCATTCTGGCTTGCACGATGGAAAGAAGACGGTTATCACTAGAGGTCATACGCTTTCTCTAGATTCAGCTTCTCCTAGAACTCCTCTGAAAGAGAGCTACTGGGAAGAAAAATGGAGAGTTTTGCACAAGGAAGAAGAACAAAAGCAAGGTGCTGTTTTGCACCTGTCTAGAACCGAATCTGATCCTTCCCCATCGAAGAAAACGGAACGAACCAATTTGCCAGAGCCGTCCGTAGGAGAAGTTTGTTGGATGATCTGGCACGGCAGCTCGAATCGGTCGATATTAAAAAAAACACTGGTGGTGGTGATGATAATAAAGAAAATGCAGGGTGCAATGCCGATAATAAAGAAAATGCGGAGTGTAATGACGGTGTGGAGCACCAGGATTCGTTTGAGGTTAACGAACCAGATGTTACGTACTTATTGAGCGAAGAAAATACTCCGAATTTCGGGTCTGCGAGTCCTGTTCACGGGAATAGTGACGAGGTGAACGAATCGGAAAGTAGTAGTGTTGCATCGAACTCATCCATTGACGAAAATGCCCTCCCTCGTGATCTCTCTTTAAAATGTACCGAAAATGATGATTCGACGGGGAAATCAATGGCACCTGGCATGAAGGAGAGAAAAGTTCTTTCAGGTAAATTTCAATGGTTATGGAAGTTTGGACGGAATGCCAACAATGAGGGAACATCCAAAAGACCATTTGCATCTGAAGATGGAGAAAATGGTAAGATTCATGTTGCTGGCTTTTCTATGGGCGATGGGTGTGATAGCTCTTCCGAAACGAGCAAAGGGGAGATAGTAGACCAGAATTTGATGGTTAGCTTGAGGAATCTTGGTCAATCCATGCTAGAGAACATTCAGGTATTAAACTGAATTTTGATGCAATAATGAATTAGTTAGAGTCAATAATGTCTCTCGATATTATCGATTGGGCATTCCTTAATTCCTTTTTAGCTTAACAACCATGTCCTTCTTGAACTTTTATAATCTCAAGGTATAATTACAGAAACTACTCCCGCGATCTAGCCTAATTACACAAAAACCCAGTTATCTTTGGATGGGAGGATTTGGATTTGGGGAGGGGATTTAGGGACTGATTTCAAATGACTCCAAATTGAAAGGATTTAAAATCCTCCAAAATGACTCCAAAAATAGCTTCCAAGGATTTGAAATCCATTATAGAATGACCCCATCCAAACAATCACAATGGATTTCTTATTATGGATTTAAAATCCATAGCTCAAATCCTTCCATCCAAATGAAGCCTTTAAAAATTACATATACCCCCTTGAAATTTGTTGTTTCTGATTTACAAATTGCACCCTCAAAATGGAGTTATTTGACAATTTGTTAGGTAAATACAAACCTCAAGGGTGTTTGTAGCACCGTAGGTTTTTTTTTGTAATTTCGAAAGATAATTGAAGTTTTCTTTTAATTAGGCTAAACCTCAGGGACATATTTGTAATTGGGCTTAATTGCAAATTGTTCCCTTAACTATAGGGGGCTAGCAGTTTTAGTTTGTAAATATTTTAGGCAGCAATTTTGATCCCGTAAGATTTTGATTCTTGCGATTTTGATATCATAAGTTCTAATGTGTAATTTTGATCCTATAAGTCCTGATTTTGTGTGATTTTGCTCCAAACTGGATGTTTCAATATTTCATTTGTTCGCACAATACCTTGTACTTTAGTCAAAATACCAAAAATATGTATGACCATTAAAAGTTACACGACTGAAATTGATATTTCGATTTTCGACTAAGGGTAAAGTCGTAAAGGACTGAAACTGCCAAGAAGATGCAGGACCAAAATTGCCAATCCCTTTACATGACTAAATTGCAATTAAGCCTTGTAATTATCCCAAGTAATAGTCTTCAGAGCTGCTATATTCTCTTTAGTTCTGAATGAACTCACGTTGTAAGCTTATGACAGTATGTCTACAATTTTTATAAAACTAATACCATCACCCAGACTGTTGTTGATTTAAATATTTCTGTTATGCATAAAGTAAAGTTAATGTCAGTCTTGAGAGCTTTGGATCATCTTTAACCTGTTTGTTTTGGCGTGGCAGGTGATTGAATCTGTCTTCGGGCAGGACTGCGAACAATTGGGACGAACAAAAAGTTTCTCAAAGAACGGCGTTGTTGGGAAAGAGCAAGTCACAGCCATGTCTGCACTCAAAGAGCTTAGGAAAATCAGCAGTATTCTATCTGAGATGTGATGTATTTATATGTACTAACATTTTGTAATTTGTTTCTTTTTCATGTAGCACAAAAAGAGAAAAAAAAAAAGAGAGAGAGAAAAAAAAATTGAGCAACAGGTTTCATATATAAGTGAATTGAGATTTTGATATGTATCATAGACGTGGTTGACTGGTTGTATATACATATTTGATTAAATACGAGAAGTTGATTTTCAGTATGTTGATTCGAATCATGTATCAGAAATATTGCTTGAGTAGCTGTTTTCTTGAACAGTGCTTTGGACAACACATAAATTCAAAATTCATATCATTTTATATTATGTTTTTGAGCTTATTAGTTACTGAATATTAATTTAAAACTAAGTTGTTGAAGTGTTCAGGTAGACAAAATCAAGCTGGTAAGACACTAATAATAGTAATTGTGGAGTTAAAATACCAAACTTGATGGAGTTTGTTAGAATATTAAAGATAAGTGTAAATCGCTCAAAGTTTAGCTGACAAAATGCAATAACTTTAGTATATTTGAGTCAATCACAGTTGTACCCTACGTGAATGGCACATGACAAGAATCCGATGAAATATTCCACCGGTGGCTAGTCTTAGGGGGCTATGTGCAAAACTCGTGAATCTAAGGAGGTAAAGTGTTCGGAAAAATGTTTAGGTTGCAAATTAGAAAAAACCGAATTCTACGATATGTTATAAGCTCTTAAACATTGTATAAAATATTTTACAGAACTTAAAAGCTCGCCTAAACATCCTCTAAAAAAATAGCTAGTGCTTATGAAAAAATATGTGTAGACTAGTAGGATGTGGAATAGGAAATCTGAATCCGAGCTGTAGTAGCAATTTATAATCATGGCAAAAGGCTTGTATGCACAAGGCAAAAGTTCGCAAATATGACTTGCCGAAACTTCACATATCCAACGAACTAGTTAATCGCATAAAACATTAGCATACAAAAACATATGTACTCCGCTTAATGTCATAAACATCAGTCTGTAGTCTCTACGCTTAAACCATGCTTGTGTCCGGTAACATGCATGACATGCAAATTAGGGATGTAATTTACAGCCTAATCTATGTTGTGAAAGCCCGGAAGAAGTGAGGTAATGAAACCGAAGACGATCATTTGGATTTCCTTTGCAATTCCCCACCAACGGTTGCCAACCTCGGCTTGCCCAGGTTCACCTGCTTGATTGTCATTCTCATTAGCCCTATTCCCGTCATCGGCTTGCTGATTCTCGTTCTCACCTACGGGTTGCCCATCTGTCATGTTGAATATCGTACTGTTAAAATATAGTACTTTACTAAACTGCATCACTTTGACATTTCAGGAAAAATAGAAAAGGAGAGGTTAAAAATACACATGCATGGACGCGTACGTACAGGCGCATATATATATATATATATATATATATTATATTAAGATAGTTTTCTTTGATTGAGATTCTTTATTAAAGATATTTTTAAAAAGGAAATCCACTTCCACTTTGATTTTTTAGCAAAGATTAATTCAGCAAATTGATAGTAATTTGGTCATTTAGAATAAAAAACCAGACAACAAAAGCATATGTTGAAGTTGATGTAATCATTCAGGATAAATTCATCAAATACTAACTTTTTATAGGGATATTTTCAAAATTACCCCTAATTTTTGGGTTAATTACAAAAAAAAATAAAAATAACAGAGATGTTTAAAAATTACAAATCCCTTGAGGTTTGATTCTGTGTTAAATATAAGGGGATAATTGCAATATGTTTACAAATGTATCAGGGGTGTTTGAAATATTTTTTCTTATGAAGGAGGTAAAGTGTAATACAAACTCAAACCTACGGGTTTTTTTTTTTTGTAATTTTCAAAAACTTGTGGGTCTTTGCAGTTAACCCAAACACCAAGGGTAGTTTTGTAATTATCCCAACTTTTATATCTTGTCTTACTCTTGGTTGTTCTATTTCTTTGTGGGAGGGAGGTGTTGTTGCTCATTATGGTAATAACAAGCAACAGTCGTCGAGATCAAGGGCAGTTCCCTTTTATTCTGACCAATTAGCCAGATGGAGCTTTGAAAATGAAGAGTCCCATAGGAAACAAACTTACTCTACGAAAGGCAAAAAGATACGCTTATATAACTCGATTGGCCATTTTAAGTAGTAATATTCCTAAAAAATCACCGAGGATTAGCATACATGTATAAGTACGATTGTGTCGACACGTGTAGTTCAAAAACTCACTTTCGATCCTCTGAAATGTCCGAAGCATTATCAAGGGTTTGGACATAGTAATAAAGTTTCACTCAGGTATTGTATATGGCACTTAAAATAGAAACTGAAGAACTGACCTGCTATGCCAACATTTTCATTTCCTGGTCCACCAGCCGCAGGTAAATTGGCTGCCCTAACAGCAGGCCTTGGTGGTTGGGGAGGCGCAGCTGCCCTTCGCATTCCTTGTGAAAGCCATCGAACGACCGGCGCAAGAGCTCCTGTTTGGTATCTGCATTACCCAACATGGACAAGCTAAGAAACAGGTCGTAAAACTAGATACAGGCGTTAAGAAAACATCACCATCGATAGGGGGATATTTGTTAAGAAAATGCAAACCTCAAGTAGGTGTTTGTAATACTTTAAATGGGTATTTGTAATTCTGAAAGATAATTGGGTCTTTTTGTAATTAGGTCAAATCTCAAGTTCCATTTTTGTAATTATCCCAACAAAGAAAGCCCAAACAATGTGAATTTCATTATAACGGCATTGCGAAAAGAGCATATTACGTCAAGTTGTTTCTCAAAATTGGCAGAGGGTAAATAGCAAAAGATTATAAACTACTCTCAAGTACTTACAAGTAAACAAGCGAAGCAAAAAAGACGAGGAGAGTGAGCCTCTGTTTAGATCCATCTTGGTTAAACAAGAAAATAACTGCCGCCAACTTTAAGATGAGCAGCAAATCAAGCTGGATAGCAATTTGAAATCTCCGAACAACAACTTGTCTTTGAGGTCCAGCTTGTTGTTGTTCTTGTGGTTGCTCCCCGGGTTGTCCCTGCTCACCGCCCACCTCTCCGGTCTCAGGAGATCTACGTTCGCTGATAACAACACAAGAATTGTCAATGCAAAAAAGAGATGAAGAAAATGAGGCGTTTCATATAACTTAATGTCGATAACTATAATAGGTAGTCAGGTTTAGTAACAACACACAACTAAAGGATGCATCCAGACCTAATAATAATAATAATAATAATAATAATAATAATAATAATAATAATAATAATAATAATAATAATAATAATAATGATGATGACGACGACGACATTATTATTTTTGCACAGAATTGGAGGACCCACGAAATGTGCATGCAAGTCCACAATTTTTTTTTTTAAATAAATTATATGTACAAAGATTTGTCTTATCTTCAGCATACATCTTATCAGTGGCATGTTCAGTTAAAATAGCCAACTTTACTTAGTCATATACAGACATGTCAAGAGACTATTAGATGTGGATGTTAATGGCATAATGAGACACACTGATGATTGATACACAAGTACGCTATCAAGCACTATGCATGACCTATTTTTACTACTCGTGATTTTCCTAAAATGCAAAATTCCATTTCATAATGAGCGCCAAGTAAGCTGATCTGGTTAGATTAAGAAATTGCTGCCACAAGTAACACAGACAATAAATGACCTAAAATCAGATAAATACGATAATCAATAATATAAATACTAACCCTAGAGTTGTGCCAAATTGTGGAACACTTACGTAGGTATGTTGTAGGTAAAAGGTATAAGAGTATTGGAAGGAAATCCAGCAATAGGTTGCATATATGGAAGAACCGAACCGCATATAGGCCGGGCCCACGATTAATCTGTTCCTGGTCCTGGTGAGGAGGAAATAACCCAGGAACAAGCGCAGGATACATTATTGGGAACTTGAATATTTCCATCTGATGATTTTACGCCATCGAATGTTGGAACCTTAACAGATCACAAGGGATTAAATCAGAACACAGATATAACAAAAATGTATACACGAAACATTATGTTTTGTCTTCACTGGAGACTCTATAAGAGTTATGTGACATTCATGTACTCCTTCTACAGGTGTAATCATAGACTGATTAAACCATAGCAGCGGAAATATTGTTACTGATGAGGATATCAACAACCAGTAAAGGACCATCAGTTGAAAATTTAAAATACACACTGATAAAATTAATGTCACGTTTATTAAACAGCGAATGCATTGTGTAGGTTCATATAGAAGAAAAGAAACGGGAAAGTGTGTGCTGCATGGTTTGGAGCAATCATTTAGTTTGGAAGCCGGCAATATCATTTAATGATAACTTCAACTGTTTATTAGGACACTTTGTTCAGGTGCAAAAGAATTACGTCCTAAGTTTAATTATCTTGATTTCTTGTTTGCCAGTTCTTTGCTTAATTCGGAGGAAATCCCATATGTTTCAGGCGAATTTACATAGAGATTGCAAAGGAAAATAATAATTTTCCAAACAGGCATATCCATTACACTTTCCTAATTCTGAAATTTCACCTATTTGACCATTTGAACACTTTCATCCATGGTCCAATATCAGTGAAACAACTAGGAATGCTAATGTGACTCATTAGTAATATACTCATGGTTCGTGCCCTAACTCAAAGGACATGCTTTCATGCACTAGATGGATACCATCAATGTGAGAACTAATTCACCAACTAGAAAGATTTTATGATTATTTTCCATATTAAGTTTCATCAATGACGTATACGACAAATCTGCAAAGACAAACACATCTTCATACCAAGTATTGACACATGCCCTCATGCATTCTACAACCTCATAACTCTTGTATAAAAAGATTATCTGATTATTCACCAATTAATAACTCTCATCTAGTACCGTGCATTTTGCTGGATTTTATCACCTGATAAATTTATCACACGTATAAATATCTAAATCATCTATATTTCAAATGGAAATGGAATATCATCTTTTATATTCTTTGATATTATGTTAATGCGCAGAACCTATAACGCTATCTTTTCACTTTCTTCTCTGCAATACACCTACAAGTGAAACCTGTGAATGCATGTAAGGATTTTTTTCGGCAAAGAAGCACATTTAAACGTCCGAATGCAGTTAACTTCCCTTTCTCTGCCCACCTGATATAACTATCCCCTTCAACAATTAATTATCTGAAAACCTATCTAACAAGACCTCATATCTTCATTTCCTTATTCAACCTCCACATAAAAAGTTCTATTAACAAAAAGTATATCATTATTATCGAAAAGAAAGAAAAAAATCCGAATCACCAAACAAATATCATCAGAAGATAAAATCAAGCTTTGCTCTTTGCCTCAGCTGAAAACTATTAAACATTTAACATACACAAAATGAAAGATGAGACAACCCCAGGAAAAAACATAAACATTGATATGAACAAGCAAAATACATAACTTAAAAGATCACACAATCCAAAGAAAACAAAAAAAAAAAAAAAACGAAAACCACTTCATGGTTAAAACTTCCACATACATGTAGCAAAGAAAAAAGAAAGAATAAAAGCCCAATCAGATGAACAAAAACCCAAAGATTGCCCAAACCCACATCCAAACATAACATGATGCATCCATCCACAAACCTAGTACGCAAAAGAACATATACCTAAATCAAAACACACAATTAAGCGTTTCAATTAGAAAAAAATCAGGCAAAAAAAAAAAAAAGAAGAGAAAACAATGACCTGGGATTGCTTATTTAAAGAGTCCTGAGAAGAAGACTGATCCGAGGATGAGGTTGAAGGCTGAGTTCCTGGCCCTTCCGCCATTGCAAAGTCTACTATGAAGATCCACACAGATGTGCTTTGTAATTGACAGATTTTTCCAATTGTATTTGCAATTTCTTTTACGTTTTATATTGTTATATAGTGTACATATATGTAATTTTCCAAACAGAGAGTTATTAGCTGTACGTGTTTGCCCGAGACATCTCCAATAAGGTCGTGCCACGGATGCAACGTCTGAAGGGAAATGTACAATACTTTATGGAACGAAGCGGTGTATTTTATGTTCACAAAACTCCTCGGCCGCACCGCCTAATGGGTGCGATCTGTTAAACGAGTTTCACCTTGATCCTGGCATTTTCGTAATATTAGCAGTTGTGTTGTAGTAGTTTTCATGGAGCACTAGTATTAGCAGTCCTTCTGAAATGTATTAGTCGTCCTTCTAAAAAGATATTAGCTTTTCCAAAATGTATTAGTAGTTTCTCAAGAGTTTTTAGTATTTCTCCTAATATACTCCCGAAATGTATTAGCAATCCCTCAAAAAGTATTAGTAGTTCCTCGAAAAAGTATTAGTAGTTCCTTGAAATAAATTAAATTTTTCTCCGAAATGTATTAATAGTCCTTCCGAAAAGTATTAGTCGTCCTTCTAAAAAAAAGTATTAGCGCTTCTTTTGAAATGTATTAATAGTTCCCAATATAATTAAATTTTTCTCCCGAAATGTATTAACAATCTTTCTGAAAAGTATTAGTCGTTCTTCTAAAAAGTATTAGCAGTTCTTCTGAAATGTATTAGTAGTTCCGTGAAGAGTTTTAGTATTTCTCATGAATATACTCCTGAAATGTATTAGTTGTCCATCGAAAAAGTATTAGTGGTTTCTCGAAAAAGTATTAGTAATTTCCTAGAGAGTATTTTAGTAGTGCTCCTGCAACATATTAGTTTTTCTTATAAAATGTATTAATATTTCTCCATAAAAGTAATAGCTGATACTAAGACTTGTATCATGTTCTCGGAAAGATTGAAAGTCCATCTGGTGATTTTTGGTCTAATGATGGCAATCAAAATTGAATTCGTGCTCATCATATGTAGGGCCCTTATCAAACCCATGATCATTTTCCATTGATATCCGAATCAAATTTGTCGAAAACTACATCAACGATTCATGGGAGCTTGTCATTCAGGGCTTCTCCATGAATGCTTGTGACAAATTGTCTTACCAAAAGACCCAATGGTAATTAAGTTAAAGCCATCAATGACCAAAGGTGAAGATTGAGGGAAAAAAAATAGAGATTCCTCCCGAACGCTTGCGGGCTCGGTTTGTAATTTCACTTCGCTTTTGTCTCGATTATTTTGTCAGGCAAATATTGCTTTGGAGTCTTCGTACTATTTTTTTTTATTTTTTTGCGAATCCGGGTCAGGTTTGCGAGATGGGTAGGATATTTGGACCCGTCTAACGGATCCAGATCCGTTAGACGGTCCGACAGAGACTAGCTCTTTTATGTTTTACTCGAACCAATTTTTCATGTAGAAACCAAAAAAAAAAAAACAATTGCATATGAACAAAGAGCTAACTGCGATTGGTATAGATCCTTGTTGGGAAATTTATTGTTTAGATTTTGATGAATGCCATGTAAAACTTAGAATAGGAAGTTGGCACCCCATTTTTTGTTGTAAACCGCATTGTAATAAATAGGGTATCAAAGCCGAGTTAAGTCGGCTATGCCCAAACATGCAAGAAGACAACCGGAGACTAGTAGGAAGACTCCAGACAACCGAGTTTGGCAAAAGAAGAGAAGACGGAACTCGATCAAGGTGCAAATGAGATGCATCTGGTGAGTAAGATCACCAAGTCAACTCAAGATAGTCAAGTCTCTAGTTGAAGTGACAAGAGTCATTTAATCATTGGAAGTCGACTTAAGTCACCTGGGAAAGCAAGGAAATGCAATCAAGTCGAGATAATCAAAGAGATCCGTTGCACGTAAATCAAGAGAATTACTTAAACAAGTAATATCTCCATGCTACTGCTCAAGTGCTCAGTCCCCGGAAGCGTGTAAAAGGAATAAACCAATGGGAAGCATCGCACCATGTCGAACTCAAAAGTCAAGAACAATTCATACGAGGAAGTGGCAATTCTAAGGATCGCAACAAGACAAGCCAACGACCACAAGTGACTTTCAAAAATAAAGATATCTCTTCAACGGGCAGATTTTTGAAAGATCACTATAAAAGGCCGAGGAAGGACTCAAGAGAAGGTTACTCGAACCACGAATATTCAAGTATACATTTGAACTATAACCTAAGATATTCTCAAATCATTCAAGATTAATCCTCAAGCCTTACATTACGAAGAAAATCAATCCAACACTCACATGTGAAGGAAAGATAACTTCAATCGGTTGAAGAGGAAATTGTTGAAGAATCAAGGGTCTACATTCTACGGAGGATTGTAGGAAGGTTCAAGGTCGAACCGGTCTCGAGTTTTTGGAGGGCTTCGTGATCAAATCCTAAGAGCTTGAGCAAGTGCTTGCTGTAGTAGCAAAAAAAATGCCCTGTGAAGAAGTTCGAGTCGGACAAGGCTTGCCGAGTGACCAAGCATCTCGAGACCGAGTCCCAAAGGATCAAGTCACCAGTGTGATCAAGACTTGTATCCTGATCATTACCACTCGTATATCTTGATCAATACTTAGTGGATTCCTCCAAGAGTTGGAGAAGAGAGGAGTATAAGAATTACCCCATCTTCGAACCTCTATAAAAACTTATCGTGTCATTTACATTTTAGCACTTTAATTCCTGCATCTTATTTGTTTAATTCTCTTTGACATATTTGCTATCCAACCGATAATCTCTAAGTACTAAAACCAAGTATTAAACCAAACTTAAAGGTGTTAAGTCTTCCACCAAAACAAACCACAATTGAGCTAATTCAAATCTTTAACAAATGAGTTATTCTATCAACAAAATCGAATCGGAGTCCGTGAGTGACTAACTCTACTTGATTAACTAAATTGGTCATTCACCAAGGACACAAATGGTGTGTAGTGTCAACTCAATTTTAAAAAAGGACCAAAAGTGAAAAGTTGGTAAGGTTTATTCAACCCCCCTTCTAAACCTTACACTCACACCCTTGGGACCTACAAGTGGTATCGGAGCGGTTGGTTCATTGAGCCTTCCGTGACCGGTTCTTGAACTAGATCTCCAAACTTTTCAAAGTCTCGCTTTAGTCCTTAAGTTTTCAAAACTTCTTTTATCATTAAAAGTTATTATCATGGAAGCAAATTTGACACGCATCCCTATGTTCACAATTGAAGAATTTGATGATTGGAAAATTCGTATGCGAGCTCATCTATCGGCATTACATGATGAGATGTGGATAGTGATAGAGAGGATGGGCCACCGCAAATCTTAAAGGTGAACACAATCGTAGAAGAGCTACAAAAGGAAGGTGAAGAGGATGTTGCCCCGAGACCGGCTATGGTTGAAAAACCAAGAACTGAATGGACAAATGATGACAAAAAAAGATACAACCTGGACAATGTAGCCAAGGACATCCTTTACAAAACCTTGACAAAGCCATGTTCAATAAAGTCAAATCATGCAAAACGGCTAAAGAAATGGGACAAGCTAACATTGATTTGTGAAGGCTCGGAGCAAATCAAGGAAAATAAATTATCATTGGGTCAGTAAAAAATTTGAGAATTTCAAAATGATCGCAGGAGAAAACCTAGATCAACTGGATGCTCGGTTCACGTAAATCACCAACGAACTATCTCGCACTTGGAAAGGAATATACACGAGAAGAAATGTGTATGAAGATCCTAAAAAGTCTCCTTGAATGGGAAATGAAGGTCATGGCACCGAGACATTCCATGGACCTATCGAAGACCTCCAACCATGAACTATTCTCGGATCTCAAAGCCTACGAATTTGAGTGAGAAGAAAAAGATCGAGAAGAGACAAATGTACCCAAAACAACTCGCTTCTAATTGTTAAGGATAGAAAGAGAGTCGAGGTCAAAGAAGTCATTGATCCGGAAGAAATAGCCCTGATGGTTAAAAGGTTCAACAAGTTCTTCAATAAGAACTACAAGAGAGGCAAGGGGCGAATATTCCGTAAGACACTCGGCTCCTCCAAGTCAAGGGAAGATAGGCCAACCAAGAGAACAGATCATCAAAAAGTCAATATCAAAGGACCGACAATCCAAGAATGGAAAGAGTCGATCAAAAGGTTGAATATCTATCTTTGAACCGAGGGCAACCAGGTCACTATGCCATTGATTGTCCATATCATGTAGTCAACAAATACAAGAATGAAGAAGAAGAAAGAAAGGTCTTGAGAGAAAAAGACAAGAAAAGAAAAAAGGCAATGTTGGTCGCAGAGATCACGAGACAGGTTAAGAGACACAATGATCTGAGAGCAAAGAAGCTGTGACTACTCAACTACTCACGAACTCCGGGAAGCCCGATCCGTTTGATGGCCAAGGAACAAGATCAACTTTGACCAAGAAGATGAGGTACACTCTAACTCATCAAACTCGGTATTCTAGTGATAGTGATCGTGACACACACACTCCATCACCCACTCGATCTTTATGATTCATTAGGCAAAATGATGAAAGATTTTGAACACATTAAATCCTCACACACACTACTAAATGAGGAAAACAACCTACTCAAGAGCCAAAACTCACAGCTGACTAAGGAGTTGAGTACTCTAAGTCAAATAGCTGATGAGAATAAAAGTTTAAAGGCTGAAAATGCTAAGCTAATAGCAGAAATAGCTGCCATAGAAAAGAGGGAGAATGACCTCAAAAATGTGATTGCCTCATTTACTAAGGCATCTAAATCATTGGATGATCTTATTATGAGTCAAAGAGAATGTGGAGACAAGACAGGCTTAGGATTTATTTCCTCTGTGCTATGTCAAACTCCAAAAGTAATTTTGGAAAAAGGATCTTCAAGCAATGAAGTGTCTCAAAAATCCAAAACTCCAAATGGTGCACACACATTCACTCCAAAGCACAATTACAAGCAAACTGGCCTTGGTTATAAAGGAAAAGGAAAATGTAATGATTGGGTGCATTGAGAGGACAACTGAGAAGAAATTCACCAAGTTCCTCAAGAACTCCAAACAGAATTACTCAGAAAGAAGAAACAGAGCTACCAAAACCCCAAAAAGTTCTATCAAAGAAACACATATGATGGGAATGGTAGAAAATATCCAAGCCAAGGATTGAACGGTGTGAACTATCAGCATGTACTTATGGAATATAAGCCCAAATGGCAAAGGCCTGAACTCAAAGAAAGGCCATTCCAAAAGTATAAGAGCTTTCATCAAAGACACATATGCACCTAGGCACTACACTCGAGACACCACAACTACCCAAAGAAGGCAATTGCTAAAACACATATACAGCATACTGACAAAAGAGACAAAATTGTATGAACCTAGAATCCCCAAGCAATTTGCCAAAATTAATTATGATTATGGCACGATAGATGGCAACCCCTTAGAGCGATCATTTGGCTATAGTGGTTGGATCATCTTACAATACTAACCCCTCAGGACCCGCATAAGTATGGGTACCTAAAACTTAATTTCCTTGATTGCGGGTTCAAGGAATGTGAAAGCCAAGGAACCTGGTACATGGATAGTGGTCATTCGGACATATGACATGAAACAAGAAAAATCATGTCAAAATTCAAGGAAGTTAAAGGAGCAAAAGTCATATTTGGAGGAAATGAAGCTCCAGGAGAAATAAGAGGCATTGGATCCATCAAGAAGAACGGATTAGAAATCACAGATGTTGCATATGTTGAAGGACTCAACTTCAACTTGCTAAGCATTAGCCAACTCGTGACAAGGGCTATAATGTTGGATTTAACATGGGTATATGCCAAATCAAGGATATTGAATCAAATGAAGTTGTGTTGCAAGGATGCGCACAAAAGAACATGTATGTAGTAGATTGGTCAACCGCTACACCCAAAGACATGTCTATTAGCAAATAAAGACAAATTTGAATCAAGTTGGTTGTGGCACAAAAAGCCGAGTCACCCGAATTTCAAAACACTTAACAAGCTTGCCGTAAGTAATCTTGTGGTAGGTCTTCCGACTCGATGCTCAAGAAGGAGAGTATATGTGACGATGCCGGCGGAAAAAGCAGATCAAATCATCATTCAAAGAAAAGACATGCCCATCTTCAATAAGGATATTGCACTGCTACATATGGATCTATTTGGTCCAAATGAACCAAATAAAGATAAGTGGGAAGAAATATACCTTGGTGGTAGTAGATGACTACTCAAGATATACATGGACAATATTCATGTGTAAGAAGAAAAAAACTCTACAGAGACTACCACAAATGATGAAGAGGATTCAAAATGAGAAGAGCCAAACCATTATCAAAATAAGATCGCAGAGGAACCGAGTTTTTGTCAATGGTATAATAACTCAATATTGTATTGAAAACGGCATTGGTCATGAATTATCTGCAGCAAAGGACTCCACAAATGGGAGTTGCGAGAAAGAAGGAATAGAACTCTTAAAGAAGCGGCAGGACCATGTTAGCTGAAGCAGGGGTTACCAAAGAGATTTTGGGTCAAGCAATCAACACACTTTGCTACACTCAAAACAGGATGTATGATAAACAGACAATGACAAAGACTCCCTATGAGATTTGGACAGGAGAAAACCAAATGTTGCATATTTTAGAATATTTGGATGTAAATGCTTCATCCATAACAATGGCAAAGACAATCTAAAGGCTTTTCGATGCTAAAGTCGATGAAGGTATCTTCGGGATACTCAAAAAAGCAAAGCCTACAGAGTACTCAACAAGAGGACTATGGTTGCGGATGAATCCATTCATGTGGTATTCGATGAGCCAAATGTAAATGGAGAAGACATTGAAGAGTCACCGATAAGTCAATCATCCAACCATACGAAAAGTCCCTATGTCTTTGCCGAAGCCGGAGTTATAAACTCGGATGAAGATGAGATAGCCGAGTCTCATAAAATGCTTTGGAAAATTTGCAAAAGTGATTGCGAGAGAGTCGATCAAAGCAACACAACAACTAGACGATCAATCCAAATAACTTACTTCAACCTTTGATGTAAGATGGCCGAAAGACCATCCACCGTAACTTGTCATTGGAGATATAAGAGAAGGTGTCAAAACAAGATCCGTAACTCAACAAGAAGTTATGTTCACATGCTTTATCTCACAAATAGAGCCTAAAGATGTGTTACAAGAATCGATGACACACATTGATTCAAGCTATGCAAGAAGAGTTGAATCGGTTTGAAAGAAATAAAGTATGGGAGTTAGTTCAAAGACCCACCCATCAAAATGTTATTGGTACTAAATGGGTGTTCGTAAACAAGATGAACGGAAGGGTTCGTGGTAAGAAACAAAGCAAGACTAGTAGCCAAAGGATATTGCCAAGAAGAAGGAATAGATTTTGATGAAACATTTGCTCCTCGCAAGATTGGAAGCTATAAGGATGTTTCTTGCCTATGCACTCACAAGAATTTTATTGTATATCGATGGATGTAAAAAGTGCATTCCTAAATGGTTTATTGGAAGAAAAAGTGTATGTTGAACAACCTCCGGATTTTAGCGTAAGACTCTTGGAGATAAGGTATACAAACTCAAGAAAGCTCGTATGGATTGAAACAGTACCCAGAGCATGGTATGATACTTTGTCACAATTCCTAACTCGAGAATGGATTCACAAAAGGAAAAGTAGATAGAACACTTTTCGTAATTCAAGACAAGAAGAACATCTTTGCTTGTTCAAATATATGTGGATGACATCATTTTTGGATCCACAAACAAAGAGCTATGTAAAAAAAAAATTTAAACCTCATGCAAAGCAAATTTGAAATGAGCATGATGGGAGAGTCGACATTCTTCCTTGGACTCCAAGTAAAACAAATTTGAAGGATGGAACCTTCATAAGTCAAACAAAATACACTAGAGATTTAATGAAGAAATTTGGTATGGAGGAGAAGTCTTCTCGAAAATACCAATGAATACATCATCAAAATGGACATGGATGCAGGATGGCAAGCCTCAGAGATCAAACAAGATCTGAGCACTTATTGGATCATTGCTTTATCTCACGGCAAGCGAGCGTACATCACCTTTGTCAGGTGTATGTGCGAGATTTCAATCTGCTCCAAAAGAGAGCCATATGACCGCAATGCTAAGAGGATTTTGAGATATTTGAAAGGAAGCCAAGAAGTTGGCTTATGGTATCCAAAGGAAGGTGGATTCAAACTAATTGGCTATTCGACTGGACTATCTTTGATGCGAGTTGGGCGAAAAAGCACTTCGTGCACATGTCAAATGCTTGAAATAGGTTAATTTCCTGGTTTAGCAAAAAGCAAAATTCAATAGCCACCTCTACAAAAAGGCTGTATACATAGTTGCGGCAAATTTGTTGCCCAAATCCTATGGATGAGGCAAAGAAATGAGAGACTATGAAGTTGAAGAAAAGGAAATTCCAATCATGTGTGATAACACAAGTGCAATTGCAATCACTCGTAATCCTGTGTTGCACTCAAGAACAAAGCATATCGATGTCGAGATCACTTCATAAGAGATCATGTTGAAAAGAAGACATCATCTTGAATATATCTCAACCGATAAACAGGTTATTGGGCGACATATTCACAAAACCATTATGTGAGTCAAGATTTGAAGAACTCAAGCATGAGTTAGGGTTAATTGAGCCGAATGAAATGACACTCAAGACTCAAAGAAAAGAAATGAAACACAAAAAGAGAAAAAGGATCGATTCTCAAAATCGCCTAAATGAATCACCATGTCGGAAAGACAATTATATATCAATTAGTGACAAATTGAGTCACCGAGAGAATCGTGACTGAAGAGTTAAATCACTAAGGGATAAGTTCTGAGTCATTTATGAGCAAAGTGACAAAAACACATCGTTTTTTTAAGCGGGAATGTTTTTAAATGACGCGTCGATAATGATGATGTGTACAGCAAAAAGTCGCATACCAAGCTTATGATTGGATATAAATGTCACGCCGCATTAAATTCAAGACATTAAATGCTAATCGGGCGTGCAAAATCTAAGCCGTTGATTTCGATCACATTTCAAAACCACCCGCACGCCCTTTCGAAACCATACTTAACCATTTTCGTCTGCTTTTCTCTCACATATTACCAAAACGTTTCATTTCTATCTCGTGCAAAGACAAAACTCTCTCAAAACCCTATCAATATTCAAATCAACTTCTAAGTTTCTTTTTCGTGAAATACTCAAAAATGGCATCAACTTATGATTTTGTCAAGCTAGGAAAGCAAATCCACACTAGGTCTATCTGTGGATTTTGAGGAATGATCAAACAGGGGTCCGATGACGCCCTCATAAAGAAAATCGCCGAAAAGCTCGAAACGTCCGGCCGAAACCATTTCGACGATGGAGTTCTCGATGACCTATGTGGAAGAGGTCGCACGCTTCACGTGAACGCCGAGATTCACGATGAGGGATCAAATCCTCTGTTCACGGAAGGAGTTCATCATCTCCGCCAAGATCTGCGTAACACCGCTTTCACTACCGGCGGAAGGAGCACGAGAAATAAATGAAGCCGACGTAGACTTGGCCGCTTGGAAGAAATAGCCAAGACCGACTATGCTTTGAAAGATAGTCTACACAAAAAAAAGGGGCCATTGAAAGAGGACTACCACAAACCGTTGGACATAGTTGCCAAATGCATAGACATCAAGTTTGGCGGCTTTGACCAATCGTTTAAAAGCAAAACTGATCGTAATATGGCCGCGATCATTGAAGAAAAGTAAGTAAACCGGGCTGAGTTTGTCTCCGCCGCAAAGCAGACTCGCGAATGTAGGAACAAATCCTTCAAGGAGAATGGTGCATTTGGAGGATCCCCGGGATATGGCCTGTGATTGGCCTACCGATGGAGGTGAAAGGAGTCCTCTTCGACATGGAAAGACGTTCCATGTAAACAAGAAGATGTTCGATCAAACCTCTCTCGCACACGTGAAGAGAGCCCACGCCAAGAGAGTCGATACAAGTGAGGGGAATCAAATGACCAAGATACAATCTGCTTTCTCTCCACCAAAGAAGAAAGTCGCCTCGCAGCTACTAAGAGAATCAAGTGCCCCTGCCTAAGAAAAACAAATCTGCTCCCGCCCGCAGCCGAGTCGCCGCCGCCCGCAGCTGTGTCTCCTGCCTCAAAGAAGAAGCTGCCGAGAAGGAATCTCAAATACCTTCTCCTATTGCCAAAAAGAGGAGAACGATAAGCCAAGACGGCTCGCTTCTCGAGAAGAAAACACCAAAGACGCCCCGCCGCCTGACTCGGAAGACACTCTCTCCGAACCGTAAATCCTCTCGTACGAACTAAGAGACGAAGAAGAATCATCAAGCAATCCGAACTTGAAAAACCGGGCCGAGTCGCCCACTCACCGAACAGATACGGAGACTCGCTGGAGAAGTAGAGTCTCCAAATATTATTGATGAAACAACCAAGTCTCGCCAAGCGCGATCAAGAGAGCAATCAAGACCCAACGTAGTTCGAACAAATTAAACACAAAAGAGTTAAGAAAGAGATGATGATGTGATGATCCTATCCCCACTTTATCCGCATACATCCAAAATCGTCTCAGAGTGGAGGAAGTGGAAATTGAGTCGATCCAGGGAACAGTTCCAACGGCCCGAGTTTATCGAAGAAGAAGAGGAATCGATGAACTTTCTTGAGTAACCACTGTGGTCCAAGCATTGGATGAAGAAAAACGCACGATATGTTGCGGATCTTCAAGGACAAGGAGAAAGAGAGACGGGCGAGTGGGAGGGCGCGTGAGAAGGCCAAAGATCCGCTCTATCACCGCACTACAGTAACACACACATCATCTCCTTGACGTCCTTATCGGATAGTGATGAGGATCTGACCACGTCGCCGGCCGCCACGTAAGAGTTGCAAATGCAAAGCAAGCAATGCACGAATCCGCAATTCTTCATGAGAAAAGAATGATGGAGGGACCGGAGAGTCCTCCAAAACACAAATAGAGTTGGACCCAATGGGAGTGGTGCAAAGATATTGCCACAATTGTTGCCGCCACCACTTCTCCACTCACTCGAAAAGAAGGAATTAAAGAATCGGCGATGAAACTGGGTTAGTGGGGACCCCAACGAGCCAACCCCAAATGAAGGTGTCTTACCACCCGCCCCAATGGCCGAACACTCGGTGAAAATAGCCGGGAGTTTGGAGACGAGTGACCCCATTCCAAGTCACTCACCGGGTGCGCCACCGAGGGGAAACTCCCTCCACCGCAATGCAAGGTCGGAGGATGTCTGCAGATGACTCCACAACGAATCTAGGAGGCGCAGGGGAGAAAGTACAAACACAAAATACACAAAGAAGTTGCCATCAACGAAGCTCGATGATTGAGACTGCCTCACCGAGGTGCCAACTACTCGAAGGCTAATGACGCGATGCAAGGCACGAGGCACGAAGGAATGACTACGGAGTTAACACTGCAGGCGATGAAAGTGCAATCCATGGGGTTGAGACTCCAATGGATGCCACCACCGAAGACCCTAAGACAAACCGACACCGCGAAGGAGGTCCAGGCCTCGCCGATTGAGCTTGAGACGGCAGGAGGTAATGAAGGCCAACGGAGGTTGAGACTTCCCGGGGTAAAGAAGTCAAGTAGAGAACATCCCTCCCGCCATCATTGATCCATCCGAAAAGGAGATTAGCGCACTTCACGACTCCCAGGATAATCTTGATGTAACCTTTCTCGGGATCGGAAGAAGACGATGATGCTGAGTCATCCCCTATGATCGATCCAAAAGACTCAAATGAGGATGTTCCAACCACGAGCAAGTCGACCTAAGACTACTCGTCAAACTTTCAACTTTGATGATAAGCCACCCATGGAAGTCTCATCATCGTCCGATGACGCTTCTAATAAGGCCGAGGACCATCAACTCAATTGAAGAAACCAAATGAGACCGACGAGCCGTTGAGACAAATGAGGCTCAAGAAGTGGGTCAACTTCACAAAGAAACCCCACCGCAACATAGTCCATCTGCGCAGCTCCCCAAGTCGCAACAAGTTCGACTCCACAGGAACATCACGCGCACCACTCATCATTGAACAAATCCTAGTTGCCCGTGATGATTCATTTGTAGAATCATTTCCTTATCTCTCGGAGGTACCCGACCTCCCGAAGAGTCGAAACGATCTCGCGCCTTCCCGCACTGATCCTCGTCCTTCCATCGATACCATCATTTCAACCGACTATGATTTTGACGCTGGCCATCACCGCAACAGAGGAACAACCGAAGTTCGGGAGGTGTTCAAAGCATTATTTGCGAAATTGAACGAATGGAGAGGCACCAGGCCTCGATGGACATGAGATCGATAACAGAGATGCCAACCTTACTGGCGACTTGAGAGGCATAATAGTCGAATCCGGAGTGGTGGCAACATCGAAAAACAATGCGCGTGGAACAAGCTAGATATTTCGTAACATTGTTCAACAAGTCTGCCGGAGAGCCGAGAACGCCGATGCAAAGACGAAACGAGAGAACATTGAGCACATGCATGAATCTCACACTCTTTTGAGATAAAGCTGCTGCGTGAGCAAAATAAGAATGAGCTCCTGCGTATGGAAGAAAACATGGATAGAAAATTCACCTTCTTATGGCCGAGATGAAGTTGCTTAAAGTCAATCCAACGCTACTCGCTTCGAGTTTCGTGCGGCAAAGATACACCACAACAGACTCAAGTAGAACTCGGCCATCGCCAGACTCGACTTCCTCGCTTGCTAGTATGTTTCGGGGTTCCTCTCTCCTTTGATGATGCCAAAAAGGGGGAAGAGGAATACCTTAAAGCGCTAAAGAGATCCGAAGGGTCGAGAAGGAGGAGGAGCAAAGCATGAAGGGAAAGACAATTTGAGGAAGTTACAAGGAAAAAGAAAGGAAAGTCTGTTGAGGGGGAATGATCGAGAGATGTGACTTAATGATTGCACAAACCCCCAACAAGGTCTTGTCACAAATTTATTAACAAGAAAACTCCCAGTGACTCGCCACTCCAACACTGATGCATCTATGGTGAAAAAGAGAAAGACAATTGAAGCGATTATGGACATCTTGAAACAACATGGAGGCATTCCAAGAGAAGCAGAGACACTTATGCCATCTCGGATGTCGGGACCGAGCCAAGATCGCTTGATGAATTTAAAACGCCGCATCTCGAAGGATACTTCGCAAACATGTCTATGGCTCAAGCCTCGACTTGTCTTGGGAAAAGGGTCTCACGTTATGTGAAGAAGGCGAGCCGACAGCAAATGACTACTAGCGATCGCACGCTGTTTAGTCACTCCGCCGGTCACTCACCGGGAAAGAAGAAGACCCCAAGACAATACACGCCCCGAGGTAGAGGAAGAAGCGATGGTGGAGGAAGAGGTTTCGCACTCCAGCCTCTCCGCCCCAAAAACATTGAGTACATAGATCCAGGCAAGAAAGGAGGGATCTACTGGGTGGTCTTGACCAAGTAGCCAATCAAGTGTGGCTAATAACAATGTTGAGTATGTGAAAAGAATCGAAGAAGAAAATAAAAGACAAACTCAGCTATGGGAGGAGAGACAAGAAAGATTAAGAAGAGATGAAGTCGCCGGAAGGCATATGAAAAGAAGAAGAAGGCGGTTGAAGATGAGAAAAAGAAGAAGACCAGAAGATGACAGAATCAAGAAGATGAAAGAAGGAGGCGTGAAAGGAGATGAAGTGTTATTGTCTTACCCCTTCATGTATTTTACTATGTAAATACATACTATGTAAGTCTTCGTAATAAATCAGAATTCTCTATTTTTTGCGTAGACATAAATGTTTGCTTTGATACACCTTGTAAACAAATTGTGTAAAAGAACAAGAATGTTATGATCAATAAAAGGATTGATTCTACGCATACATTCTCTGTGAATGCACTATATGTATGTATCTTTGCTATTTACATTTTGAATGTCTTAAGTTTTGGCATCATCAAAAAGGGGGAAATTGTTGGGAAATTTATTGTTTAGATTTTGATGAATGCCATGTAAAACTTAGAATAGGAAGTTGGCACCCCATTTTTGTTGTAAACCGCATTGTAATAAATAGGGCTGGTCAAGTTGAGTTAAGTCACTATGCCCAAACATGCAAGAAGACAACCGGAGACTAGTAGGAAGACTCATTGCAGGAGACAAATGAGTTTGGCAAAAGAAGAGAAGACGGAACTCGATCAAGGTGCAGCTGAGTAAAGCATCACCAAGTCAACTCAAGATAGTCAAGTCTCTAGTTGAAGTGAGTGAAAGAGTCATTTAATGTATGGAAGCTAACTCTAAGTCACCTGGGAAAGCAAGGAAATGCAAATAAGTCGAGATAATCGAAAGAGATCCGTTTGCACGAGAAATCAAGAGAATTACTTAAACAAGTAATATCTCCATGCTACCGTTCTCGAAGTGCTCACCCCGAAGCGTGTAAAAGGAATAAACCAATGGGAAGCATTGCACCATGTCGAACTCAAAAGTCAAGAATAATTCATACGAGGAAGTGGCAATTCTAAGGATCGCAACAAGACAAGCCAACGACCACAAGTGACTTTCAAAAATAAGCCTATCTCTTCAACGGGCGTGATTTTTGAAAGATCACTATAAAAGACCGAGGAATGACTCGAGAGAAGGTTACAACCACGAATATTCAAGTATACATTTGAACTCAGTAACCTAAGATATTCTCAAATCATTCAAGATTAATCCTCAAGCCTATATTACGAAGAAAATCAATCCAACACTCACCGTGAAGGAAAGATAACTTCAATCGAGTTGAAGAGGAAATTGTTGAAGAATCAAGGGGTCTACATTCCACGAGGATTGTAGGAAGGTTCAAGGTCGAACCAGTCTTGAGTTTTTGGAGGGCTTCGTGATCAAATCCTAAGAGCTTGAGCAAGTGAGTCAGTAGTAGCAAAGCGCAAACGCCTGCCAAGAAGAAGAGCCGGACGAGAAGCCACCGAGTGACCAAGACATCTCCAGACTGAGTCCCAAAGGATCAAGTCGGTTGTGTGATCAAGACTTGTATACGGGATGTTACCACTCTGTATAATCGATCAATACTTAGTGGATTCCTCCAGAGTTGGAGAAGAGAGGAGTAGAAGAATTACCCCATCTTCGAACCTCTATAAAACTTATCGTGTCATTTACATTTCAAAGACTTTAATTCCTGCATCTTATTTGTTTAATTCTCACGACATTTGCTATCCAACTCGATAATCTCTAAGTACTAAAACCAAGTATTAAACCAAACTTAAGGGTGTTAAGTCTTCCACGAAAACAAACCACAGCTTGAGCTAATTCGATCTTAACAAATTTGAGTTATTCTATCAACAAATTTCGGTCAGTCTATTGAGTGACTAACTCTCTTGATTAACTAAATTGGTCATCCACCAAGGACACAAATGTGTAAAGTGTCAACTCAATTTTAAAAAGGACCAAAAGTGAAAAGTTGGTAAGGTTTATTCAACCCCCTTCTAAACCTTACACTCACACCCCCTTGGGACCTACAATCCTAATAACTAAATATTTCCAATTGCATATGTTGTATTTGAGAATGAAAACAAAATGACTCTTGAATTTGGTTTTTGTCCCCTGTTAGAAAATGATATATGGATTGAAAATCATGAACAATGGACCTTCATGAGTGACAAACATAATGGGCTCATTGATGCTTTGATAAGTTATTTCATGAAGGCGAGAATAGGTTTTGTGTGAGTCATTTATACATCAATATGAAGAGAGATGGGTTCACAGGGACTGCCATAAAAAAGCACTTTGAAATCATGACTATAGCAACTAGAGTTGAGGAGTTTAATGTCGATGGAAAAAATCAAGGATTTGGATAAAAATGCATATCATTGGCTAATGAAAAAGCATGCTAATCAAATGGTCTAGATCTTATTTTAGCACTGTCTCAAAATGTGACATTTCTTGAATGATATGTGTGAGTGTTACAATGTTTTTATACTTGAAACTAGGGCTGGGCACGGGACTTGGAGATCTCCGAACCCAAACTGAAACTTGGACCAAATAAGTCCCGAACCAAAAATATCTGTTGACCTTTTTATTTTTTCCGAACCGAACCATCCCGAAAAACTTTATGGTACAATTTTGAATATTTTTAGATATCGATATCGAGGAACCGAAATTAGAACCGATTTTAAATAGTTTTTAAAATATTTAAATTATACATATATATTATTCTTATCTTCATGTTGAATTAAGTATAATGTTGAATTAAGTATACATATAATGAAATTTAATAATTTATGAAAAATAAAACATAATACTACAATAATCGTAAATATTTAAAAAAGCAAGCAAATCATTCCCCAAAAAAACAATTAAAATAGATTAAAAGATTTATAAATTAATAATTTTAGGCCCATCAAAATGATAATTAAATAAAGAAGGTACTAATTAATTGTCATGGTTAAAAATAAAATTTAGTATTCTATAAAACTAAAAAATATAATACTATAATGATTTAACTTATTTAAAAAAATGATAATTAATAATAGATTAAAATATTTATAGATCAATACTTATAGGCCCATTTTTTAATAATTGATAGCTAATTTAAGATTTAATTTAATAATTTAATGTGTATTATCTTTTTTTTCTTCTTTTTAAAGTATTAATAATCTTCGATTTTTTGATTCTCTTTTCTAGGCCAAATCAATATATTAGAATCGAATATCCATACCGAATCGTCCCAAAATTTGGTACGGTATGATACATATATTTTTATCTACGATACGATTCCGAACATCAACTTTTAAAATATCCAAATTTCGGTATGGTTCTGGATATTTTTTAATATACGAACCATACCGCACCATGCACACTCATACTTGCAACAAGGGACAAACCAGTTATTTCTATGCTTGAGATAATCAGAAATTTAATGATGTCAAAGATGCAAGTAAATAAGGACAAAGCTGGGAAATGAGAAGGTACTAAACGTCCTAGAATCAAAGCATTATTTGATAAAATTATGAAAGAGGCAGGAGAGTGTATCCCATTGAAATTAGATGAATGGAACTATCAAATCACTGGCTTATTTGACCAACACTGTGTAGATTTGTCTAAGAAAGTGGCTTATTTGATACTAACAATTTTGCATAACACTTAAATTTAAGTTGTTAAAATTCTTTCAAACAAAAATAGTATAAATATGCATTTTTGTGTAACACTTACTAGATTGTTAAAGTCATTTCATATGAAATCATCTATATATATGCAATGAAATATCGTTGGTAAGCTTCCAATATCTAGTATTTTGACAAATACCATACAATTCGAAGTTTATTTCATAGTAAAAAAAAATAGACTATCTTATGCTTTTAAGTGATTAAGTATTTTTTATGCGAATATGTGGATTGAATTTGATGATGCTCTAAGCCGATGACTTTAAATTCGTTTGTAAAAATGCTTCATTTTTGGTAGACCCCTAATAAGATTTGTTGATTACTTGTTGTGAGGGAAGGTGGTTGTGATTATATTTCGTGTATTCGCTGGGATGAAAGGAAGCTAGGCGTTTCTTTAGAAGAAGTGAAAACCTTTTTAGGAGTTATGTCGGACTCACGACACAATCTATGATGGATGAGCTTTGTATTATTTGTCTAACCGTCTCATATTGTGTTTGTGGGAAGATCAAATTACCGAGCAATATGGACTATTTTTTCACCTACAAGATCAAAAGGGGTGAATTGGTAAATTATGGGGCTACTTTTATCCAATGTTTGATTGATGTGATTACTTTGGCCCCCAAGCAATTTGCCTTGGGTAATTTGATTCGCAAGTTACTTCTCCAATCTGGTCTTTCACTTGCCGAGCTCAACTTCGAGGTCATTAGAAACCATTTTGATAATGACAACATCCAACAAATTCTTCGGATGCGTAGGAATATGAAAAAACGTCCTACTAAATCGGAAAAAGGTCATGCTAGAGCCTTCACTTCCCAAGTTCCGAATGATATTTTGATAATATGTTGAGGCGGAAAATTTGGCAGTGAGAGGATACCGTAGTGCTCCAGAGGATAATACCAACATTGATGTGTTAGTCCAAGTGGCTACAATAATCTAGAGGGGGGTGAATAGATTATGCCAATTTTTCGCAAATCACCCTCTTTTTCGAATCAACAAGTAAATGACAAGAATGTAAATGCGGAAATTAAACAACACTCGTTGATTTAAAGAGGTTCAACCCACCTGGGCCTAATCCTCTACCACCCCAAAGATCTCCTGGGATGGATTTCAAAAAGAAAAAGATTTTATTAATTACCACAATTAATACAACACCTTGAGGATCACCACAATCCTCTTACAACACCTTCAAGGAGATTACCACAATCTTCCTTCACCACCTTTGAAGAGTACCACACTCTTCAAACACCTATCACCTAAATCACCCAAGTGTATTCTTACCACAAGAATACTCACAAGGATGTCTTGTGTTGAATGATGTACAAAATTCAAGATTACAACTCTATGAAACCAATACAAAGATTGAGTGCAAGTGTAATCAAGAATCAAAAGCCTAGACCTCAAAGATGTGCAAGTGAAAGCACTTAGGCTATTACAACAAGAATGTAAAAATGAAAGCTTGAACAATTTGCAGATTTCTTGTTGTGTATTTTGCTTGTATGTGTTGTCTCTTTGTGTCTTCAATTCATCCTCTATTTATAGGGAAGCTTCACCAACATAGGCTCCCAACATAGGCTCATCTATCTTCACTTTTGTCTACAAAAAGAAGATCACAAGATGTAGAAATATTGTACAAAATTGAAAAGCAAATCTTTGTCATCACAGATTTCAACGGTTGGAATTTTCTTTGTCAAAAATTAACATAGGCGACCGGTTGCCCTGTTGAAGATTTCGACCGTTTTTAAAAAATAGTGCGATCCAGGTAGGGGTTGCGGGGGTGCGACGGTCGAGGTGGGGTGCGACGGTCGCCATCTAGGTGCGACCGGTCGACCTCACCCTCGACCGGTCCCCCTTCCCCTTTTTCAAGACATGTAAGTTCTGTTTCGATTTTCTAATCTTCGTGTAATCGACCGACCACTTTGGGCGGCCGATCGCCCCTTTGAAATGTTGTCCGATTTTTTCAAAAATAAACTTCAAGAAATACTCCAAAAAAAATTAGTAAAATCATTTTAAATCATTTGGGAGTATTTAGACAACATTTATAAACAAAGTTTTTGGTGTAAAAACCAATTTAAACAAAACCATCAAAAGTGTTGTCCAATTTTTATCAAATTAAATCATCAAAACCATCAAAAGTTTTGGTATAAAATCTTATTAAAACAAAATCATCAAAATCTTGATAAAAACATTTATCTAACAAACTCCCCCTTTTTGATGATTACAAACCAAAACAATTTTAGAAGGTCGATTTTAAAACAAAACAAATTTTCCGGTCTTAAAACAACAATCAATTACAAACAAGATACATCATAAGTACAAGCACACAAGGATAGGAGCAAAGTTTTTTTCAAAATCATTTTTGCACAAGCTCCCCCTATCAACATGCATATAAAGAACAAGTATACAAGCAACAACTAAAAGCTAAAAGCTTAGCTTTCACAACTTAAGCTTGAATTCCATGAGCTTATAAGCTCCCCCTGTCACAAAACATCATTAGTCAAGCATAAAAGTCCACAATACATCAAATGGACTAAGCATTATTCACAGCTTATGGCTTTCAAGAGCCCTAGCTTATAGCTTTTCTTGCAAGCTTATTTTCGCTTCTTTGAGCGTATGAGCATTTTTCCTGTTTCTCCCCCTTTGGAATCATCAAAAAGAATGTTAGCACGATAAAATCATCGTATATTCATATCAAAGTGCGCAAATTTATCGATTTATCGAGCTTATTGAAAATTGAAGCTTAAATTCCAAATAAAAGGGAAAAGTTGATCAATTGACTTGCAAAAGCTCATTTGATTGATAAAACATGATCTCTATAAACTTATATGACTTTTCAAATCGAGAGAATCACGTAGGTGATGAATTTTTCATTGAAACATTTTGTCGAACACTGGGCGTGCGTCGAATAAAACTAGAAGTATATAACGCCTTTGAAATTCATTTAAGCCAAAAATTTTCATCACCAATTCAATTCAAACAACATTCAATACATCATAAATATTAAGCTCATCACATTCATATGAAACTAGCATCAAAAATTTTGCAAATAAGTCAAAATCTCAAGGGTTCAACCCAATTGAGCAAATGGAGTAAAATTCTTACCATTTATTCGGTAAAGATGAGCAATGATGATGATAATCGAGCTTAATGAAGTCTAAAAAATGAAACATATACAAGAAAATACATTTGAAGTGAAATTTTAATGTATTTGGCGAAGGGGACGAAAAATAGACAAAATAAGCCACAATGGCTAAAACTGAAGACAGAACCGAATTTAACCAAAATTTGGTGACGGGCGACCGGTCATGGTTGAGGGCGACCGGTCGACGTTGAGGGCGACCGGTTGCCCTCAACCTCCTCAGCCCACTGTTTTGATAAAATTTCCAAAATCCGAATTTTCAACCAAAAATCCGATTTTTCGCCCCTAAGTTTTAAAAACGTGCAAAATGCAATCATAGACCTCATTCAATATGCATTATGCCTAACCGAGCTCGTATTGATGCAAAAGTATCGGAAGTTAGCGGTTTAGTAAAAATGTTCGCTAATTGATCTTGAGATGGTACAAAAGATATCTCAATTTTTCGTTTTGAGACACAATCCCTTAGAAAATGATGTCGAATCTCAATATGTTTAGTACGGTTATGATGAACCGGGTTTTGAGCAATATTTATAGCGGATATGTTATCACAAAAGATAGGAACATTTTCAAAAGAACATTTATAATCCGCTAAAGTTTGTTTCATCCAAAGAAGTTGAGTACAACAAAATGCTGCGGAAATATATTCGGCCCGGCCGTTGAAAGTGAAACACAATTTTACTTCTTTGAAAACCAAGATACTAGGCAATCGCTAAAAATTGACATGATCCGGAAGTACTTTCCCGATCATCAATATTTCCGCATAGTCCGAATCACTATAACCTTTAAGAGAAAAATTTTCATTCTTTGGATAAAATAAACCATATTGAATAGTGCCTTTCAAATATCGAAAAATCCTTTTAACGGCACTTAAATGAGATTCTTTGGGATTGCTTTGAAAACGAGCGCATAGGCATACGGCATGAAGAATATCCAGTCTACTTGCAGTTAAATAAAGTAAACTACAAATCATACCTCTATATTTGGATTCATCAACCGACTTGCCTTTTTCATCTTTGTCAATCTTGACATTTGTTGCCATTGGGGTAGAGACGGTTCTTCCTTCTTCAATGCCAAATTTCTTCAAAAGCTCTTTTGTATATTTTGATTGAGAAATATAAATTCCTTCTTGGCATTGCTTAATTTGAAGTCCAAGGAAGAAGTTGAGCTCCCCCATCATGCTCATTTCAAATTCACCTTGCATTAACTTAGAAAATTTCTTGCACAAGGATTCACTAGTAGCGCCAAAAATAATATCATCAACATAAATTTGCACTAATAAGCAATCTTGCCCTTTTTCAAAAACAAAGAGAGTAGTGTCAACTTTACCTCTTGTAAAACCATTTTGCAAAAGAAAAGAGCTAAGTCTATCATACCATGCACGGGGTGCTTGTTTCAAACCATATAAGGCCTTTTTAAGTCTATAAACATCATTAGGCCTAGAAAAATTTTCAAACCCCGGAGGTTGTTTTACATAGACTTCTTCTTGAATAATACCATTTAAAAATGTGGATTTTACATCCATTTGGTAAAGCTTGAAATTTTTAAAACAAGAATAGGCAAGTAAAATACGAATAGCTTCTAAACGTGCTACGGGTGCAAATGTTTCATCATAATCAATACCTTCTTCTTGACAATAACCTTGAGCTACTAACCTTGCTTTGTTTCGAACAATATTTCCTTGGTCATCGAGCTTGTTCCGAAATACCCATTTTGTACCAATAATGGTTTGAGATGGAGGACAAGGTACTAATTCCCATACATCATTCCTTTCAAATTGATTCAACTCCTCTTGCATCTCTAAAAACCAATCCTCATCTTCAATAGCTTCCTTAGTATTTTTAGGCTCTTTTTGAGATATAAGAGCTTTCTCGGCAAATTTTCCTCGAGTCATTACTTTATCAAGGGGATCACCAATAATAAGATCTTTTGGGTGATCTCCCTTAAATTTTAAAGCTACGGGAAGATTTGAAGTATCACCTTTATCTTCTTGAGGAACACTTGAGCTTGAAGGTTGATCATCTTGAGTTTCATCTTGAACAATGGTTTCAACGATATCCTCTTCATCACTTTCATCATTTGGTATCCTTTCAACCCCCGAAGCTTCATTGAATTTGACATGGATAGATTCTTCAACAACCCCACTAGTCTTATTATAAACCCGATATGCTTTGCTCTTGATTGAATACCCCATAAATATTCCTTCATCGGCCTTAGGATCAAGTTTGTCTAATTGATCCTTAGTATTCAAAATAAAACATTTACATCCAAATATTTTGAAATAACTAATATTTGGAGTTCTTCCTTTCCAAAGCTCATATGGAGTTTTATTCATTTTAGGACGAATATAAACTCGATTAATGACATAGCAAGCGGTACTTACGCTTCGCCCAAAAATATTTTGGAAGTGAAAATTCATTGAGCATGGACCGACTCATTTCTTGAAGTGTCCGATTCTTCCTTTCGGCTACTCCATTTTGTTGAGGTGTCCTTGGAGCCGAAAAATTATGACTATATCCCTTGGTTTCACAAAAGATTCTAAATTCGCCGTCAAATTCTCCACCTCGATCACTTCGAATGGACTTAATAGTATCTTCCTTTTCATTTTCAATGAGTCTACACAACTTAACAAACTCATTAACGGCATCGCTTTTATTCGTAAGAAATAGAGCCCAAGTATACCTAGAAAAATCATCAACTATAACAAAAGTGTAATGTTTTCCACTTAGACTTGCCGTACCAATATCCCCATACAAATCAAGATGAAGCATTTGTAGGGGTTTGGTAGTGGAAATTTCATTTTTGGGCTTAAAACTACTCTTAACTAATTTGTTCTTTTGACAAGTGTCACATAAGCCAAGATTTTCAAAATTCAATTTGGGTAGTCCTTTTACATGTTGGTTTTTGTAAATAGTTTGCAAATTTTTGTATCCAACATGTCCAAGTCGCCTATGCCATAAGCTAGTTAAATCATTATTGGCGACAAGACAAGAAACATTTTGACTAACCAAATCACTTGTACAAATTTTGTAAAGATTGCCTTTTCTAATTGCTTGACAAATAATTTTATCATTTTTGGAAATAAGGCATTTTTCTTTATTAAAAACAACATTATAATTTGAGTCACAAAGTTGGCTAACACTTATCAAATTGAACTTAAGCCCTTCTACTAAAAGAACATTACTAAGAGAGAAAGAAGAGTTACCAATTTCTCCATTTCCAAGAATTCTTCCTTTGCCATTGCCGAACATGACCATACCCTCTTCTTGGAGCTTGATGTTGGTAAAAAGTTCTCTCTTTCGGTCATATGGCGTGAACATCCGCCGTCCACGAGCCATTTTGAATCTTCCATTGTTGTTATAGCCCCTATAACCTACAAATGAATTATTTTTAGGTACCCTATAATTTTGGGGTCCATGGGGTTAGCCTTGAGACCTTTAGGTCTCCAATAATAGCTAAAATTATTCTTCAATTTACAATTGCTAGCATAGTGTCCATTTTTACCACAATAAAAACAAGTAATAATACGAGGACTACTAGCACGTACAAAGGTTGGACCTTGGTCTTTTTCTTAAAAGCATTTTGAAAAGGTTTATAACCAAGTCCTAATTTAGAATGCTCACCTCTTTGTGCATCTAAAATTTTTGTGACTTTATCCGTACTTAAATTGAATCGATGCACATCTTTTTTCAAATTTTCAATATCATTTGTGAGCGTTTGTTTTTCGGTTTCAAGAGTACGGACCATAGTAAGAGTAATAGCATGAGCTTTATCAAGAGATTCATAAGAAGTAAATAATTTATCCTTTTCTAGTTTAAGCTCTTTATGCTCCTTTTTCAAATTCTTGTATTTAACAATCAAATTTTGAAACTCATTTTGCAATTCATCAAAATCACATTGTAATTCATCAACTAGGGAAGAAGATGAAACATTAGAGCGCACCTCGGTATTTTCATCGTCTATGGCCATAAGACCATGTTCGGATTCTCCTTCCTCGTCGCTTGTTTCAAGTAATTCATCCCAAGTTTTGACGTCCGCATTTAACGCCTTCTTTTTAGGAAAAGGCTTTTTCTTCTTTTGTTCCTCTTCCGCTAATTTTGGGCAATCGGCTATGTAGTGCCGGATTTTCCGCATTTGAAGCAAGAATTGTCTCTTGGCTTTCTTGCTTTATTTTTGTTTACAAATTTTGCAAATTTTCTAACAAGAGTCGTTGTTTCTTCATCATCCTCATCACTAGCATAATAAACATTATTAGAAGAAGATGCTAAGCCTTTAATAATATTTTGCGTACGATTTAGAGGTGGATGGTTGAGAATTTTCTCTCTCCTTGAGATATACTTCATAAATGAGGAGATTCCCAATGAGCTCATCAAACTTGAGTGTCTCAAGATTTTGAGCTTCGATGATTGCCGTCACCTTTTTCGGACCATGAGCCGAAGGGCGTTTAATACCTTGGTCACCTTGTCTTCTTCGAGATGACCTTTCCAAGAGCCACAAGATGATTGACAATGTTGTCAAGCCTTTCCACCATTTTTGATATGCTTTCACCATCATGCATATTGAAATTTTCAAAGTCTTTCACAAGCATTGTTTTTCTTGCTTGCTTTACTTTCTTTGTGCCCTCATAAATGGTTTCTAATTTTTCCCAAACTTCATGTGCCGACCGTATGCCTCTTATGCGATTATATTCGGTGAAATATTTAAGGCCTTACCATTTAGAGAGAAAGCCTTCTTGTCATTTTCATCGTCTTTTTCGAATGGCTTGGGAGTAGTGGTACCATCCTCCAATTTTGTTGTTGGTTGAGCAACTCCTTCAATGACCACATTCCAAATATCAAATCCGCATCCTCAGTAGAAAGCACTCCATGCGGTCTTTCCAAAATGCGTAGTTGTTGGCGTCGAATAGTGGTGGCTTGTTGGTAGAGGCGCGGTGGTGAGATAAGCTTCATTCGTAGCCATGGATCTTTCCTCTTTTCTCGGAACGAGATTAGCCAAAGAGTTTGGGTTTGATACCACTTGTTAGTCCAAGTGGCTACGATAATCTAGAGGGGGGTGAATAGATTATGCCGATTTTTCGCAAATCACCCTCTTTTTCGAATCAACAAGTAAATGACAAGAATGTAAATGCGGAAATTAAACAACACTCGTTGATTTAAAGAGGTTCAACCCACTTTAGGGCCTAATCCTCTACCACCCCAAAGATATCTCAGGGATGGATTTCAAAAAGAAAAAGATTTTATTAATTACCACAATTAATACAACACCTTGAGGATCACCACAATCGTCTTACAACACCTTCAAGGAGATTACCACAATCTTCCTTCACCACCTTTGAAGAGTACCACACTCTTCAAACACCTATCACCTAAATCACCCAAGTGTATTCTTACCACAAGAATACTCACAAGGATGTCTTGTGTTGAATGATGTACAAAATTCAAGACTACAACTCTATGAAACCAATACAAAGATTGAGTGCAAGTGTAATCAAGAATCAAAAAGCCTAGACCTCAAAGATGTGCAAGTGAAAGTACTTAGGCTATTACAACAAGAATGTAAAAATGAAAGCTTGAACAATTTGCATTTCTTGTTGTGTATTTTGCTTGTATGTGTTGTCTCTTGTGTCTTCAATTCATCCTCTATTTATAGGGAAGCTTCACCAACATAGGCTCCCAACATAGGCTCCTCTATCTTCACTTTTGTCTACAAAAAGAAGATCACAAGATGTAGAAATATTGTACAAAATTGAAAAGCAAATCTTGTCATCACAGATTTCAACGGTTGGAATTTTGTCAAAAATTAACATAGGCGACGGTTGCCCTGTTGAAGATTTCGACCGTTTTTAAAAAATAGTGCGATCCAGGTAGGGGTTGCGGGGTGCGACGGCCGAGGTGGGGGTGCGACCGTCGCCCTAGGGGCGCGACCGTCCACCTCACCTTGACCGTCCCCTCCCCTTTTTCAAGACCTGTAAGTTCTGTTTCGATTTTCTAATCTTCGTGCACGGCCGACCACTTTGGGCGACCGGTCGACCGCCCCTTTGAAATGTTGTCCGATTTTTTTCAAAAATAAACTTCAAGAAATACTCCAAAAAATTAGTAAAATCATTTTAAATCATTTGGGAGTATTTAGACAACATTTATAAACAAAGTTTTTGGTGTAAAAACCAATTTAAACAAAACCATCAAAAGTGTTGTCCAATTTTTATCAAATTAAAAAACATTGTTTTGGTATAAAATCTTATTAAAACAAAATCATCAAAATCTTGATAAAAACATTTATCTAACATGATGATCATATGAGAGGGATGAGATTCCAAATGGGTATGATAGAGGACTATGACGAGCTTAAGAGGGGTTATTGGGAACTTAAAATTGAAAATAGCAAGCTCAAGAAATCGGTTGGAAAGATCAAGAAGTTTATCAAAGATCTCCGTCCCACTGCATGCTTCTCCTTAGACGATGATTGATCTTCTTTTTAGTTTTTGTCATTTTTTTAAACTCTTGAATTCACATGAAATTGTTTAGATTTTTGGATATTGAACGTGTCTCTTATATTCTACGCTTCTTTGATATATATATATATATATATATATATATATATATTCTATAAATGTTTTTCATGCTAATGATCTTTTTGATAATTTTAAAGGGGGAAAAAGAATGCATGAGCAAAGAAGCTCAAATGGTATAAGCTTTGGTGAAGCTTGGTAATAGTGTATAAGCAAAACTCATTGGCATAAGCTATAAGTTGAAGTCTTTATGCTATCTTGTAAAAATGATATATGTTGAGCATTGTATAATTTTTTTTATATGTTATTTGATTACCATTGACAAGGGGAGCTTTTGAGTTTTAAAAGCTAAATTAAGCTTGAAAAGCTTTCATTTTATACTTTGCCTAATGCATATTGTTTACCGGACATGTTGATAGAGGGAGCTTTAAAAAGTTTTTGAAAAACTTTTGCTCCTTAGCTTATTTATGTCTTATAATTACTTTTGTATATTGCTTTGAGAACTTTGCTTTACGATGGATATATTAAACTTCGGAAATCATCAAAAAGGGAGAGTTTATTAGAACCAAATTATTTTTGATTTTGATGATTTCACATATACGGTTTATAAACTAAAACAATATTTTCAAAAGTTGTCAAAATACCTCAAATATTCTAGTGTATTTTATCTTAATTTTATGAAGTATTATTTGAACTCATTTTTGTCAAAAATTCGGATAATTCTATATAATAAGGGCAACCGGTTGCTATGGAGGGCGACCAGTACCTGAATGATTTTCAAAGTTTTAAAAGAACAACAGAGAAGTCCCTGCATTGAGGACGACCGTTCGCTATAAAGGGCTATTTTACTATAAATTTATCAAGATTTTTAAAAAAGAGAAATCTTTGAGTATATAGTGACCGGTTGCTATAGAGCGTGACCGGTACCCAAGTCTTTACAAAAATTATATTTTTTCTCTATTTTCATAGCCACGGGTCTCTATCCATGGCAACCGGTCGCCATGGTACAACGACCGATCACTATACATAGAGACCATTTACCCTTGACAACAACCTGTGTCAAATCTTGATCCAATGGTTTAAACTTTGGAATTTTATATATTGCGACCTATCGTTACACTTGTTTGTCAGCAAATTATATCCATTGCAACATCACTTATCAGCAAAATTTAATTTAACATTTCTTAACCTTTTTTGTAGATCTTTTGATCCTTCTTTTGCAATCAAAATTCAATATGGAGGAGCCTATGTTGAAGTCAAATCTTGAAGCTTCTCTACAAAAAGTTGGAGAATTTTAAGGATCAAATATAACACAATTCTACAAGACAACAAGAAAAATTCAACAAATTTCTCAAGCATTCATTTACATACTCTTGATGTAATAGCCTAAATGCTTACACTTTCACATCTTGTTTATTATGCTTTCTTTCTTAATTACACTTACACATTTAAAGTTGTATACATTCATTTGAGGTGTAATCTTGATTAATCAAAATCATCCAAAACAAGGCTTAATTGTTAAGCGTTCTTTTGGTGAGAACACACTTAATTGGTTGATTAGACTATGTGTTGAAGAGTTTGGTGCTCTTTAAAGTTGTTGGTGTTATGCAAAATTTGGTGCTTTTCTAGTTGAGTTGTAATCGTTTGGTATCGATTAATAAAATTTTCTTTTCAAAATCTATTCGGATATACCGGGTGGTAGTGGATTAAGCTCTAGGTCAGTGGAACCACTATAAATCATTGTGTTCATTCTTCCTACTATCTCTTACGTTCTCAAAAGCTTTCACATATTCGAAAAAGAGAAGAAATATCTGAAAAATCGAGAAAATCTGTTCACATACTCTCTAGATTTCCATAGCAACTTGGACTAACAAGTGATATCAGAGTCAAACTCATTGACAAGCTCGTTTAATCTTTGCGAGTAAAGAGTAAATATCCATGGCTATGAACGAGAGTTATCTTCCAAATGGTGCATTGCCTAACAAGCCGCCTCTTTTTAACTCCAACAATTATGCCTTTTGGGAAGATAAAATGGAGTGCTTTTTACAAGGTTGCAGATTCAATATTTAGAACGCAGTTATTGAAGGAGTTTCTAAAGTCACAAATAAATTGGAAGATGAAACGCTAGCTCTCAAGGACTTTAAAGAGTTCAATGACGATGACAAGATACATTCTCCCTAAATGATAAGGACTTAAATATCGTGCATTGCTCTCTTACCACTACTGAGTACAATCGTATTAGGGTAATATGATCCATGCATGAAGTGTGGACAAAATTGGAAACCATCTATGAAGGGACTAACAAGGTGAAACAAGATCAAAAAACCATGCTTGTTAAGAACTTCAAAAATTTCACTATGTTCGATGGTGAAGGCATATTAAAGATGGTGGAAAGACTTGAAAACGTTGTCAATCCTTTATTGGCTCTCAGAAAAATTATTTTCGAAGAAGACAAGGTGACTAAAGTTTTGAATGTTCTTCCCGTTACTTGGACCAAAAAAGTAACGGCTATCACAGAAGCTCAAAATCTTGAAACACTCAAGTTTGATGAGCTTATTGGAAATCTTCTCATTTATGAAGTCTATCTCAAGGAAATGAAGAATTCCAAACCATTCACTTCTCATCCAGTTATGTAATCTAATCCAAAGGGTCTTGCCTCAAGTGACGAGGAAGACGAAGAAATGACCACTTTTGTGAGAAAATTTGCCACATTTATAAATAAAAATAAGGCAAGAAAAGCAAGAGACAATCCGTGCTTTAAATGCGGAAAGCCCTGACACTTTATCACTGATTGTAAAAAAACGGATGGGATCTTCTATTCCAAAACCGTGTTTCATCTCCTATTCCAACCGTGTGGATGATTGACACGTGTATTACACTTACCATGTTAATTTTCAAGCATAAATCAAGCAGAAATTATAGGGTTCTAATATGGTAAGTGTAATACACGTGTCAATCATCCACACGGTTGGAATATGAGATGAAACACGGTTTTGGAATAGAAGATCCCATCCGGAAAAAAATGGTGGAGAAAGAACAATAGAAGAAAAGGTTCTTTCAAAAAAAGAATGCCTTAAATGCGGAAGCTAAAACATGGTATTAACTTCAGATCCGATGATGAGAAAATCGAACAAGGTCTCATGGCCATTGACGATAAAGTCGACGAGTGCGCTCTAACACTTCTTCTTCTTTAATTGATAAATTGCAAGAAGATTATGATGATTTACAAAATGAGTTTAAAAATATGATTGTTAAATATAAGAATTTGAAGAGGGATTTTAAGAGCTTGAAAATAGAAAAAAGAGAATTTATTTTCCTTTTATGAACTTCTTGATCATGCACATGTTATTACTCTTGCTAAAGTTAGAAAATCTTGATTCCGAAAAGAAATTGCTCACAAAATAGTTAGAAAGTTTGAAAAGAGATGTGCAACATTTTAACTTGGATACCGATAAGGTTACTAAAATTCTTGGTGCACAATGAAGTGAGCATTCAAAATTAGAACTTGGCTACAAACCTATTTAAACTGATTTCAAGAAAATGAGCCAAGCTTCGACTTTTATATGTACTAGTAATCTGATATGTGTAAAATATACGTGCATTTAGAGGCTTATTTGAATACATATTTGATACATTTGCATGTATATTTAATGTGTTTTAGTTGGTTTCATTTGTTGGATGTGATACTGTGTATCTTTGTGAATTCTTACATAAAATGGAGTTAAATTGGACAAAAAAAGATAGCACGATCCAAAGGACATGTCAAGAGCCAAGGTACAAGCAAAGAGGTGAAGAAAAGAAGCATGGACGGTCGAACAAAAGGGAATTACTTTTAAAAATGTCCAAACGCGCCAACAATTTCCAGCACTGACAGGGTTTAATATTTTGACCATAACTTTCTCTGCAAAAGTGATATTGAGCTGATTCAAGTGTCTTTGGAAACCTAAGAGAAAGATCTACAACTTTCATGAATTCCTCAGGAGCAAAAACCAATCGCATGACCCCCACGTATGAATTGCATACAGTCGTGTGAATTGTCTGCGACTGAATTTGATTCCTAATCCCGTCAGAACTCTACTAGTGATATCTTAAAGCACCTATATAAAAGGATCAAGGCCTTGCACGAATTATATACTTCATACACCATCAAATACATCAAAATACACTAGAGTTACATAAATCAACAGTCTTCTGAGAGAGGAGGGCAATTCTACGAAGAGCACCACATGGCCTTTCGCATCTACGGAAGTACAATGGTTCGAAGGCTTGGAGGGAAGATTCATCCTGACAAGAAGGGTTATTTCTTTCTTAGTTTAGATCTCTTGTTTGTATTTAAACGATGTCAAACTATTTGATTTCAACTTTATCTATGATTTTGTTATCAAATATATTGGGCTAATATTTCTGATCCTAGGGCATAATCAAAACTATTGATTCATGTTAAATCTATATTGATTGTTTTCTTAATTGATTTATATGTTCTATTATATGAATTCAAATGCTTATTTCTTGTAGATTATCCGGATCAATAATTTGCATGTCATATTTGTTAGTTCATATTCGAGATGAGTTCTAACAAACGAAAATCGAATTGACATAAAAGCTTTTGCGTTATCATGACATTGATGCTATAATGTAATATATTTGTGGTCTTTTGACTATTTTTGTAATTCTTAATTTGTCGTTAGTACACTTATCATGTCATTATTTTTTGTACTTAACTATTTATATTTGTAATTTATTAGAATATGCATTCTAAGTATCAAACATATTAAGGATATCAAAAGTTTTATTAGTCAATGGCCTAACGGGCATAACTAAATAAATTTAACAGTTTTACTTATTGTGTCTATCATGATGTACCATGCTTTTCGTGTTTTTTAGCGCGTCATGTATGAGTTTAAATTTTAGGCCCAATAGAGTTATTGTGTTGTATTTGGGCTTGAGTTTATCGTGTCAGGTTGTTATTTATTGGGCTGAAACAAACAATTTGCCACCCCTAAGTGCCTTCATTAGGTATAAAAATGAAAAGTTATCTATTTTTAGTTTTATTATATTTTGTCATTGGCTTCTTATTGTTTTGTGGCAATAAAACATATAATATTGATAATAGAGTATGTCTATTTGGTTGCTAATATAAACATAAGATTGTTTTCTTTCCTATGAAGTAGTTTTTACTCTTTATTGAGAAATAATATAGTCTTGTAATAATTTTATATATATATATATAATCTTTTGTTCTATATATAATTTTCTGAGTTAAATTTTTATTGTTAGTCCACCCTACTACTAATTCCTGGATACGATACTGGGAGTTAATATTAATTGTTGAGTAGGGATGCTAGCAGTTGGTATTAATCAACTCTTTATTTTGCTTCGAGAGGGGGAATAAACCAATATAGGAATTGAGCTCATAGAAACACATAAGTTGGTTTTGATAAACATTAATTGGATTTAATATTGAAGAAACATGTTGATATTATGTGCCTAGGGTTACTTTCGTATTTGTTGAAAAAACTTATGGAGTTCGAGTTTTTATAAATTTACATATTTTATTTTTACTTAGATATTACAACTTGTGATTTTCAGTCACTTCAATAAAATTGGAATACAATGTTATTATAGTCTAAGCGTTTCGTATTCAATCCATGAGGAATACAACCTTGCTTGTCATTATTCTATAAACTACGTTGTACACTTGTAGTATAGTGAAAAGATTTTCGCGATCATAGTCCTAAAATTATTACATGCTTTTATTGCATCAAAAATGGTCATTTATCTAGCACTTGTAGAGTTAAGCATAAAAGAAATATTTACTCAGAATTTTATTTTGTAGTCGGTTTTAAAAATTATGCATTTGGGCCTATTGAACATCAATTTAAATATTTATGTATTTTTACTATTATAATTTCTTATTATTAGTAAATTAGGTTTTCACCCTCAACATAATTTGGTAAGTTCTAATTATTAATGTAAAATTATTTTGACACAAGTTTCATACTTTCTTAATTTAAAAAAAAAATAATTTATGAGTTTCACTAAATCGGATTTTCACATAATTCATACTTGTCTAATTTAAAGTAAATAATTTTATATTTTTATCTCAAAAAAATAATGAAGATCGCTTTATAAAAAAGCGTTATGAATGATTATATATTTATAATTGGTATGTTTTTTGGCATATTCTGAATCATAATCTAATACTTAAACAATTTAGTTTTTTATTAACAAAATAATATTTTTTTTGTTTATTTTCTTACCAAAAAATAATTTTTGCTGGACAATATATTCGGTCGTATTTTCTCTTATAAAAATACGGAAAACACAAAATATCCGATTATAATTTCAAAAAAATCCGAACAATACATATCAAAATCTATAAAATAATCAATAATTCGAAAACCTGAACATGGAATACAAATCTGGACAACAACATTGGAAATAGAAAACTATCTTGCAGAAACATGAATAAATATATAAGTTATATATATATATAATTATACGTATCTACGTATTATATCTGATAAAACTATCCAATGTATAATTATTGTATGAAATAGATAAAGTATTGAAATCCTAGATATATATAGTTGTAAAAAATTCTTTAAATTATATATAATATTTAAATATTATAATGTACATACTTTTTAATATATAATAAGTAAACTTATTGCATAAAATAAATGATATCTAATTGTTCCATTACTTATGTTATATTTATTTGTTATTATCAAATAGTATTATAATAATCTTATATGTTATAAGATAATTTCTCAAATAATCATGATTTGAGTAGAATGATATTGTTATTGAGAAATTAAATGATACTCTTACCTTATTTATTAAATTTACTTATATAATAATTTATTAGTATAATTCAACTACGTCTCAATTGATCTAATTTAATTTAGTTATTGAAAATTATTAAGTAAACATATAATTTTTAAAGTTTTAGACAACTTATAAAGTGTTTTTCAATAGATGTATAAACTTGCTCCAAATTATATAATTATTTTGTTTTCTTTATTTTCTAAAGTTTTAATTCGTTGTTGGATATTTAACATAATATTTTGTGAAATTTTATTATATTAGTATAATAATAATAATTTAATAAATCCTAAATTTATTTGTTCGGGTCAAGCCGTATCATCCTGCAACCCTTTCTCAGTTCAATGGACATGACTGAGATGAGCTTGAGATACCGGCTTTGCCAATCTCAATTACCATTCCTATAATATATCAATTTTTTAATATCAAAATTATACAATATTTTATTATATTACACTCCGTGAATCGTACATACGATATACTAATATCTAGTTTAAATTAAATGGTTTAATTTAAAAATAGTTCCAAAATATATATTAAACTTCAATACTTTCCCAAATATTTTAAGATAGAGGTAAAATTGGAAACAATATCATGGTTTCTTAATTGAAGGGGGTAAATCCCTTCCATAATTTAAGATGGCAAACTGATGATAACATATTCATATGGCAACCTCAAACATTCCATTAAAAAAAACATATATAAAAAGAGAGAGAGAAAGTAGGAAAATAAAAAGTAATTCTATTGTTCATATTCTGTTATATTAAGAGAACAAGAGAGGAAGAAGGTATCATCATCATCATCATCATCATCATCCCCTCTTTCTCTCTCTTGTCTTCTTCTGTTTTTGATCAGCACAGATTTCTGAATATTGGGCATCAAATGCTGCATGGTACAATAATCATTATCTGCATTCCCTTGAATGGAAAGCTTTAGAAAGGCTTATGGGGCTCTTAAGGACTCCACCAAGGTTGGCCTAGCGAAGGTCAATAGCGAGTTCAAGGTATGCTTTCGTTTTTTCCAATTTTTGGGCGGGCAATAAAATGCATTAATTGGATTTCCTGATCAAGATTTTTTGGGGGGGATTTGTGGGTGAAATTGTCGTTTTTGGGCCTAAAATTTGTTTGGTATTTATCGCAAGGATTTGGATATTGCTATTGTGAAGGCGACTAACCATGTCGAACGTCCCCCGAAAGAACGACATGTTAGAAGTGAGTGCATTTTCAATGGTTTTAGGTTTTCATTTTTTGGTTTTTTGAAAATATTTCTGCAAAATGTCTCTGTTTTTTGAAACTAGCACATTATGATTGGGTTTCTGTAAAATTGTCCATTTTCTGCCAGAGATATTTGCAGCGGTATCGGTATCGCGTCCGAGAGCTGATGTTGGCTATTGCATTTTTGCACTTTCCAAAAGATTGTCAAAGACGCACAGCTGGATCGTAATGTCTACTAACTCGTTCTGCTTTCATGTTTTTTCTATTTTTATTGTTTCTGTATAAAATTAGATTTCATGCATGTTTTTTTCCGAATTTGTAACGGTGCATTTTCGTTTGTGCCTTGTTTCGAAAAGAACCATCATGAACACATTTGTGCTTCTTGGTTAATTATTTCTCAGTAATGTGATTAGAGGAGAATCTAATTGCTGATGCTTTACTTGTGTATGCTGACATTTGTATCAAAATGACTACTATGAAATCAAGACTGGAATCTCAGTCGAGTCTGCTAATGACCGAACAATTTTCAGGTCGCCATAAAGGTTTTGATAGTATTTCATAGGATATTAAGAGAAGGCGATCCTAGCTTCCGAGAAGAGTTGATGCATTTCACCAGAAGAGGACATATATTTGAAATATCCAATTTCAAGGATGATTCAGGTCCTCTAGGTAAATTAAATTTTCCTCGTGTTTTTCAAAACGAGAAAAAAAGGTATTGTTGTCGAATATTATTTTTTTTATATTAACAATTAGATAGTTTTGGTGCAGCTTGGGATTGCTCAGCTTGGATCCGGACGTATGCACTTTATCTGGAGGAAAGAGTTGAATGTTTTAGGAACTTGAACTTTGATATAGAATCGGACAGAGCACCGAAATCACCTTCTGGAGTACCTAAGGAAATTAAGGTTTCTCCATTTTGTACACCAGTTTTTGTTTCCAATTAGTGTCTTTAAAAAGAGTTGGAGTTTGAAACTTTATTGTATTAGGAACAAAGTAAGACCCCACAGCCAAATGCTGAAGAACTTCTGGAGCAGTTACCTTCATTGCAACAGCTTCTGTATCGCCTAATCTGTTGCCAGGTAATCGTTGATATTAATATGCTCGTCTGTCAATTTTATTTCATTTTTGGTAGTCTCAATAACCAATAGGATATTTAATTAGTCGGAAAAAAATTGCAGCCTGAAGGAACAGCTCGCCACAACTTTCTCGTCCAATATGCGTTGGCCCTGGTATGCAAAATACCTTATGGAAAAAGAGTTAGACCTAAAAAAAATTTAAGGGTTAATTACAAAAGACCCCCTGAGGTTTGGCCTAATTAAAAAAAAACCAGAGATGTTTCAAAATTACAAAAAGCCCCCTAGAATTTGATTATGTCTTAAATTTAAGGGTATAACTGTAATAATTATTGATATATCAAGGGCATTTTTGAAATATTTTTTGTATATGAAGGGGGAAAGTGTAAGCGAAATCAAACCTCAGTGTCGTTTTTTCAATTTTCAAAAATCTCTGGGTCTTTTTGTAATTAGCCCGAACCTCAGGGGTTTTATTGTAATTATCCCAAAATTTAATGAAGTATTTCTTTTTTTTCACCATCTGGAAATAGATCACAAACTAATTAAATTGAAGTTAATTGATGCCAAAGGTTGTGAAAGAGAGCTTCAAAGTATATTGTGCCATCAATGATGGGATTATTAATCTGGTAGACATGGTATGATCATCTATGCCACTTTCCTTTTATCTTCCCTGCACTGAAAATCTACCAAATTTAAGTGATAAACTATTTACTTTTCCTGCAGTTTTTCGAAATGCCCAAACATGAAGCAGTCAGAGCTCTTGACATTTACAAAAAAGCCGGGCGACAGGTCTGTGTCTTTTTTTCCGGTCACGATTCAAAATAACGTGTTTGAATTGATATATACGACCAATATGCCGTACACAATAACTGATCTTTCTGATTCTTTTGTTTAATTTCTGGCTTATGTAGGCAGATCATCTAGCTGATTTTTATGGCTTCTGCAGAACTCTGGATCTTGCTCAGACCTTTCAGTTCCCTACATTGAGACAGGTTTTTGAATCTTCATATTTTGAAGTAAAAAACTATTATTATTATTATTTTTGTCTCTCAAAATAGACGGCTATTTCATGATTTTTCTTTTCACTTTTTTGAAATCCCCAGCCTCCTCCCTCGTTTCTTGCAACTATGGAGGACTATATAAAGGAAGCACCTCAGGCAGGTTCTGTGTCAAAGAGGAGACAGGTGAGAAGATCACGCTACCCGTTGTTTTCATTTTATAAGGGTCTTTTTTTTTTCTTTCATTCTTTATTTTTTTTTCTGTTTTCATTTCGCGCCAAATTAACGTGATGCAAATGTTGCTGAATTGAGCTTACAAGAAATTACGGTGGCCTTTGAATTTAGATCCCTTTCTAAAATTATAAAATCGATTTAGACTTTTCCCTTTATATGTTTCATCGAGTTGATGGCAGATATTGGAGAGTTGTTTCTAGGTAGTATGTATAAGTTCTTGGGAGAGTTGTTTCTAGGTAGTATGTATAAGTTCTTGGTTTGAGCACTAGTTCAACTTACAGTACCTAACTATTGATTTTTCATGCCATTTTTCTGAATATTTTGAATGGTTACCATTATAATAGGAGTATGAAGAGAGAAAAGAAGAACCACAAAAACCCGAAGAACGAGCACCTGAAGAAAATAAAAAACAAGTCAAAGAAGTTGAAAACAAAACAAAGATTGTTCATTCACAAGAGGAACCTGTGTCTAAGCCTAAAGAAGTTAATCCACCACTTATATCTGCTGAAGAGCCTATTGATCTGCTTGTAAGTTTTCTATTTTTTTTTTTCAATTTGGAGGCCCTAACAGAGTGTTGTTCTGAAATTTACATCTTTTACGCAAATCTTTTACAGGGTTTGAATGAAGTAAATCAAAAGGCCGGACAATTAGAAGAAAGCAATGCATTGGCCCTTGCAATTGTTCAACCTGGTAAGTCACTCGCCTGCATTTGAATAATCTCGAAGTTGGACTTGTCCAATGAATTTCGTGCAGAAGTTTCAAAATGTTTTTTTTTTCCAGTACTGATTAAAAAGATTTTTATGATAGTCTGGTTTCCTCAAAACAAAAAGAATAGTGTAATAAATTGCATCAGAAAGGAAAAGTATCTGAGAAATGATTAATGTTATGCATTTTCTGTCCTGTCACCCTACAAATTAACTATTTTTCTTGTGTGACTGAAATTTATATGTGAATGGCTTGTAACATTTTTCTTTTTCAAGTTGATCACATAACTGGGAATGTTATATCTTATTTGGTAAATGGTTAATTTCTTTTGCAGGCAATGATGCACCACCATTTAATAATGCATTAGACGAAATCGGAAAGACTTCCGGGTGGGAGCTGGCTCTAGTAACGGCGCCAAGCAACATTAATAAGCCCCAAGTAGCAGAAACCAAAATGGTTTGTTTGTCCACTAATTTGAGTTTAACTTCTACGCGTTGCATGTGATTCTTATTTTAATTACCAGAAGTATAAAGTTTCTGTCGTTGATCGTTGTAAGCAGTGCATTAGAGTGTCTAATGTATTATGTTGTTCCCTTTCAAATTTTAATTTAGGGAGTGTTTTAAACACTTTAAAAAAAAGTGATTGCCAGCTTTTAGCTATTAAAAAAAAGGTAGTTTTAGGGTTTTCAAATGCGTTCTTCTGCTTCTGATTCTGTATAAATTAATCAGAATCTAAAAAAAGCAATGAAATGGGTGCTTTACATTTCTGATTCTGCTTCTCGTTTCATTTTTGAAATATGTAAAAGAACTTTTACAACTTATTCACCAAACAATTTTTTTCACTTAATCAACTTTCAACTTTCTATTTGCAAATACTACCAACTTCTGATTCCCATCTGTTTTCCACTTCTAATACAACAAAATCATTTCTTTTTTAAAGCAGACATTTTTGCAAACATTCATATTCCTTCTCAATCGGTACAATTACTCATCCGTTTTACCCTTTTTATCAGGGTGGAGGTTTTAACAAGTCATTACTCGATAGCTTGTACGAGGATGATGTTGCCCGGAGACAACTTCAGCTCCATAGCGCTGGATATAACACAACATATGGTTATGAAACGAGTACACCACAAAACCTATTCGATCAACGCGCCCTATGCCATGCCAAACAACGTCGTACCACCAACAGGCGCGCAGATGGCCATGATGTCCCACCATCAGCAGATGGCCATGCAGCAACAACAGCAGATGATGATGCAGCAACAGAATATGATGATGATGATGATGGTACCTCATAATAGTACTCCATATACGGCTCAATATCCTCAACACCAAATGCCACAGATGGGGTCTTCGAATCCATTTGGGGACCCCTTTGGCTATCCACAGAGCGCAATGCCGCCACATGGGAACCATACGTTACTATAGATTTGAGGTCAAGTTTTCGATGTTTCGTATACCTTTTTTGATTCTTGCAAGTCTTATTGTGAGAAAACTCACAAGATGTAATATAAGCTGATATTAGGAAGATATATGTTTTTCCATCTTCCCTGTTATGAGATGTTTTTAAGATGCAAGTGAATTATGAAATATTTATATGAAGAACTATTTGTATGGTTTTGAACCCAATTCCCACCAGATTGGACAGAGCTTTTATGTCTATATTGCAATTTTAGTACTGCAGCTATAGGGGTTATCAATAAACGTCATTCAGAAATCATAATTTGCAAACTCATCCCATAATTTTCGAAAAAATCTCGATTTCAGGCAATTGACTGGCGGAAATTGGAAATTTTGGCAAAACTCCGGGGCTTATATGAATGTATTTCTAAGTTCAATTTCCAGGTTTAGTGTTGGAAAATGAATTTTCAAATTTTATTAATTTTCGTGTGAGAATTAGGAATATGTTTGGTTTGTTGTCTAAATTTCTGTTTGAAAATGAGAATATGTTTGGTTATAGTTTTCAAATGTATATTTTACATAGATTTGCGTGATTGTAGTGTATTTTTATCTAGATTTGCGTAATTGGGATGAAAATTTGTTTGATTGTGTTTTCAAAAGAATATTTTCCATAAAAAATGAAAACCGAAATAACTTTATTTCTATCAAAATATTTTTAAACAATCATAAACCCATTTTCCTAATAGTTGGAAAATAAAAAATGATCTTGGAAACACAACCATACAAGGCCATGTGTCCATATTTCTTTCTGGCCAAACCCGGAAACCAGTTTTGCATATATAGACATAAGGCATCCTTCATGTTAGGTTTTCTTTTTTGAATTTTGTTCCCCTCAATAGGCCAACTTACTCGGTGAAGTGATGTCCACATAAAACGAAATTAATTTCTACACCAGTGAGTTTGGTAGAAAATGTGGAGATATGGAAATTTCCAGCAAATTTCCCAATTTTATCACAACAAAAGACTGAAAGCTAGAATTCTTTTGATAATTACATAACCATTTTGCAAATCGTCAATTTTACACGGGCGTTTCCTCATTAGGGGTTGAGGGGGCTTTAGCCCCCCAACCTTTTCAAAAATTTCACTATTCTACATATATTTTATTTTTAAATATTATTTTTTGGTATTTATATTTTTTGTTGATTTAGCCCCTCATAAATGTCTAGCCCCCGCCCCTGATTTTACATGACCAATATTGTCAATCCTTTATAGCTGTCAATCACTTATAGTTACATGACAAAAATTGCAACTTAGGGAGAACTCCATTTGCTGAATAATATTATAAGAAGACAAGCTTAAGCAATACGCTCTCTGTTCTTTAATACTAAGTATACATACTAGCTATGTTTGGAAGAAAATATTTTTTCAAAATGTTTTGAAATCTTTTATTTCTTGAAATTACAAAATTATACTTGGACGAGAGAGTTGCAAAGTTTGAACTTTGATCATCTATCCTTGAAAACGTGTTTTGTTTATATAAATAAGGACAATTTATCAAATTAGGGAGACTTTTGGAAATTGTAATATATGCGACTAGAACCATGCACACACGTGTGCTATACGAGATTTGCCCTAAATTAAAATTTTAGTGTTACAAATTTGTATGAAATTTACGATATTTGAGTTCAAAAAATATTTTCATTTTTTTAGTACATATCTAGAGGGGAAGGTCGGAAGGATGATAGTTTCAAAAATATTTAAAATAGAAATATCAGAATAAAATATTTTGAGCAAAAGAAAATAACTGACTATATAACACACAATCAAACAAGTCAAAGTCAAATTTCCAACCATAAATTCGGTATATTTTAAAATGGATTATGCTCTTTCGTAATTCAAAACCCTTATTATTCCAATTTTTTGGGCATTGATGAAAAAATAAAATTGAAATGTGCAAAATAAATAATGAAGACAAAACTCCGGTCTAACGGACCAAAATTCATTAGATGGATCCCAAAAATTGACCCAGTGACATTTTTATATTATTATCATGGACTTGTATTAGCAGTCTTACTGAAAAGTACCAGCAATCCATCTAAAAAGTAGTAATACGTAGTTCATTTGAAAGTATTAGTTTTTGTAATATTGGACAATGATATAATATTACGAGAGCGCTGAAAAATATTAGAATTTAATCTAAAAAGTATTATTATGTAGTTCACTTGAAAATATTTAATAGCCTCCTAAAAAGTATTAGTTTTTTTCTCAAAAGTATTAGTAACCCCTATAAAACATATTAATAGTTCAGCTAAAAAAATATTAGTTTTTATAATAAAAAGTATTAGTATCCCTACTAAAAAGTATTAGTAGGTCTTCCAGAAAGTTGTGTCATTAGGTCGCTGAGTCGCTTGGTTCACGGGTCGAGTAGATCATTTAGGTTGGATCCGTCCAACCATTAGATTATCTAACAAGAGAATACCACTTTATAAGAAAAATATTTTTTTTCCCTTTTTGAGTATGTATCATGGGAGGGGAGAGAGTGGTAGAAATCGAATATCAAACTTTTGGTCTGAGCTCGGGGTGTCAATTTAGGACCCGACACGCAAACCCGACACAAACCTAACACGAAATTAATGGGTATGGGTCCAAGCTTCGTGGGTCCGGTCGAAATTGGTGGACCACTAACTGCCAATTAAATAGGTCGGGTCCGGTCAACCTACTATGACACTGCTTAACCCGTCAACCCGTTTTAATTTAAAAAAATAAGTAAATAACTAATTGTAAGAAAAAAACAACAAACAAGACATATTTTTAAAACTCAAATGATAAAACCTCCTTAATTATGTATTTGTTATTATTATGCATGTCTTTTTGAATATTATCCTCAAAATATAATTAGTATGGTATGCATTTTAAGCAATTATCTTATTTCTTTCTGTTTGTTGTGAATCAGTAATATTGTTTATTGATCGAATAGCGTGAGATAGTGATTGATTTTGAAAAAATAAATTTCTTGATTAAAAATATTAAATGAATATTAAAATAATTTTATTAAATGGGTTAAACGGGTGGATCGGTCCGGACACCAGTGAAATAAGCAGGTCGGATCCGGGTTCGATATTCGACACGAATAATTAAAGGTCCGGTCGGGTCGGCCAGCGACGCTAACCTCGCGAACCCGACCAACCCATATTGACACCCCTAGTCTGAGCATGAAGGAGTTTGATTCCAATAACGGGTGGATCGAAGCAACCTGCCTGGATCCGAGACCCGACAAACCGGGCGAAACCCACCCGTTGCCGACCAATGAACCTTCCCCTCTTCTTTAACCACATTCCACTCCATAAAAACCCATTCCACCAACTCTCTTGCTAAAAATCACTTTTTGCTTTTCTAATTCTCCGTCTATTTCTCTCTCTCTCTCTCTCTAGATTTCATCAATATCTAATGGCCATGTCTCGAATTTTCTCCCAATCCCTGTCCCGATCCTCCCTCCGCCCCCGGCAGCCTAATCAGCCACCACCGCCACCGCTCCAGCAAAATCCACAACGCTCAGATTATAGAAGTGGAGATCGACCAGGCCTCTTCATCGCAGACCGATTCGCCGGAGGCGGCCGCCGAGTCATCACCCTCGGCATCAAGAAGCTCGAGGACGCCATCCACAGCATCGTTGTGCGCCGCTCCGCACCGGATTGGCTGCCTTTCCTCCCGGGGTACTCCTATTGGGTCCCGCCCCGCGCATCCGCCATGCGCGGCGTCCAGCACCACCCTGCCGGAAGCATGATTGATGTCATCGGTAGATTAGCTGCCTCAGGTGTGAAAAGGAACCGGGGCTTGCAGCTTGATTTGTTGTCGGAAGATGAAAATATGGCCTTTACTTCTGCTAGGGGTTGGCCTGCCTCTGCTTTTTATATTGAAGGTAATCAAGTAAATCGCGATGTGATGGTCTGGATTATCTGTGTGTGTGTGTGTGTTTCTTTTCTGTCATGGATTGAATTGGATGCGTGAGAAGATTGAAGTGTAATCTGTGTGGTGATCTTCGAAGGTAAATTTGATTTGGGCGTTTTTCAGATCTAGAGTGGTGGATGGCCAATTTGCTGAGGCTGCCATTTGGAATGATGTGTCTGATTCCAACAAATCCATTGAGTTGTTTGGATAATCTCATGGCTTAAACTCCTCAATGGATTGCTTAAGCTCGTATTTTGGATTAGTTTCTGAATTATTCTTTATTTGAAATCTTTTTTTACCCAAATCATTCTCTCAAATCGAAATCTTTCCATCCAATTGCAACCTAGATAGTTACCTATGTTAAAGTTTGGAATTCCTCTTCTTCTTTGTTGGGTTCAGGGTAAGGAATTTTTGCAAGGGTAATTGATTTTCAAATTCTTTTAGATTAGATGAATATCAGAAGACCATAAAATCGTAGATACACTAATGAAAAAGTTAAACTTTCTTGACCAAAGTCAAGGTCCACCATGGGATAAGAGGTTTGGAAGTTTAATATGCTATGATCGGAGGAAGTTTGTTGTCACTTACCCTGGATGTTGACTTGATTAAATCGCCAAGAACGTCATGATAATCCAAGACTAAATATCCTTAAGAAAGAAAACTAATTGCCAATTATCCTGGCCCCCACACAAACTTTCGGTCATCCAAATTATTGTCAAATGAAAGCTTGAGCTTTTGTAGCATCTTTGTCTTTTCGTTTATTTACCTTCACAGGTTGATGGCATCTGGTTCTATCAAACTTTAACTTTTATAAAAAAAAATTGTGTGGACTGTTATTTGGTAGACCTTAGTTCATGTTCTCACAATTCTGAAACTTTGCATTCTGTATGGTGGGGAACTCAGCAAGATATTACTTACTAGATAATAGATCAAGGGGCAACATAATTAGATTTTCTTTCTTAGTTTACATTTTATTTTTCTTCCGGAACACCCTAATATATGTCCTATGTATGTGTGTGTCTCCCTCTTGCATTTTGCCTGTAGTTTTATCTTGGCATTTTCTGGCTAATAATATTATTCAATAGAACGGCTGTAGACTGTAGTTACTCAATATAAATATTGTGCACGTCGAAGTTTTTGAAACGGCCAAACAAGAGCTTCCCAGCCTGTGATGGTTGTACGTATTTTGATGTATGTTTTTCATAATGCAGGGACTTCACCCGTTCATCCTATCCCCGTGGTGGAGGTTGAGGTAACAGTTCTAGAAAATGAAGACCAATCGAACAGCACATCTGACTCCGAAGATGCGGAAGGATGAAGAATAACTTTCATTAAAATCTGAAACCTTTTAGGGTGAGTAAGTAACCTTTTGAACAAATTTTTGCCTGTCGCCTTATTGCCAATATAAGGTGTAAATACTTATCTTATTCTTTATCTTCTGGTATGAGACTCAAAAGGCCTCATATTATACTTCTTTATTCTGACACTTCTTTTCGTCCTTCCGCCCTCCTCCTCGTCGCCCTTAATAATTGTTGACAATGTAAACATTGAATTGTTTGCGCCGATTTTCATGTATTTACATGAGAATAAGTATCCAAGTTTGGGACTGAGTTGTAATGTCGGGCTTCAAGTGCTATTCTTTTTCCCTAATATAATTTAATTTTACAGATTCTCACCAATGTACATATTCAGAGCATGGCATAAGGTACGAGAAGTCAGGATGAAAAGTAGAATAGCAAGCGGTAACTTTGTACATATGGATCCTTGATGCAGTTGAGTTGATTGCCTGAGGTGTTGATGTTGATCTCACATGGATCTCTGAATCATGGTTGATCGGCGGCTAAATCTGCCTGAGTAGGGACTTTTGTATTTGCAAACTTATGATGTATTATCCAACAGGTGTAGTTTCTTTTGTGTGTTCTGAAATAATTGACAAGCTGAGCAATTAAATCTAAATGTATTTTCTTAGCCATGATGGCAATAATTATCTTCTTATGCAAGGTTGAACTTGGTGGTTGTTTGGCCAGTTATGTTACTCGGATGCATCATATATTGGCAATGATACAAGCAGCAAAAAAAATTCCCAGGGCGATCATATAATATTTATGGTCTGTAATATTTGAAATTAATTTATTTTTTGAGTAGGATTTAAGGTAGTATCTTTTTACCCCCGAATGATTCTACCATAGAGGCAGACAATAACTCCCACAAAAAAAGAAAAATTCATTGTATTGTGCTCTCCAAAGAGCAACTTTTGTCAAAATCTCACTCAAAAGGTGTTGAGTTGGAATCCCATTCTAACCAAGGATTCTTGTGGTTCTGGAGGATACAAGGACCGGAGAGCTTACCTCCTATTCCACTCGACTTTTTGGTCGTTCTTTGGTTTAAGAATGAGTGATTGCCCTTCTCCAATCTTCACTTCCTAACCTTAGTGCGTTCCACTTATTGAACGTGACCCTTGGATGCCGAAGGCACCCGTAGGGTGAGATAAGTAATTCAAATCCTCCTTATGGTAGATATTCAAATCGTCCTTGTGCATAAAATGACAAAACACAGATAAGTTACAATAGCCTACCATGTCATCCAGGTAAACAATATTGGGCAAGTTTTGTGCTACATGTTCGATCAAGTGGTGTGGAGATGGGCCCCTCAAAATCCACTCTATTCGACTACTATCCATCCTGTGAGGGGCCGTGGAATGCGTGCATTTTTACTTTTAAATGGATCTGGGCTAAATATTAGGACTGGACTATCCCAGGGATCATGGCCTAATTTGAATCAATCATCAGCCCAATTCGAAAAGTAAATCAAGTGTGTGACCAAAATTGATCCTTTTCTTCTCAAAAAAAAAAAAAAAAATTGATCCCTTTTTTTTTTTTTTTTTTCCGAGACGTCAATGCTATATTAAAACTCATGAATGATTACAACTAGGGATATGCACTTGATGGACGAGTTCGGAGATTTGGAAATCTCGAACTGTTCAGAAGTTTGGAGATTCAAAATAAATCTTGAAACGAACCATAGAAAAAAATTCTCCGTCCCGAACCATCATCAAAATTTGGGACGGTTCGGGAAGGAGATTCGCTCTAATGGGACGGGACAAGATCTGATTCGGTTCGGGACGGAGATTCGACTCTAATGAGGCGGGGCGGTGCGGTTCGGTTCGGAGACGGAGATCGGAGATTAGCTATAAATAAAACATACAAATTTGAGGAAAAAAAAAAAAAGAAAAAAAAAGAAAATCAACATAAAAATTAACAAACGGATATACTTCTAGAGTTCTTGTTTTTTTTAGCGTAGTCTCAAAATAAAAACTAAAACTATAATAGATAACACAATCTCATATATAATTAACTAATAATTTTTATAAATTAACATGAAATAAAAACTTGTATAAATTTACAATCTCAATGTCTCATACGTAACAACTTAATATAATCAATAAAATTATATTTATAATTTATGTGATGTGGTAAAAAAGAATAAAAATATGATCTTTTTTTATATTGTTATAATATGGTACTTTTAGTTGTTTCTTTACTAATCATTTAACTAATTTCAATTTCAAATGATTTACTATATTATTTATATCAAAGTTTTTTAAAATTCATAATAGTTGCGAGTATTATGTTTTTTCGTAAATATGCTTTATATTCAATTTAATTTCAAATAGTTTGTAGTTAATTCAATATAAAAATAAAAACAACATAGAAATAATGTATATGTGTTTATATAAAATCTTTAAAATCGGTTCTAGCTTGGGTCCTCGGTTCGGAGTGGTTGATGACGTTCTCGATGCGGTATTTGAAAAATCTCGAAACCGTACCATAAATATTTTCGATGCGGTGCGGTTGAAGTAAAGTAAAAAGTCAACGAATATTTTCGGTTCGAGATCTTTGGTTGGTTTCGACATAGTCAGTCTTTCATCGTCAAGGAACCAAAAGCCAAAAATGCGTCTATTGGTAAATACCTAGACCAATCAACAAAACAAAACCAGAAAAAACAGCCCCAGAACAGCAACTCACCAATCCATCAATCTTCTGCGTCTTGATTGCAACTGAGATCATCCTAGCAATCAACCAGCAAACTAGATCAAACTGGCACAGGTTCTTTTAAATTCTGGAATTCCAGCCACTCCTCCCAAGCACAATCAACAATGTGTTTCTCCGGCTTAACCACTTTTTGAAAAATCCAATTTTTGGAAAACTTGCATTATGCATCTCTTAAAAACAATTATTAGCTGCCCAAGCGATAGCTAAAAACACATCTGAAAGTCTCAAAGAAAGAAGAAGAAAAAAATGTGAGGAAGAAACGAAAAAAAAAAAAAAAGCAAAATCCTTACCAAAAAAAATTTCTTCAATTTTCTTTCTCTTGATTCCCTTTTGAGTTTTGAAGATCAATTTCTAATATACTCTGTCTAAGCAAGGTAAATCCTTCATCAATTATTTAGTTTATTTTTAGTTTTGTTTCTTTAAGCTGTCAATACATGAAATATGATGGTTAACCTTAAACATATATTCATAAAAGTGTTTATATATGAGTTGAGTTTATATTTTTTGAGTTTGAAGAAGTTAAAAATAGGATTAAGATTTGTGAAACAATGAAGAATAATATAAACTCAAGGTTGTCAAGGTACAAAAATCTGTTTTGATATGCTGTGGAGAGGACTGCATTTGAGGGGCTAAACTTAGGAGTTTTAATTATTAAGGCATGATTATATTGTTATATATATGTTAGCTCATTGTGGCAAGAATTTGAGAGTGATTGGATACATTAAGAGGTGTGAAAATCAACATGAGCTATAGGGTGACAACATGATGCTATTTTTCTATCCAACAATAGGTTATTGCTATTTTACTCCATTTGACCGATTTTCCTTTGGAATTTGGAAATATGTAAAACATAGAAGTTTTAGGAAATCATGGGTTCCATTGGAACTTGAATAATCTCAATATAAATTTTCTAGAGGGAGTTATGTTGAAAATACTGAAGGTCGACAGAGTGGAAATTTTCAGACATTTTTAATGAACATTTTGTAAGTTTTGTCAATTTGAATGAGTTAAGATTCATATATTAGGTTATAAATAACACCCACATGACTTCATTAATGTTTAATATGTGATTTTGAATTTGATTATGCATTTTTGATATATCCATAGGGTCAAAATCTTGATAAAGAAGCAAATAAGATTGGTTAAGTGAAATGGGATAAGGACATCACCTTATGAGTATAATCTTGTAATTTATTATTTGACTTATGTGATCGTATAATTGATTTTTTTGAATATTTATTCGATTTTTGTGATTATAAATTTATTGTATTCTAAATGTGAATTATATGGTTTGTTTTGGTCATATTGTGATGCATGTTGATATGATTTGAGATATGTGATGTTTATATGATGATATTGAAACAGAATTGAAATATGTGATATCTAGTGATGATATTGATATGGATATGAGCTATGTGATTAGGGTATATGCATTTATCGGAGATAAAAGTATTCTGTTATGACCACTATAGATGTTAAACGGGCCGGGCTTGAGCTAAACGGGCTAAGATATTGCGAACCTAACCTGTGAAGTTTGGGCTAAATGGGCCACTATCGGTATAAGTCAAAAAAATAAAAAAATATATATTTAAATCTAAAATTTTAAACTCGAACATATATAACATTTAAGTTTAACACGTTAAGTTAAAGTATTCATTATAAAAAAATCTTTGCATAGTTTATAATTATATTGCATTAATAGAATTATAAAATTTAAATATTTCATGATCTAAATTTTTAAAATAAAACAATGATAATAAAAGATAGCATTATATAATATATTTACCCATATAAAATGAAAAGAAAATGTTCATATGACTATAAATTATATTTTTAAGATATTTAAACCTATTAAAGATGATGAGATGTGAGCATGAAAAATATATTTAGTGATAGGTAATATGTAATAAAATAGATTTATGATATTAGAATTATATATATATATATATATATATATATATATTTTTTAAAAAAAGAATTGGCGCTAGCTGTTAACCACGTGCTAGCCGAACGGGCCTCGGGCTAAACGGTCCTGACACAAAAAGCTCGGTTTAAACGGGCCAAAATAAATCGGCCTAACCCTCTTTTTTCCTAAGAATTAAATTGTTAAGACCAGGGTCAGAGCTGCTTAACATCTCTAATGACCACTAATATCATTGAATATCAATCATGTGTGATAGATTTTTAGAATTTTCTAAATACAGGGTACCATACAGCCACTCCGATTTCTTGGAACTCAAATATATAGGGCGCAATCGAATCGAATCGAACCGAGCTTTTGATTGTTTGAGTTTGACTCGTTTATTATCGAGTCGAACTCGAACTTGAATTTATCGAACATATTGATGGCTCACGAACTTTTTCGAGCTTAATCGAGTCTAAACGAGTTTAGTAAATATTAATTAAAAAATTAAATTATTCTTCAATTTATTACAAAAAATAAAATTATTTATATTTAAAATTCATAATATATTTATTAAAATTTATAATTTTATTCAAAAATAATTTTATTGAAATATTTTTATATTATCTTAAGTAAAAATATGAAAAATCAAAACAAAAATCAAATTAGTTTAATTTATACGAGCTTACTATCGAGCCTATTCACGGGCTTCTAACGAGCCCGTTCACGAGCCAATCGAATCAATATCTCAAAGTTTGAGTTTGTCTCGTTTATTTTAACGACCTCATTAAACGAACTCAAAGCGAGCTTTTATCGAATCGAACTCCGAATAGCTCACGGCTTAGTTCATTTGCGTTCTAGAAATATATGTGTTATGAATTACGAGAATGTCATGGTCTATTCGCGATCACGATTTATTCTCGGATTTAGATGATCCATAACAAGAAATGAATATAACTAGGCATTTGCATTTGTGTATTTATCAATGATATAAATAGAATGTGTCGGTATGGTTGATGACGACTTATGTGATGTTAGATAATTTATTACTTGATTATACTTACTTTGCTTGCAACTCACCAAATGTAATGTTGCCTATTTTTTAGATTATGTAGATAAAAGTGATCTGTAAAGCTTTTAGTACAAGTTGAAGCATGAATCAGGTTTGTCAGTTGATTTTCAATACTTCTCCCTTAGCTCATTATTTGCATTATCATTTTAAGATTTGATTTTATTATCTTGTTTATAAGAATGTGACCCACAATGATTTGTAATATAAATTCATATATGCATGTTTATGAGTGTTGAACTTTTTTTTGAAACAATGTTCTGTTTGTACAAAATATTTACAATAATAAGAAGTGTACGTACTTTGATAAGAAATGCAGTTGTAATGCATTTAAGTTACTATTCATTTTTCAAGTATATATGTTATTGGGTAGGAGTATTACAAAGTTACTTAAATTAACTTTAACAAAATGATATTTTTTGTCTAATAAAAAAATTTCAACAAACCTTTCAAGCTTTTCACACTTTTATATATATAGTATAGATAGACAGATAGATACTTTTATATATAGTATAGAAGATAGACAGATAGATATAGATAAATATAAAAATGATGGGAATGGGAGAGGGCTGAAGTGTTGCACTTGGGGTGATCACGGTGCGGTTTGGGCGTTTTTTGAATATTTTCAAACCAAATTGCTAAGTGCGATTAGCCATAAATTTGATTTTAAGTTGCGGTTCTTTAGAAAAAAACAAACATGCGGTTTTAATGTACAATACATGAATATTATATGGAATAATCAAAATGAGCAAAAACAAATTATCAATTCGATAACTAAAAAGATAAGAATATGTTGTAGCCTAAATTGAATGTTATAACAACTTAAATAACATATAATAGTTGAATCTAATAGATATAGGGAGTTTTGCAATCACTAAAAAAGTGTTTCTCACATTTTGGTTTAAAAAGCACTTTTTAGTGTTTGAAAGTATCAATTTTTGCTTCGATTTTGCTTCTTTAATTAGAATCTAAAAGCATGGAAAGGGGTGGAGTCTTTGATTTATACCTCTGGTTTGACTTTTACAAACAAATAAACACTTCTGCAATTTTTCACCAAATACTCTCAATTTCTGATTCTCAACTTTTGATTTTATTTTCAAACTCTACCAACTTATGATTCTAACTACTTCTACTTCTGCTACAATATATCATTTGTTCTAACAACATAAGTTTTTGCAAACTCTCCCATACTTCAATATTTCAATCTCCATGCCACAAATTTCTCAGCTTAAATCTCATTATACAATTTACATCCATAACAAGAAATGAAGGCAACCTATTGACCTAGAGTTTTTCTTTATCTTTGATGTATTAAACTATTAAGAAAATTGACTAATATACCCAAAAAATAATTAAATATGACAGTACATAATTATACATAAATATACTATAGATTGAGAGAATATACTTATATATATATATTATTCTACTTGCGGTGCGGTCAGTGCGGTTTGAGACTTCAAATTATAATTGCACCATTTTATGCGGTGCGGTCTAGTTTAAAAATATTAATCGCGGTTTTTTCAATAAATAGGCACTTGCGGTGTGGTGCGGTCAGTTTTAGCGATTTTCGATTTTAGTTGATCAGCCCTAGCTGCACTAGTATACTAATTCCACATAAGTGTACTGATTTTCCATTTACCACCAAAGAGATTACCCCAGAAAATTGGCCTTGAAACACCACATCATTTTCAGTAAATGCATATTGCACATTATGTATACATGTAATCAAAATTCTCAGACCACACTCAAAACTACCAAGAGTTTTGAGCTCAGAGGCATGCCTAAAAATCAGCAAACACAACACAAAATAAACGACCGATGTTCAGAGAGCAAACCTCCTCCACGAACCTGCAGCTCGATTTTTCCAATGCATATTTTGCAATTCCATATTTTTCTCCAACAGTTGAACTGGAGATCTGGCAAAACTAGTGCTTTACATCTGAGGTATTTAGAAGACATTATCTCCACAGTTTTGTGTTTTTCCTCCAACCTTCGGGTCTTGTGAACCATTACTCTTTGAACTATCAAATTTACGCCTTTTGCAGCTAGCCGGGGTCTCAACTGCACAGCAAGTATTAAGCAATAACTTTTTCGATTTAGTAAGCGAAAGATGTAAAAATATCGATATTTGTATTATTCAATAGCTACACAGGAGAAACATGTCCGAAAGATGCTTTTCACATTGATCTATCGACAAAAGAAAGCTTGACAGTAACTAGAAGGTCCAAGTTATCTCCCCATTGATATCTCGACTAAATACAGAAAAACAAGTTATCTTTCAAATTACAAATACCACTTAAGGTAATTATAAACACCCCATTTTTCCCCCAAAATGATAGAAATTTTATTGCAACTCAAACAAACTTACACCATTGCCAACTGGCAGAACAGCCTCCTTACACAAGGTTTGTCAAGGGAGGAAATCAAGACTCCATTAAGGTTTGTGTTTTCTCACAAATACCCCTTCTGAGGGTATAATTTGTAAAACATAAACAAATATTAAGATGATATTTGTAATTTTAAAAGATAGTTGTGCTTTTTTTCTTTTTTGTAACTAGACTAGACCTCAAGGGTATATTTTGTTTTTTTATTAAGTTCGGAGTAGTGGTGGGAGGGAGGGATTAAATTTCAAAGAAACTGAAAGATACAGGGTTCGAACCCTAGTCAATACCCTTACAAAGGATGAAACGATACCACTTGAGCTACAAGCTCGTGGTCAAGGGTATATTTTGTAATTAACCCTCCAAATGATGATCCAACTCACTCAGAACCACTATTAAGGTCAGTCGAAACAATGAAAAGTAGCAGGACTAATAATTAAAAATACACAAACCGGAAAGAATAACAGAACATACCATCTCTATGTACTTTAATTGCTTCATAACTTCTTCTGTGCCTAGCTCCTGTATCATCGAGAGATGATTATCTCAAAAATATACACAACCATATTGTATTAAAATGAAATCACTTCTGTAATGGTGTTAGAAACAGGCAAAACAAATCACAAACGGCTATATCATAAACGTTAAAACAAGACTAAACAATATCGCAATTCGTTTTTGTCATTTGAACAATTCAATTTAGCGTGGAAATAGGAACTAGAGGAGACCCTGATTTATTTTTAGGGATAATTACAAATACAACCCCTGGGGTTTGAAATTTACAAGAAAACTCGATTATCTTCCAAAATTACAATTATCGCAAATGACAAACACCCTGAGGTTTGCATTTTCTTTACAAATTCTTCCGTATTGAGGGCAATTTGTAAAATAGAAACATTTATAAATTATAAGGGGGTAATCGTAATTTTGAAAGATAGATGAGCTTTATCGTAATTAGACTAAACCTCAAGTGTATTTATGTAATTTAACCGTTATTTTTATTACTTAATAGTCAGTACTGAGTCCGGTCTCTAAGATTACATTTTGGCATCAGCATTAACAAGGGTGCTGATACCAACAATACACTTCAATTAAGATCTCCATTTCTACATATAAAAAGTGTTCATCATAAATGCAACTTATCGTGTGGCTAAGCCAGCATTTTCAGTGAATACCATCTACAAAGAAAGCAACTTCTGTTAAGGTCATTCATCTCCGATATTGAAAGAGTTTCATAGGACACAACCTATGGTAAACCCAACTTTCGCTTAGTTTTCAAAGGCCTATATTAGACATCGATCTCTTAAAATTAACAGTAAAGTGACGGGATAATTACAAAACTACCCGAGGTTTGAGTAATTAAAAAAAAAAAAACATTGAGGTTTGATTCGTGTCAAAATGTAAGGGGTAATTGTAATATTTTACAAATATAAGTGGGTTGTTTGAAATGTTTTGCTTATGAAGGGGGTAAAGTAATACAAAATCAAACCTCGTGGGGTCTTTTGTGATTTTAAAAACCTGTTGAGTTTTTGTGATTAATCCAAATCTCAGGGGTAGTTTTTGTAATTATCCTAAAAGTGACATCACTACCTACCCGTATTATGTTTTATGAACTGTACTAAATCGATACTTCAAGAATGGGTCAAAATTGACATCTCAGTTGATGAGAATCCATCTACGAAGGATCGCAACACCCAAATGCAAAGTTATCTCGAGTTCTTGAAAGATCGTAATTGAGTTCTTGAGTTCTTGTATTTGTTTATCATAGATTGGTGTTATTTTGTTATTTTGAGTCATTTGAGTGGCCATGTTGATGTTATAGGCCAATTATATTGAGTTTAGAGTCACATTAGTTAATCATATATGAGAAAGGAAGCATTGACGGTCGAACAGCAATGAGGATTCCATAGAAAAAAAAAAAAAAAGTCCAAGCGCGTCAATAATTTTCAGCACTGGCAGGGTTTAGTATTTGAACCATAACTTTCTACAAAATTGGTATTGGGCTAATTAATTCTATGGAAAGCTAAGAAGAAGTGGCTACAACTTTTATGAAGACTCAGGAACAAATTCTAAAATCCGGGACGCGTATTGTCACCCACACGCGAATATTATCGCGATTGAGTTTCCTTTTTGGGTTTTGGACTTATTTTCCTTTCTAGTTTGTTTTAGGGTTTGTTTTGATGCTTTATATAAAAAAACACTTGTTTATTTTTCATAACAACTTTGATTATTGAATATTGAATCGAGATTTTCTCCAACCATACGGGGTTTTTCAAGAGCTTCAAGATTATTCATCTTGCTAAGTAGTTCTAACTTATCAAACAAACTTCCGCATTTGTTTGTGGCGTCTATACCGGGTTTCTGCTGTTAAGCAACGAATGAGGTTTCCACCATCTTTAACCTAACTAGTGAAGATCTTGGGTTAACAACATATTGTTGTTGGATCGTATCTGTGATTGTTCTTTGTTCAAATACCGCTTGGTAATCGTCGAGCACATCCCCAGCAAGGTTAAAACATCCTTGTTTTTAACTTTTATCTTTATTCTTTCATTTTTCTTATAAACCCTAGTTCTTTGAAGGTAACCAAAAAATTCAAATTAAAAAAAAAAAATTCGAAAGTTGCATTTAAAATCGGTAGCCGGGTAAAAAATATAATCCGCGTGCGAAAAAAAAGGAAGTAAAGTCGAAAATTCTGGAAAATCAAACCTAGTCTTCAAATTTCATCTTATCGAGATCCGTTGTTTTGTTTGGAGATTGTGAGTTGAGTGATATACGAGCGTATACACGTGGAGGAGTGATTTCAGCATGTCCGAGGAAAACGACAACCAGCCATTTGGGGTAACAAGTTGGATACGGATGCACTTGCAAGCCTCATGAAGAAAGTAATGATCAAAACATACGGGATCCTGGAAGCGCCAAAAATAGAGTGAGTCTGCTCTTGGCGCGGAGGCCTAGGAGGTTCGTGGAGGAGGAGTGGGCGGTGATGAGATCGATGATTTGATTCCGAAATGGAGCAAAATTACAATCAAAAGCGCAGGTCGGCAAAAATAGGGGTGATCAGGGGACGTGAGGATGGGTAACTCGAGTAACATCAATGCAAATCCCCTCAATTCAGGAAAAGTGATCTGGACGCCTATTTTGGATTGGGAGAGGAAAATCGAGAATGTGTTTGATTGCCCAAACTAAAATCCGAGTTGAAAAATTAGGTGAAATTGGCGTCAACCGAATTCTCGGATTATCAAATGTGTGGTGGGGATCAATTAATGGGTCTCAAGGAGGAGGAAAGCGGCAAATGGCTCGTTTCCACATGGGAGGAGATGAGGAGTTTGATGCGACGTCGTTTTGTACAAATCATTATTACAGAAAAGGCGTCTATCAAAGGTTTGGAGAGAGTTGACTATGGTCGAAGCGAGAGGATTATCAAAGAGATGGAGATGTTGATGGCAAGTACAAGCATAGAAGATAGGAAAGAGTTATGTTGGCGAGGTTCTGTGGATTCAAATGCTCTATGGCAGATCAAAAGTCTGAAACATCATTGTATTAAATCTTGAGGAGAGATGGTACATGGCGATGAAAAGTCAGGCGGCCAAGTAGCTCGGGGAGGGTTACGCAGCGAGAAATCCCGACCTGGCGATATTTAGAGTTCGAACACTCTGCGATGGATGATGCGTTTTCTCTGTACCCCAAAGTTGTGGAGAAAAGACAGAACTTCGGACAAAACAAAAACCATCAGGTAAATTTGATCCTTCTACTTCACGCACTTAGGGACATTGAGTGTTTTAAATGTCATGGAGGGGTCAAATAGAAGCTAGCGAATGTCCGAATAGAAGAGTGATGGTGATTAGGGCTAATGGTGATGTAAGAGTCCCAAAGTGAGGATGATCATGATAATCCGGGAATTGGAGGAGGGTCTGAGAGGTAGTTAAGCCAGTGAAGGGCGATGTGTTATCACTAGTGTCGCGTAGAGTTTTGAATATGCAACCAAAGTTAATTGATCATGAGCGGCGAGAAAATATTTTTCACACTAGATCTTAGTTAAGGATAAGGTGTGTAGTATGATCATTGATGGAGGTAGTTGTACAAACGTGGCTAGTGAGAAATTGGTAGAGAAGTTGGAGATTCCTACACTTGAACATCGAACCGTATACACTACAATGGTTCAAAAGCTAATTGTGATGGGTATGAGTTAATAAAAGAGTGCTGGTGTCTTTTTCAAATTGGGGGTTATAAGGATAATATATTATGTGATGTAGTTTTCAATGCGCTTGTCATATCTTTGCAGGCCATGGCAGTTTGATAGGCGAGTTGTGCATGATGGATATACTAAATTGCTATACTTTTTGAGCATGAGCGAAGAAAGGTTCATACTTTCATCTCTTACCTGCAAATTTACATGATCATGAGGATGAGAGTTTGCAGTCAAAAGAAAAGAGTGTTCAGCAAGTGAGCAAAAGAAAGAAATAAAGCCGAGAAAAATGTGAGAGCTTGAGTGAAAATAAAAATAGAGAGCTTGAGAGTTTGGCCAAGGGTAGTTGTGAGATTCGAGAGATGGCCAAAGAAAAAGGAGATACAAATTTTGGTGGGCCAAAAATATGGGGGGAAAATGCCAATATGAGGTAAAACAAGAGAGAAAATTTGTGCTATGATTAAGAAGAGAGACATTAGGCGAGAGTTTTTGAATGCTAACATATTTGATAATATTTGCTGGCCTTATAGGGGTGGTGGCGAGCCATGCACAAGAGGCATTTGACCTGAGCACTGTTCAAACCTTGGGGGTTCAAATGCTCTGGGATTCGAGACGACTCCAACCTTCTACAGAGTGGAACATTTATAAACCAATTCACCATGATCCACAAACACCCAAAATGCAAGTTATCTCAGTTCTTGAAGACTATGTAATTGGAGTTCTTGAGTTCTGTGTATTTGTTTATCATGTATTTAGGTGTTATTTTCGTTATTTTGAGTCATCTATGTGGCCAAGTTGATATTATAGCCAAGTATTGAGTTTAGAGTCATCATATTAGTTAATCATATGCCTAAAGGAAGCATCGACTACTCGAACAACAAGAGGATTCCCTAAAAAACGTCCAAGCCGCTATCAACACCTTCAGCACCGGCGAGTTTAGTATTTGGGCCATAACTTTCTCAAAATTGGTATTGGGCTGATTGATTCTTTATGGAAAGCTAAGAGAAGGGCTACAACTTTTATGAAGACTCCGAGGAACAAATTCTAAAATCCGGACGCGTATTGTCACCCACACGCCGAATATTGACTGCGATTGAGTTTCCTTTTTGGGTTTTGGACTTATTTTCCTTTCTAGTTTATTTAGGGTTTTGCTTTGAGTCGCCTATATAAAGGCAAACACTTGTTTATTTTTCATAACACCTTTGATTATTGAATATTGAATTGAGATTTTCTCTCGACCAACCCTTTGGGTTTTTAGAAGAGCTTCAAGATTATTCATCTTGTTGCGGATGCGACTTATCAAACAAACTTCCGCATTTGTTTGTGGCGTCTACGCATCGAGGTTCTTGCTTTGCTAAGCAACGGTCGAGGTTTCCACCAATCTTTAACCGAACTAGTGAAGATCTTGGGTTAACAACATATTGTTGTTGGGTCGTATCTGTGATTGTTCTGCTGGTTCACATCGATTAATTACCAAAAAACATTGAGGTTTGATTCCGTGTCAAAATGTAAGGGTAATTGTAATATTTTTACAAATATAAGTGGGTTGTTTGAAATGTTTTGCTTATGAAGGGGTAAAGTAATACAAAATCAAACCTCGTGGGTCTTTTGTGATTTTTAAAACCTGTTGAGTTTTTGTGATTAATCCAAATCTCAGGGTAGTTTTGTAATTATCCCTAAAAGTGACACTTGCACTACCTACCCGTATTATGTTTTATGAACTGTACTAAATCGATACTTCAAGAATGGGTCAAAAATTGAGCATCTCAGTGATGATCAATGTAATGCATACTTAGTCCTTGCACAACTTAACTTCACGAGAAAGTGTAAAATGACAAGGACATTCTGAATTATACTATTTAGGGAAAGATGACTACGACATTCTACAGAACAAAATAGACGCTGTAAAATGGAATGCAATTAAATCTGTAATCTTGCTACTTAGGTGAGATAATGATTAAGAGCTTTTTAGTGAATAAAACAAAATTTATAAAATGGAGTGCTATAACAAAAAAAAAAAAAAAAAAAAAAAAAGAATTAGTGAAAAACCTGGGGCACAGAACAATCTGCATGAGCTGGATCCCAAAGAACACAACAGAAGCATTCCCAGTCATCAGTTTGAACTTCAAAAAGAGGCTCTGTCATATTGTTCAGTTTGAAAAATTAGTATGTATGAATATGAGTAGAAATAAACATTTTTATACTTAGTAACAGTTTAACAATGCAAAATAAAATAAAGGGATAACATTCCCAGAGGTTTTTGAAAACTAAAAAACCTTGAGGTTTGATTTTTGTCTCACATTTTCCCCTACATAAACAAAAAATATTTCAAAATCCCCTGATATTTTAAAAAATATTACAATTAGCCCCTTAAATTTAAAACAACCAAACCTGAGGTTTTTTTTTGTGATTTTCGAAACATCTCTGGGTTTTTGTAGTTAGCCCAAACCTCAGGGCTATTTTTGTAATTATCCCTAAAATAAATTATGCACAAGATGCACAAAATTGAAAATTGACATGCGTAGGATAAAGGTTCAGAATTGCCCACGACTTACATGGTTTTCTATCTAGATTGAAAGTATGAGCTTTACAAAAGTGTCAATTATCAGCAACTAACACTGAAACAACAGAAAGATTGAGTTGTCTTTACACTGAAAGGAATAGCGTTCAATCAACCAGTTTTCACATTTCCTCCACGATATCAAAGGAGCCATTTTGTAGTCAAAGGTCGATGTTCAAGCCTACATTAACAGACTTATCGCACACTATAGTTAAGAATTAAATCTTTTAACTGAGATCGATACTCAGCCACAATCCTAGTCATGTGTTCCTATAGATAGGAAATGTGTTTATTCTATAGCTAACTGCTTAAAAAGACGTAAACTCATGCATATAACCCAAAAATTGTCCTGCAATAGTGGTATCAAAGCTT